>CM066031.1:1257294433-1257827732 GCA_033557465.1 Ichthyophis bannanicus | reverse complement strand
GAAGGACCTTCTGTGGGTTGGATGGATGAGAACATGGGTGTACGCATCCTTGAGATCTAGAGAAACAAAGCCAATCCTGACTCTGAAGGTATGGAAGCAGAGCTCCGAGAGAAATCATTTTGAATTTCTCCTTGACTAGGAATTTGTTCAATTCTCTGAGATCTAAGATAGGTCTGTATCCCCTGTTTTCTTTGGGATAAGAAAATAAGGGAATAGAACCCTGTGCCCTGTTGATGAGAGGCACTTCTTCTATTGCCCCTTGGGCAAGAAGGATGGTAACCTCCTGACCTAAACAGGTCGATGAGAGGTCAGAGAATTGAACTGCTTCACTACTGTGGGAGGGGGCATGCTTGAAAAATGAAGTTTGTACCCCTCTTTTATGATGGAGAGTGTCCAATGCTCTGCTGTTATTTGCCCCCATCTGGGAGCAAAATGCATAACCTTCCTGGAATGGTGGACGGTTCTGGTCCTTCCAGAGCCAGAAAGGCTAAGTTCTCTAGCTGAAAGTCAAAGGCCCTGAGGAGGCTGAGGTTGCTGAGCCGGTTGAGGCTTAGCAGCCTTTGCTTTCTTCTGTTTGGGTGGTTGCTGACGTTTGGTTGAAAACTGAACTGCAGAAGATGCCTGCTAAGCATAAGCAGGATAAAATCTCTTTTTAGAAAAAGGTGTTTTCTTGAACAACTTTTTCCTAACAGGATCAGCAGTAGACTTGGATAGTCTATCTAAAGTGGATCTTCAGCATCCATTTCATTGGCTTTTTCTTGCCAATCTTTACCAAACAGGTTCTCACCAGTACAAGGGATATTTCCCAATTTATTTGTACCCAGAGCTCTAAATCAGATGCTTGGAGCCAAGCAATTCTACGTGCACCTATGGCAATAGCCAAGGTCCTGCTTATACATTCAAAGCAGTCGAAGGCTGCACGGTTGGAGAATTTAGAGACATCTTGGGCATGTTTGAGCCAAGCGAGAAACTCCTGCCTTTTATCCTCATTGATGAAGGGACTTAAAGTCTGTAGATGATCAGTAAACGTCTTAAGGAACATTTCCCATGTAGAGACTATAGGAACTGATTCTTGCAGCAAGCATGGAAGCTTGAAAGACTCTACGTCCAAAAGCATCCAGAGTTCTGCACTCACGTCCTGGAGGATTAGAGGCATGTCTTTTTGCAGTTCTAATCCTTCTCAAAGCAGATTCCACCACAATGGAGTGGTGAGGAAGCTGAGTTTTATGGAAACCAGGACAAGGAGGGACACGATACATAGTATCTAACCTACGAGATTGAGGAGAGGTGGTAAGTGGTGTTTCCCACATCCTCAACATGAGATCATATAGAATCTCATGAATGGGTAGGGTAGCTGCCTCCTTAGGAGTTTTGGGATATTGCAAAATATCCAACTCCTTGGCCCTGTTTCAGGGGTCACAGTGATGGACAGGCCCACGAGCCACCTCTTGGATGAAATCTTGGAAAGACATGTCCTCTGGAGGAGACATCCTGCGTTTAGGGGAGGAGGACTCCTATGGAAGCATCATCGCTGCATCGACAGAACTTTCAGAATCCTCAGATTCTTCTGAGGAATGAAGTATTGCCTGTCTGGATGCTTTTGTAGAGCCCGATACCCGTACTGAGCAAAATCGGTATCGGGAATAACCGGTACTGGGGAATCGGTACCAGCGGGCATCGAAGGACAAGGTACCGGCATAGCAGGCATCGATGCCGATGTCGATGCTATTGGTACTGGTTGCGATACCGATACCGGTGCCAGTACCGGTGGAGTTGTCTGTTGTGGTACCAAGAGCGTCGATGCCACAAGGAAAGCCGCTAGACTGCGTTCTATGGACAGAATTCTCTGGTCCATAGACGCTGCCAATGCCTGGAAATCGGTACCGGTGGAAGCTGCCAGTACCCCAGAGCATGGCATCAGGAGATCTGTCGAGGCCGAGCCATCGAGAACATCCTGGAACCCCAATGATGGTGCTTTGGAAGCCGAAGCCTCCCGCCGGGGTAATTTTGCCGGTGCAGAATCCTCGAGGGCAACGCCAGAGGCATCTCGATGCTTAGAAGGAGATCTACCCTTTGAGGACCGGCTAGACTTATGTTTAGTTACCTGAGATCCACGGGAAGAAGCAGCAGCCCTGGAAGACGTCGATGCCACCGAAGACACATCAGAGGGAAACAGGGTACTGAGCTTAGCAGCTCGGTTCTGTCGACCCCTTTTAGACATCATAGCACAGGACACACAATCTGTGATGGAGTGGTCAGGACCTAAACATTTTAAACACCATTCATGGGTGTCTGTGACGGAAATGGTACCGCCACATTTTGTGCACTTTTTAAAACCTGAAGCAGGTTTTTCCATATTAAGGAAAATTCTGGGCCTTAAGACAGGTGCACCTGAAGAAAGTAAAAGAATGGATAAATTAATTTTTTTTTAAAAGAAAAGAAATACCGGCGACCACAAAAAGAAATAAGGAAATTCTTCTGCGGTGACAGGAACACGACCTGCTGGCTCTGCGGAAAAAGAAAAACTGGAGAGAGGCAGTTGGGAAAGGCGGGAAGGTAGCAAGCAGGCACTGTGGGATGCTCCCAAAAGCTTTCTGATTGGAGGCTGGGGAGCGTTCCCGCGCAGGCTCCGTCGGCACCAACGATACCCATATGTGATGACTAGATTCCTGCTTGTTCCTGGAGATACAATGTTACGAATACGAATAGGAAATGAATGGTATTGTCTAATAAATGTCTATGCACCTACAGGGGGGCAAGGGGAATTTTGGGCAAAATTAGGCGAGGAGGTGGGGAAACTAAGGGAAGGCAAAATTATATGTGGGGGAGATTTCAATTTAACATGGAACCCAGATAGGGATGCAATGGGGAAAAGGGAGGGTAAAAGAGCAGATGGAGAAAATATCGAAACTTTGTTGCACAGCATTGCTTGATAGATTCATGGCGATTCCAACATCCCGGAAAAGGCAGTTTTCATACTTTTCTCATGTACATGGCTCATACTCCAGAATAGATGCTATTTGGATAACAAAGGAGTTGGCGGGTAGGGTCAAAGGGGCAGACATGGACTCTATCACATGGTCAGACCATGCATTGGTGGGGGTCATGCTGACCATGGAGGGGGAGGGAGAAGGCATCCAGTTCTGGAGGTTAAATGAATCTTTGATGGAGGCTGAGAGGGCTCATAAGGAGATACAGCGGGAGACAGTGGAATACTTCCGATGGAACGATAATGGAGAGGTGGCCTGGGGGGGGGGGGGGGGAGTGTCGGACGGGTATAAGGCAGTAGTGCGAGGAGTCTTCCTCAAATGGGGGCATGCAAGAAGAGGGAGAGGGAGGAGAGAGAACGGGAATAGAGAAAAATTAATGGAACTGGAAGCATTAGATGGGCAAGATGGAAGAGGAACATATAGAGGCCAAGTGCTGGCTGTTCGAGGGCAATTAAATGCTATGCAAGTCGAAAGTATCAGATACTGAATGCAATTATTGAAGCAGGGGTTTTTTGAGGGGGGAAACAATGTGGGGTGCTATATGGCGCAACGCTTGAAACAACGGAAATTAAGGTCACAAATATTGCAAATAAGGGACTGGGAAGGGAAATTAGTTCATAAAGATGGGGACATACGAGAGGCCTTTAAAAGATACTATCAAGAGCTGTATGTAACCCGGGCAGCTCCGGATCTGGAAAGATTACAAAGTTATCTAGACTCAATTAAGATCCCGAAATTGAGTAAGGAGGAACAAAACCGGTTAAATACGGCAACTGTAGCAGAGGAGATCCAGCAGGCGATACAACAGTTAAAGGTAGATAAGGCACCGGGATTGGATGGGCTATCAGCACAATTTTATAGGAAATTCAGGGAGCTTTTAACAGCTCCATTATTGAGGCTGTTTAATTTACCAAGAGAGGGTGGGGTGCTAGCAGCTACTATGGGATGAGCCGGGATAACGGTAATTCATAAAGAGAGTAAGGATCACCAAGAATGTGCGTCGTATAGACCCATTTCTTTGCTCAACTTAGATGCAAAGCTGTTGGCTAAAATATTAGCAACCCGTTTAAACAAGGTTATCGGGAAGCTGATCCACCAAGATCAAGCGGACTTTATTCCAGGGAGGCAGGTGGCAGATAATATCAGGAAGATTTTGAACATTATTTGGTCAGTGGGGCAAAGTGATAGAGAGGCCTTGCTCATCTCTTTAGACGCAGAGAAAGCATTTGACCAGGTGTCCTGGACCTTTCTTTTTCAGGTCATGGATAGAATGAGGTTGGGAGGGGAATTTAAGGGTTGGGTGGAAGCACGGTACCGAAACCCGTAGGCATGCGTCAGGGTAAATGGAGCATATTCGGGCTTTTCTGAGCAGGGGAGAGGGACAAGGCAGGGATGCCCATTGTTACCCATTTTATTTGCGATATCATTGGAACCATTCGCAGAGCGAGTGAGAGAAAGGGAGGATTTGCGGGGTATAAAGGTAGGAACGGGAGAATATAGAATATCATTGTTTGCGGATGACATTATACTGAGTGTGGCCCGGCCGAGATGCTCAATACCAATATTAATGTGGGAACTAGAGGAATATGGGAGGCTGTCAGGATTCACTATAAATTGGGCAAAATCGGAAATTTTGAATTTGTCAGTACCAGAGGAGGAGCATACGAGATTAAGAACGCGGTACCCATTTAGGTGGGCAAAGGGGGAGATAAAGTATTTAGGGATTCAGATAAGTAACAAGCTAGAGGGCCTATATGATTTAAACTATAAAATGTTGTTCAGGCAAGTAGAATTCCTCTTGGACGGGTGGGAGCGGGGACATTTATCCTGGTTCGGTCGCACTGCAACAGTAAAAATGATGCTATTGCCCCATTTTTTGTTTTTGTTCCAGGCGCTGCCGATAGACATACCACGGCACAAGCTAAAACAGTTACAACGAAGCATCACTCGATTTATATGGCAAAATAAGAGCCCGAGGGTGGCAATGTCCATATTGCAGAAAGCCAGGGAAGAGAGGTGGCTGGGGATTCCCAATTTTAGAAAATATTATATAGCTGCGCAATTGAAAACAATGTATGACTGGCACAGAGAAAAACAAAAGCATTGGGTTAGGATGGAAGCAGATTCGGTAAGGGGAGTGCGGTTGGAAACGTTGGTATGGAGAGGGCGTACAGCTTCAGCAAGTAGAGGGCTGAACCCCTTTGTGGGGCATATTTTGCAGATTTGGCGGAGAACGAGGAAAATCTTAGTACAGGATAAAAGATATATACAGGGGATGACACTAGAGGCGTGTTTCAAGAAGGGACAGAGACCAGGGGACAGATACTTAGGAGATAGGCAGAGCAGGGACTTACACATATCTCCCAGATAGTGGTGGAGGAAGGGATAAAGGATTTTGAGGGGATTAAGGATCTCTATGGATTAGCTAGCAATGATTATTAGTTATATCCAGGTTGGACATTTTGTGAGGCAACAGGGGGTATGGCGGGACCTGTGGAGTAATAGAGGGTGGTTTGAGGCCCTTTGCTCAGGAAACTTAGGTCGCAAAGGTCTCCTGTCCAAGACCTATAAAGGGCTAATGGAAGGTGGGGAGAGTAAATTAGAGTTTATGAAGAAATGGGAGGCAGATCTAGACGTACAATGGATGGAGGAAAGGTGGGATAAAGTCATACAGACTATAGCGGGAATATCTATTGCTACTCAAATAAAAGAAAATTCCTATAAGGTACTCTATAGGTGGTACTGGTCACCAACAAGACAAAAAAGGGCGGGGAGGGGAACATCAGACCAGTGTTGGAGAGGGTGTCCAAAGAGAGGGGATATGATGCACATGTTGTGGAAGTGTGGGCAGATTCAAGGCTTTTGGGAAGAGGTATTATCGATAATTGCTGAAATGACAGGACAAATTACAAAAACCACCAGAGGTATGTCTTTTGCATCAGTTGGGGGAGGACATTGGGGCAAGGGAGAGAGGGGTATTACATTACTGCATAGTAGCAGCGAGAAATGAAATAGCACATTGGTTGGGGGTGGGGAGGCCTAAAAGTGCAGGGTTTATCAGAAGAATGGAGGACCTGTGTTTGATGCATCGATTGACAGGGTTGCGACATGGAAAAGGGGATGGAACAATGGCAGGGTGTTTGGAAATGGCTGGGGAAATGGAAAGTAACTGAGAAGGAGGGGAAAATCATGTAATGCAACGCAGTGAATAAAGGACTGGGACTTGATGTCATTGGCGAAAGTATGAATATGTATAAGTGATAACACGAGAAGGGGTGGAGATTAAGTAGTTTGTCTAAAAAGGGGGGATACTTGAGGGGGGGGGGAAGGGTGGAGGGTGGTTGATGAGCCAATAAAACAATGCTGTATTAGAATGGAGGGGGAAATAGTGAAGATAATGACAAATTGATGTGACTATATATCCATACAATGTTGAGTTAAGAAAAAGTTTTTAACTTATATAAGGTTCAATAAAAAAAAAGAAAAAAAAAAAAGACACGTCACCGAGATAGCGACTGTTCCTGGATTGTGAGAAGATGATGGTACATGACTGAGAAGAAAGAAAGCATAGTTACTCACCTGTAACAGGCATTCTCCAGGGACAGCAGGAATCAGTTCTCACATATGGGGTGACGTCGGCGCCGACGGAGCCCTCGTGCGGAGCAATTCCCCAGCTGTCAAAGAAAGCCTTTGGGATTGCATCGCACATGCGCGGTCCCCATCCCACCCAAGGATGCCATCTTGCTCAGTCAGATGACATAGCTAAAAAGATGGCAAAAATGAGAAAAAATTAATCAAAGGACTGCAAATCCAGGGGAGGAGGGAGGGTCAAGGACTGATTCCTGCTGTCCCTGGAGAACACCTGTTACAGGTGAGTAACTACACTTTCTCCAGGAACAAGCAGGAAGTCAGTCCTCACATATGGGACTCCCTAGCAATAGGCTACCGAGAACCCATAGCTGAATATGGCTCCCTCTAGAACAGCCACAGAAGCAGTGATAGGATTTTTCTCCGAGAACACATCCCCCCCCCCCCCCCCCGGTAGCCTGACACCAAAGGGACGGAGGGTAGGAGTTGCCTAAACCTCAAATAGGTTACGGAGTACCACCTGACCGAAAATACTGTCCCGCCAGGACTCTCTCTCCAGGAAGTAATGGGCTGCAAAAGTCTGGCTTGAAGACCAAGTTGAGGCCCAGCAGATGTCTGCCAACGGAACAGAGCGGTGGTTAGCCACTTATGCGGCCTTAGCCCTGACAGAGTGGGCCGTGATTCGGCCCTGCAGCTGGAGATCAGCTGCCCTGTACGCCCAGGCGACACAGTCCGCCACCCAGGTGGATAACATGCGCTTGGAGACAGGTAGACTCAGTTTACTAGAGTCATAAGAGACGAAGAGCTGGGAAGCTCTCCGATGTCCCTGCGTACGCTCCAGGTAGAAGGCGAGCGCCCTCTTACAGTCCAGGGTATGCTTAACTGCTTCTGCCCTGCTGGTATGTGGCCTGGGAAAGAAGGTTGGAAGAACCACCTCTTGGTTGAGGTGAAACGAGGAAACCACTTTTGGAAGGAACTTGGGGTGAGTACATAATACCACCCTGTTTTTATAAAATCGTGTATACGGTCTATCCGATACTAAAGCTTCCAGCTCGCTCACACATCGAGCTGACGTGAGTGCCACCAGAAAGCATAGTTACTCACCTATAACAGGTGATCTCCGGGAACAGCAGGAATTTAGTCCTCACATATGGGTATCGTCGGTACCGACGGAGCCTGTGCAGGAATGCTCCCCAGCGTCCAATCAGAAAGTTTTTGTGAGCATCCCACAGCGCCTGCGTGCTGCCTTCCCGCCTTTCCCAACTGCCTCTCTCCAGTTGATTTTAAAGCTGAGACAAAGAGAGAGAGAGGGAAAGGAAAGAGATAGATAGAGAGATACAACTCCTAGAGGAGGTGGGTGGGTTGTGAGGACTAAATTCCTGCTGTTCCCGGAGATCACCTGTTACAGGTGAGTAACTATGCTATCTCCAGGAACAAGCAGGAATCTAGTCATCACATATGGGGACTCCCTAGCTTTAGGTGCCAGGGAGAGACCCCAGAAGTTGTGTGTCCCTGATAAGGGCTCCATTTCCCCCCATGGATCTCTGGCATCCTATCAGGGATGGTGGGTAGGAGTTGATTAGGTATGGAACAGGTGTTTGAGAACAGCCTGACCAAACAAGGCATCCCGGCGGGAGTCCTTGTCCAAACAGTAATGGGCTGTGAAGGTATGAACAGAGGCCCAAGTGGCTGCTCGATAGATGTCGTCAATAGACACAGAGTTCAGATGAGCCATTGAGGCTGCCATGGCTCTCACATTGTGAGCTGTGACATGGCCCTCCAGAGAAAGGTTCTTACTCTGATAGGCGAAAGAAATACACTGAGCAATCCAGTTAGATAGCGTTCTCTTGGAGACTGGAAGTCCCAAATGAGAAGGGTCAAAAGCAACAAAGAGTTGAGAGGACTTTTTATGTTGCTGTGTCCTTTGTAAGTAAAAAGCTAGAGCTCTTTTACAGTCCAGGGTATGAAGATTCCTCTCTGTATTTGATGCATGAGGTCCTGGAAAAAAGACAGGCAGGTAGACCTCCTGGTTGAGATGAAAAGGCGAGACCACCTTAGGCATAAAGTGTGGATGAGTCCTAAGGACTACCTTGTCATGATGGAACCTTGTATAAGGTGGATTAGCTACTAGTGCTTGCAATTCACTAATGCGACATGCTGACGTGATTGCAATGAGAAAGATAACCTTCCAAGAAAGGAATTTCAAGGAGATGGTAGCTAAGGGTTCGAAAGGTGGCTTCATGAGCTGTCCAAGAACCAGGTTCAAGTCCCATGCTACCGGAGGTTGTCTAATGGGAGGCTTAGTTAGAAGGAGGCCTCTCATGAATCTTGTAATAAGAGGATGAGAGGAAATAGGTTGTCCATTTAGAGGCTTAAGGGAAGCTGCAATAGCACTCAAATGGACTCTTACTGAATTTGTTTTAAGGCCTGCATTAGACAAATGGAGGAGATACTCCAGCAAAGATTCCAGAGGTATGGCAAGGGGGTTAAGACCCTTTTCAGAACACCAAATAGTAAACCTCTTCCACGTGAAAGCATAAGAACGTCTAGTGGAAGGTTTTCTGGAAGCATAAAGAACATCTTTCACTTGTTGAGAAAGATGAAGATGTTGGAGATCTAAGCCTTCAGCAACCAAGCCCTGAGATGCAGAGACTGGGGATTGGGATGCCATAACATTCCGTTCTCCTGAAATAGGAGATCTGGAGCAGACCCTAACTCCAGGGAGGGAGCTTGAGAGAGATGTAGAAGCAGAGGGTACCACACTTGCCGTGGCCAATGTGCAGCTATGAGAATCATGTGGCCTCTGTCTCTCTGAAGCTTGAACAGGGTTTTGGGAATTAGGGGAATGGGTGGAAAGGCATACAGGAAGTCTTGACCCCAGTGAAGGAGGAAAGCATCCTTTGCCTGAGCTCCCTAAGCCGGAGTTCTGGAACAGAACCGGGGAAGTTTGCAATTCCACGGACTTGCAAAGAGGTCTATGTCCGGGGTACCCCAAAGTTGAAAAATCCTGGCTACCTGGTCTGCATGCAGAGATCACTCATGTGGAAGGAGAACTCGACTGAGTCTGTCTGCCCAAGAGTTTTGAACGCCTGGAAGATACACTGCCAGAAGATGAATTTGATGCTCTCTGGTGAGGGCCCACAGTCAAAAAGCTTCGTTGCAAAGCGACACAGAGCCTGTTCCCCCCTGCTTGTTCACGTAGAACATGGCTACTTGATTGTTCGTATGAATAAGGACCATCTTGTAGCTGAGCAGGGTGTGGAACACTCGCAGAGCAAGGAAGATTGCTCTGCGCTCCAAGAGATTGATATGTAGACAACTCTCTTGTGGAGTCCAGGTGCCTTGGGTGGAGAGGTCTTGCAGATGAGCTCCCCAACCCATTGGAGAAGCATGTGATGTAAGAGTTGCTTGGGGCAGGGGTTGCTGAAAGGGGGACCCCAGCAACAGGTTTTGAGTGGACTTCCACCACTGGAGAGACAAAATGAGGCGACTTGTGTTTGCTATTTTGTCTGACAGGCACCCTGATGCCTGGGTCCATTGGGTGGATAAAGTCCACTGAGCTGCCGGCATGTGAAGACGAGCATATGGTACCACATGCACGGTGGATGCCATGTGGCCTAGTAACTAACATTTCTCGGGCAGTTAAAAAGGGCTTTAGGACTGCTTGAGAAGCTAATTGCACCAAGCGAAGGCAACGTGCTTCGGGAAGATAGGCCCTTGCCTTTCTGGTATCCAGCAAGGCTCCTATGAACTCTAGAGTCTGAGTATTTTATTTATTTATTTATTTATTTAGACAGTTTTGTATACCGCCTTATCCTTTAATCAAAGCGGTCACAACACAATTGGGGGATACATTTAACACGCGGGGATATGAGACACATACACTAATACTTACAGGGAACATGGGCAATGGAGGGTTAAGTCGCTTGCCCAAGACCACAAGGAGCATCTGTGGGACTAGAAACCCCAGTCCTTCCGGCCCAAGGTTGCTGTCCTCTAGTGGGATTTGAACCCCCGACCTTCCGGCCTGAAGTGCCTTGCCCCAACCACTAGGCTACTCCTCCCTAGGAGTTAGACTGGATTGTGGGATGTTTATTACCAGCCCTAAATACTGAAGGATACGCATTGTGCAGGATAGAGAAGTCTTGGCCTCTGACTGTGTTGGAGCTCGAATGAGCCAGTCGTCCAAGTAAGGGAAGACGAATATTCCCAGAGTGCGTAGAAATGCTGCTACCACAGCCATTCATTTCGTGAACACCCTTGGTGCAGAGGCCAGACCAAAAGGAAGCACCCTGTATTGGTAGTGCTTTCCTTGAAACAGAAACCGAAGGAACCTTCGGTGGGTTGGATGGATGAGAACATGGGTGTACGCATCCTTGAGATCTAGAGAACAAAGCCAATGCTGACTCTGAAGGTATGGAAGCAGAGCTCCGAGAGAGATCATTTTGAATTTCTCCTTGACCAGGAATTTGTTCAATTCTCTGAGATCTAAGATAGGTCTGTACCCCCCTGTTTTCTTTGGGATAAGAAAATAAGGGGAATAGAACCCTGTGCCCTGTTGATAAAGAGGCACTTCTTCTATAGTCCCTTGGGCAAGAAGGATGGTAACCTCCTGACCTAACAGGTTGATGAGAGAGGTCGGAGAATTGAACAGCTTCACTATTGTGGGAGGGGGCATGCTTGAAAAATGAAGTTTGTACCCCTCTTTTATGATGGAGAGTGTCCAATGCTCTGCTGTTATTTGCCCCCATCTGGGAGCAAAATGGCATAACCTTCCTGGAATGGTGGACGGTTCTGGTCCTTCCAGAGCCAGAAAGGCTAAGTTCTCTAGCTGAAAGTCAAAGGCCCTGAGGAGGCTGAGGCTGCTTGAGGCCTAGCAGCCTTTGCTTTCTTCTGTTTGGGTGGTTGCTGACGTTTGGTTGAAAACTGACCTGCAGAAGATGCCTGCTGACCATAAGCAGGATAAAATCTTTTCTTTTTAGAAAAAGGTGTTTTCTTGAACAACTTTTTTCTAACAGGATCAGCAGTAGATTTGGATAGTCTATCCAAAGTGGAATTTTCAGCATCCATTTCATTGGCTTTTTCTTGCCAATCTTTACCAAACAGGTTCCCACCAGTACAAGGGATATTTTCAAATTTATCTTGTACCCAGAGCTCTAAATCAGATGCTTGGAGCCAAGCAATTCTACGTGCACCTATGGCAATAGCCGAGGTTCTGCTTATACATTCAAAGCAGTCGAAGGATGCACGGTTGGAGAATTTAGAGACATCTTGGGCATGTTTGAGCCAAGTGAGAAACTCCAGCCTTTTATCCTCAGAGATGAAAAGATTTAAAGTCTGTAGATGATCAGTAACTTCCTGTAGGAACATTCCCATGTAGAGACTATAGGAACTGATTCTTGCAGCAAGCATGGAAGCTTGAAAGACTCTACATCCAAAAGCATCCAGAGTTCCGCATTCACATCCTGGAGGATTAGAGGCATGTCTTTTTGCACTTCTAATCCTTCTCATAGCACATTCCACCACAATAGAGTGGTGAGGAAGCTGAGTTTTATGGAAGCCAGGACAAGGAGGGACACGATACATAGTATCTAACCTACGAGAATGAGGAGAGGTGGTAAGGGGTGTTTCCCACATCCTCAACATGAGATCATATAGAATCTCATGAATGGGTAGGGTAGCTGCCTCCTTAGGAGTTTTGGGAAATTGTAAAATATCCAACTCCTTGGCCCTTATCTCTGTCTTAGGGGCCACAGTGATGGATAGGCCCCGAGCCACCTCTCGGATGAAGTCTTGGAAAGACATGTCCTCTGGAGGAGACATCCTGCGTTTAGGGGAGGACTCCTCCTGTGGAAGAAGCATCGCTGCATCGACAGAACTTTCAAAGTCCTCAGATTCTTCTGAGGAATCAAAGTATCGTCTGTCCGGATGCTCCTGCAGAGCCCGATACCCGTACCGAGGAAAATCGGCATCAGGAATAACCGGTACCGGGGAATTGGTACCAGCGGGCATCGGAGGACAGGGTACCGGCATAGCAGACACCTATGCTGATGCTATTGGTACCGGTTGCGATACCGGTGGAGTTGTCTGTCGTGGTACCAAGGGCATCGATGCCACAAGGAAAGCTGCTAGACTGTGTTCTATGGACAGAATTCTCTGGTCCACAGACGCTGCCAATGCCTGGAAGTCGGTACAGGTGGAAACTGCCGGTACCCCAGAGCATGGCACCAGGCGATCTGTCGAGGCCGAGCCATCGAGAACATCCTGGAACCCCGATGATGGTGCTTTGGAAGCCGAAGCCTCCCGCTGGGGTAATTTTGCCGGTGCAGAATCCTCGAGGGCAACGCCAGAGGCATCTCAATGCTTAGAAGGAGATCTACCCTTCGAGGACTGGCTAGATTTATATGTTTAGTTACCTGAGATCCACGGGAAGAAGCAGCAGCCCTGGAAGACGCCGATGCCACCAAAGCCGCATCAGAGGGAAACAGGGTACTGAGCTTAGCAGCTCGGTTCTGTCGACCTCTTTTAGACATCATAGCACAGGACACACAATCTGTGATAGAGTGGTCAGGACCTAAATATTTTAAACACCATTCATGGGTGTCTGTGACAGAAATGGTACCGACACATTTTGTGCACTTTTTAAAACCTGAGGCAGGTTTTTCCATGTTAAGGAAAGTTTTTGGGTCTAAGGCCTAAAAAGGTGGGTGCACCTGAAGAAAAGGAAAAACAGATAATTTTTTTTTTTTAAATAGAAAAGACAGACCGGCGGTACCGATAGAGCATCGGGGAAGGCAGATGCGACCACAAAAAGAATAAAGAAATAAGGAAATTCTTCTGCGGTGACAGGAACACGACCTACTGGCTGCATGGGAAAAGAACTGGAGAGAGGCAGTTGGGAAAGGCGGGAAGGCAGCACGCAGGCGCTGTGGGATGCTCCCAAAAGCTTTCTGATTGGACGCTGGGGAGCATTCCCGCGCAGGCTCCGTCGGTACCGACGATACTCGTATGTGATGACTAGATTCCTGCTTGTTCCTGGAGATAGAGTGCTTTCCAGGAAAGGAAGCAGAGATGACAGGTGGACATTGGTTCAAAAGGTGGGCGAGTAAGCCGCTGCAAGACCACATTTAAGTCCCACTCTGTAGCCGGTGGGCGAATCGGAGGCTTCAAGATTAAGAGGCCTCTGAGGAATCGAGATACCAAAGGGTGAGCTGAAAGAGGTTGCCCGTCCACTGGAGAGTGGTTAGCTGATAGTGCACTCAGGTGGACCCTGACAGAGTTAGACTTGAGGCCCAACTCTGAGAGGTGGAGCAAGTACTGCAACACCTGAGGTACTTGGCAAGTGAACGGGTTCTCCTTATTTTGTGTACACCACACTTCAAATCTACGCCACTTGAACGCGTAGGATTTTCTAGTGGACTGCCTCCTGGAGGCCAGCAACACCTCCTCAACCTCCTTTGGAAGGAGTAGAGGAGCAAGTCTTACCCTCTCAGCAGCCATGCCATTAAGTTGAGGGATCTGAGGTTGGGGTGTAGTAAGGAACCCTGTTCCTGGGTCAAGGGGTCGGGCTGTACCCCCAGTGAGAGTGGGGTGTCAACCGCCAGTTGAAGGAGAAGAGGGAACCAAGGTTGTCTTGTCACCTGGGGGCTACCAGGAAGACAGAGGCCTTGTCCCGAAGAATCTTGAACAGAGTGCATGCCACCAGGGGTGTGGGTGGAAACGCATAGAGAAGGCCCTGTGCCCACGAGATCAGGAAAGCCTCTGCCGCTGCCTCGAGCAGAATTGGGACAACTGATAGTTTTGCGGACTGGCAAAGACATCTATGGATGGGAGACCCCCAGTGGTTGAAGATCTGCTGGGGTACAAACCGGTTCAGTTGCTATTCGTGAGGCTGAAGAATCCTACTCAATGTGTCGGCAAGGAGGTTCTCCTGACCTGGCAGATAAACTGCCCTTAGGGACATGTGATGCGCCACTGCAAAAGAGCAGAGGTCCAGGGTTTCCTGGCAGAGGATGCAAAATCCTGTGCCTCCCTGTTTGTTGATGTAGAACATCCCTACTTGATTGTCTGTATCAGCACAGACTGATGTGAAAGAAGATGACAGAAGGCTTGAAGAGGTAGGCGGATGGCTCGAAGCTCTAGAACAGTGGTTCTCAACCTTTTTTGTACCGTGACCCCTTTTTACCATTGGTCAACTTGTGGTGACCCCTAATGATAAAATCAAATGTGTCTCTCTTCCTTTACCGTTAACGCATTGTCGCTGTAATCATTTGTTGAATTATTAATATATTATGGGCCTTTGTAATATGTTTTTATTTATAAAATTTACTTATTTAAACCACAATAATTAATCACAAGTAACAATATTTGATATCAAAATTATGATGATTTTGTAGTCAAATCACTAATATGAAATAAAATTATTTTTTCTTTGTCTGACCAATTTATTCTCTGATCATGCTGGTCCCGATCTGAGGCTTCTGCTTTCCTGTCTTCTCTTAGCTCTCTTTCTGTGGTCTATGGTCCATCTGCCATTTCTTCTCTCTTCTTTCATTTTCTTCACTTCTTTCCATCAGCCTATTTCCAGTTCCAGTAACCCTCCCCAGTATCAGCCCCTTTCCAGTCCTCATTCTCAGTACCTTCCAATGTCAACTTGCATTCCCATGACTGCCACTGGTGTCCATTCCCTTCCAGTCCCTCTCCTTCCCCACTGACCAGTCCCTTCTAGTACAAATACCATGGCAGCCCCTCTCAGATCCACTCCCTTCCAGTTCCATTCTCCCATCCCCTCGTATCAGCCCATTTGTAGCCTTAGTCCCCAGTTTTCTTCCAGGGTCAGCAGCACTATCCTCCCCTCCCCACAATCAGCCCATTTCCAGTCGAAGCCCCACAATCAGCTCGCTTCCAGTGCTAGTCCCCCCTCAACCCCATTACCAGTGCTAACCTCCCCTAATCAGCCCATTACCAGTCCTACCCCCATCAGCCCATTACCAGTCCTAGCCTCCTCTAATCAGCCCATTTACAATCCTAACCTCCCCGTTCAGCTCATTTCCAATGCTAGCCCCCCACCAGTCCATTACCAGTCCTACCCTCCTATCAGCACATTACCAGTCCCAACCCCTCCTTGATCAGTCCATTCCCAGTCCTGTTGTTGTTGTTAAGTGCCGTCGAGTCGGAGTCGACTCATGGCGACCCTCTGGATAGCTATCCTAAATTGTGTTCGGTCTTGAGTCAGGCGGCTCATTGTTGACAGACTGGTACCCGTAGCTGCTGTTATTGTATCGATCCATCTCATTGCTGGCCTTCCTCTTTTGCGTTGACCTTCTATCTTGCCAAGCATGATGTCTTTCTCTAATGATCTCTCTCTTCGCATGATGTTTCCAAAGTATGAAAGTCGAAGTCTTGTCATCTGAGCTTCTAAAGAAAGCTTAGGTTTGATCTCCTCTAGTACCGATTGGTTTGTTCTTCAGGCAGTCCATGGTATATACAGTATTTGCCGCCAGCACCATAATTCAAAGGCATCAATTTTCTTCCTGTCTATCTTTTTCACTGTCTGGCATTCACATCCATATGATGTTATTGAAAATACCATGGCTTGAACAAGTCGAATCTTTGTATGGAGAGAGACATCTCTGCTCTTGAGAATCTTATATAGGTCTTTCATAGCCATTCTGCCAAGAGCAATGCGTCATCTGATTTCTTGACTGCTTGTTGCTTCTTTATTGATAGTTGATCCAAGTAGGTTTAAGTTGTTCACGATTTCAATTTCTTCTCCTTCAACAATGAACCTATTGATTATGCCAGTTGTCATGATCTTTGTCGTCTTTACATTAAGGTGCAGGCCCATTTTGAGACTATGTTCTTTGATTGTGAGAAGCAAATGTTTCAGATCATCTTCACTTTCAGCCAGTAATGTGGTATCAACAGCATAGCGAAGGTTGTTGATGAGTCTTCCACCAATCTTCACACCTCTGTTGTCTTCATACAATCCTGCTTCTCTGATGATTTGTTCTGCATATAAATTAAACAGGTAGGGGGAAAGTATGCAGCCTTGTCTTATACCTTTGCTTACTTTAAACCATTCTGTTTCTCCTTCTTCTGTTCGAACTGTTGCTTCTTGATCAATGTACAGTACAAGCATTGTGGAACCTGTGTCTTTTGGGGAAACTGCTAGGTACGTATATGACCTAGATTGGCCACTGTTGGAAACATGATACTGGGCTTGATGGACCTTGGTCTGACCCAGTATGGCATATCTTATGTTCTTATGTACAGATTGTGCAAGAGTACGATCAGGTGTTCTGGTATACCCATGCTTCTTAATGTGGCCCAGAGTTTCTCATGGTTTACATAGTCAAAAGCCTTGCTATAGTCGATAAAGCACAAATAGATATCCTTTTGGTATTCTTTAGTCTTTTCAAGGATCCATCTCACATCCACAATGATGTCTCTCGTTCCTCGCCCTTTCCTGAACCCTGCTTGCACTTCAGGGAGTTCTTGTTCCAGGTATGGTTGTAGTCTCTTTTGAATAATCTTCAGTAGAATCTTGCTGGCATGTGGGATCAGAGCGATTGTGCGATAATTTCCAGAGTCAGTTGGATCACCTTTCTTTAGTATTGGTATAAACACAGATCTTTTCCAGTCAGTTGGCCATGATGTTGTCTTCCATATTTCTTGGCAGAGCCTTGTAAGTACGGTAACAGCTGCATCAGATTGCTGTAATACTTCTATGGGAATGCTATCAATGCCTGGTGCTTTGTTCTTTGATAAGGCTTTAAATGCTGCTTCAACTTCTTCTTTCATCACCACTGGTTCCCGATCATAAAGTACAGATTGAAACGGCTATTGGTCCACTTGATCTTTATCATATAAAAACTCTGTATATTCCTTCCATCTTTTCTTGATCTTCTCAGCATCATTCAACATAGAACCTTGAGCATCTTGTAACATTCCAATTCGAGGCTGGAACTTTTTCTTTTTACTCTCGTAGCTTTAGGAAAGCCGATCTTGTTCTTCCTCTAATCGTTTCTGCTTCTATTTCCTTGCATGCGTCGTTGTAGTACTTTTCCTTGTCCTGTCTTGCTGCACGTTGGAAATCTCTGTTGAGTTCTGTTATTGTCTTTCTTTCTCCTCTGGCTTTAGCTTCTCTGCGTTTCTGGGCAATTTTCAGTTTCTTCCGTCATTCATTTTGGATGTTTTTGCTTTTTCACCTTTTGTAGAGACTTCTCGCTTTCTTCCAACACAACCTTCTTGATGTCATTCCATAACTCTTCTGGAGCTTTGTCATTTGTATCTAAAGCAGGAAATCGATTTTGCAGGCAGTCTTTAAATTCCAGTGGTATATTCTTAAGGTCATATTTTGCTGCATGCATGAGTGGTTTGCTCTTTTTCAACTTTAGCTTGAGTTTGCATACTAGTAGTTGATGATCTGTACCACAGTCGGCTCCAGGTTTTGTCTTTGTTGATGTTATAGAACTTTTCCATCGTTGACTTCCACAGATGTGGTCAATTTGATTTTTATACAATCCATTGGGTGACGTCCATGTGTACAGTCGCCGCTTGTGTTGATGGAAGAAGGTGTTTGAGATGAATAGATCGTTGGTCTTGCAGAATTCTATCAGTCTTTCTCCAGCTTCATTTCTGTTGCCAAGTCCATATTTTCCAACTACTTTGCCTTCTTCGTTCCCAACTTTTGCATTCCAGTCACCCATGACTATCAGGATATCCTGTTTGCATGTTCTGTCAATTTCAGCTTGTACTTGTTCATAAACTCTTCAATTTCATTCTCTTCTGCAGCTGTTGGGGCATATAATTGAATTATAGTTGTGTTGATAGGCATTCCTCGTAGACGAATAGAGATTAAGCGTTCGCTGACTGTATTGTATTTCATTACAGTTCTTGCAAGTTTCGTCTTTATTATAAATGCAACACCATTTCTTCTTTGTCTTTCATTTCCAGCATAGTAGACCATGTGATCATCTAATGCAAAGTGCCCGATGCCAGTCCATTTCAGTTCGCTGACACCCAACAGATCAAGTTGTACACGTTCCATTTCATTCTTGACCACCTTCAACTTCCCTTGGTTCATGCTTTGTACGTTCCATGTTCCAATGCGTAAGACATCTTTACAGCTTCTGACTCATTTCATGCGCAGCCTAGCCTTCCCTAATCAACCCATTACCAGTCTTATCCCCCCCCAATCTGCCCATTATAATCCTAATACGCACTGTCTCCCCCCTCTGTTCAGCATTTATCCCCCGTCTGTCCAGTATGTCCCCATCTCTTCCCTCCCTCCATGTCAGCCCCCTCCCTCCCTCCATCCATCCCTCCATGTCAGCCCCCCTCCCTCCCTCTCAGCCCCCTTCCCTCCATGTCAGCCCTCCAATCCCTCCATCCATAATCAGCCAGCCCTCCCTCCCTGTCAGTCCCCCCTGTCCATGTCAGCCCCCTCCCTCCATCCATCCCTCCATGTCAGCCCCCTCCCTCCCTCATGTCAGCCCCGTTGCAGGTTCCCTGCCCCCTCCTCCCCTCTCCCTGTCTGTCTGCTACTGCCCTGTTCTTTTGCAGCTGCGGTTCCCTGTCTCTTAGGGAACCGCGGCTGTGCCTGCGAAACCGTTGCAGAGCCTTCCCGTCTCTCAGCGGGCTCCGTGCAGCATTGTCCCGCCTCCAAAGGAAGTGGTAAAAAACTTCCTTTGGAGGCGGGACAATGCTGCACAGAGCCCGTCGAGAGTCAGGAAGGCTCCGCAATAGTTTTACAGGCATAGCCACGGTTCCCTAAGAGACAGGGAGCCGTGGCTGCATTAGAAGGGAGGCGGTGAGTTTGCCGCTGCCGAGAAGCGGACTTGGCAGCGGCAGCAACCTGCGTGCGGTTTTTTTTTTTTTTAATGGCGGAGTGAGGCGACCCCTGCTAAATCCTGTGGCGACCCCTGTGGGGGTCGCAACCCGCAGGTTGAGAACCGCTGCTCTAGAAGATTGATTTGAAGTGCGTCCTCACGAGTGGGGAGTAAAGTGGACTTTGCGTGATTTACAACAAACCGTAGGTGCTGGAGCAGGTTGACTGTGCGAGCAGTGGCCTGCTGTGCCTCCTGTGCCAATTGGCCCCTGATAAGCCAGTCGTCTAGATATGGAAAGACGAAGACTCCTTGGCTTCTGAGGAAGGCCGCCACCACTGCTAGGCATTTGGTGAATATTCTGTGAGCAAAAGCTAGGCCAAAGGGAAGCACCTTGTACTGGAAGTGGTTTCCTCCGACCACAAACCTTAGATATCGTCTGTGGTCTGGGTGTATGAGGATGTGAGTATAAGTATCCTTTAAATCTAAGGAGCATAGCCAGTCTCCCTGGTGGAGGTAAGGCAGTAGGTTCCCAAGGGAAAGTATCTTGAACTTTTCCCTCACCCGGAATTTGTTCAGATTGCGCCAGTCTAGGATGGGGTGAAGGCCTCCTTTTCTTTTTGGTATGAGGAAATACCTGGAGTAGAAGCCTTGCCCCTGCAAGTGGTGGGGCACCGGTTCCACCACCTGATCCTTTAGCAGACCTGCCAACTCCTGCAGGAGGAGGTTCCTGTGAAGAGGGGGGGGGGGGGGTTCTGAGAGGCTCTCCTGGGAAAAAGGAGGTGGGCACCTGGTTGAAATGAAGTAAAAGCCCTGTTGGACTATTTTCAAAACCCCGGCGTCTGTCGTAATGGCTGGCCACCTGTGAGCGTAGAGGACCAGCCTTCCTCCTGTGCAGGGCCAAATCATTGGTGGGGAGAGGAGCTATGCACTGGGAGTCAAAAACCCTCGCCCGGCTGGGTAGGAGCCGGAGCTGGAGGCTTGGGGGTCTTCGGCTTACCTGGGCCATGCCCCTGTCCCCTGGCCTACTGCCCCTGTTGGGGAGCTGGGGCAGCCTGGTAAGTGGGGTAGTTTCTGTAAGCCGTACCCTTCCTCGGGGAAAAGGGCTTTTTCCCCGAGGCCTTCTTCTTGTTAGAAGGTGCAGATGTCTTCTTCGACAACCTTGTCCGGGTCAAGTATGTATATGTAACGCCGAACAGCCTGTTGTTCTGGTATTTTTGTTCTTTGTAAACCGCGCTGATGCCGAATAGTGCGGTATATAAGAAATTGTAATAAAATAAATAATAAAGTACTCTGACTCTATTTCTGCAGCTTTTGCCCTCATGGGTTTGCCGAACAGGTTGTCACCTCTGCACGGGACATCAACCAACTTGTCCTGAACCCATGGCTCCAGGTCCGACGACATGAGCCAGGCCTGACGGCATGCACCGATGCCTCAAAGCTGTCATAAGCTGCTCAAGACATGAACTTCGAGCACTCTCGGATCCCCGTGGACAAGGCCTTGAAGCGCTGCAAGGGTTCCTTGGAGAGACCAGCTGAGAACCCGGCAATCTCCTTTGCCAGGTCCCGCAAGTACATGCCCATGTACAGCTGGTAGGTTTGGACACGGCATGACAGCATCGAGCCCTGGTAGCACTTTCTGCCGAGGGCGTCCAGGTTCTGGGCCTCCCAGCTGGGAGGCACCGAGAAGTGCGTCTTTTGGCATTTCAGCCTTTGCATGGCCGATTCCACAACCATGGAATTGTGCAGCAGCTGCGCTTTCTGGAACCCAGTACTCTTGTGGACTCGATAAATGGAATTGACCCGCTTGCTGAGCGCTGGCATCGAGGCCGGGGACTCCCACATGCGGAGCATCAGCCGTTCCAACATTGGAGGCACCGGTACAGTAAGGGCCTCCTTCGGGGGAGAGTCATACTGGAGGGCCTCAAGCTCTTCGGCTCGAGGCTCCTCCTCAGCGTCCGCAGGGAATCTTTATCTTTCTTTATCTTTATTTGAGGCTTAATATACCTCTCAATGCAATCGCGTCAGAGCGGTGCACAAAGTACATAAAAGCTGCAAGGAAAAAAGAAAGGAACGCCAAATGTGTGATAGGATAGATAAGAGAGGAGGAAAGAGCTAAAGAGAAGGGTCAGGTAACAAATAGGGGCTATAAGAAATCAGCGAGAGGGAGGGGAGAGAGGAAGGGAGGTGGGGGAATGCCAAAGCCTTGGCCATGTCCCTTACAAAGTCCGAGAACCGAGTGTCCTCGGGAGGGGATCTTCTCCGAGGTGCCGAACATGGAGAGTCCGATGGGTGACTGGGGAGTCTTCCTCCTCTGTCTCCCACGCCGAGTCCTCCGGAGGACGACTCGATGGGCTCCAGCCTTGAGCCCGACCGCCCCGACGCCGAGGGCACCGGCGTCGACGACATAGGTCTCGAATGGGAGGTCGAGGGGGACCTTGGCTGAGGATCAACTCGAGAATCAGCTCGGCCTCCAGTGTCGGAGCCATGCTGCTCTCCAGGGCCACCATCCTGAGACCAAGCTCAGAAGGCTCCGCAGCTCCTGGCTTAGGTCTCGACGCCGTCGGGCCCGATGCCAGCTCTCCCGGAGGGGAGTCTATGAGGACAACAGAAATTACCTTGTCCGATGTCTCCGGCTCCTTATGAGGTTGTTTAGCCGGCCTCTCTGACTGCGAGGACCCAAGGCGGCGGTCCGGGCTCCGCGGCCTGGAACCCAAGGGCCCAGGCCGATCAGAGGCGTCCAGCGATGCCGCCCTCACGAGTTTTTTCTTCCTCTGGTGTTCCCTGGAGGGAGACCCCCGCTCAGAAGACACACAACGGTGCTCGGGCTCTGAGTCTCGAGATGTTGAGGCCTCAGACGAAGTCCAGGCTCGGGCGGATGCGGACTCAGGAAAACTCCTGTCAGGCTGGTGTTGCCTGCTCTTCAAAGATTTCGAAGACATCTTACCACACAGCCCACAGACCACCGGGTCATGGTCAGGGCCGAGGCATTGGAGGCAGCAGTCATGTGTGTCGGTGAGAGACATTAACTTCTTACACCGATCACACTTTTTAAACCCGCTGGCAGCCGTCAGGGAAAAAAGGGCCCCTGCGAGGTCAAAGGACCAGGCTGCTAGTGAAAAATAAAAATAGCGCGAACGAAGGACAAAAAACAAAAAATATGACCGGACTCGATACCAGTGTACCGAGCCGAAGGCGGGAAGGGGAACCAGCGTCAAACCGTGAATCTGAAAGAAATAATTCAACTTTTCTACTTTTTCCACGGTGGAAACAGGACCATGTCCGTTGGGCTCCGCGGAAAAAAGAAGACTGAGCAAGATGGCACCCTTGGGCGGGAAGGGGACCTCGCATGCGTGATGCAATCCCAAAGGCTTTCATTGAAAGCTGGGGAATTGCTCCGCACGAGGACTCTGTCGGCGCCGATGTCACCCATATGTGAGGACTGACTTCCTGCTTGTTCCTAGAGAAACAAGAAAACAACGAAGTATTCACCAAAATGAGCACAAACATTTTTCGGGGTGCAGATGGTACATCTGGTAGGATCCGCAGAAAAACAAAGACTGAGGGAAAATGGCTCCCTTGAGCGGGAAGGTGACCACGCATATGTGGTTGATCTCCCAAAGCTTTCTTTGAAAGCTGGGGAGAGCTTACTGCACGGGCTCCATCAGTGCTGACATCATCCATATGTGAGAAACTACTTCCTGCTTGTTCCTGGGGAAGAGCTGTGACCACCACCACTTTACGAACAGGGGCAATATTTAGTCTGCTATCCAATAAGTTATGCAGTGTAATTTAAGACCACCTTTTTGCAGCCAGAATTTAACTGCATAGCTATATGGATCTCGGGTGAATACCGCTATCTGTAGAGTAACGTGAAATGCTCACACTCTGCCCTGGCACTCTCTGGATAGCATAAAGTAATTAGATCTTACCTGCTAATTAGTGTTCCTGAAGGAACGACAGTCCAGTCCCTTTACTTCTGGGTTACGCAACCCTTCCAGCAGCTTGGAGGCTGAGCCCAACCTTTTTGGGATGGGGCGGTATAAATACCCCAGGAACCACCCACAGCTCCCAGTAATCGAATGAAAAAGCAGACTTAACAAAACACCGCAAACAAAAAACTCTTTTTTTTTTTTTTTTTTTAAAGTGTAGGAGTGGGATAGGAGGAAGGGCGAGGGAAGAAGGCGGATTACCTGAAACTGACCGTGCCGTCCTTCGCCTGCACCTCTCTACCCAGAACTGGCCCCAAGCTCGGTCCGCATCTCCGCCCCTGTCTAATAGGCCGAACTGGCAAACTGCCACCGGGTGGGATCAGGGACTGGACTGTCGTTCCTTCAGGAACACTAATTAGCAGGTAAGATCTAATTACTTTTTCCTTATCGTCACTCCAGTCCAGTCCCTTTACTTCTGGGATGTACCAGAGCAGTTCAATCCTGGGTGGGGTCTGATATTCCGGACCGAAGAACCGCATGGCCAAAACGCGAGTCAGCTGAACTCTGTACGTCCAGTCTGTAGTGTTTGGTGAACGTATGAAGAGAGGACCAAGTCGCTGCCCTACAAATGTCTAGGGGAGGAACTAGGCTAAATTCTGCCCAGGAGGTAGCCTGCGCCCGAGTCGAGTGAGCGCGCAGTCCCCCTGGTACCTGCTTCCCCTTCAGGATATAGGCGGACGCAATCGCTTCCCTGATCCACCTGGAGATGGAAGCCTTGGCCGCCGCCTCTCCCTTGTGCGGGCCTCCGAACTGAATGAACAGTCGGTCGGATTTCCTGAAGGGCGCCGTGCGGGAAAGGTAATGCTTCAAGACTCTCTGGACGTCCAGAAGGCGGAGCTTTCCATCCACCCCTTCTTGCCCAATGGCTGTAAAGGACGGGAGTGTCACTGTCTGGTTCACATGAAAAGGGGAGATCACCTTAGGTAAGAAGGAAGGAACCGTCCTCAGGACCACCTTATCCTTGAGAAAGGACAAAAAGGGGGGCTGTGACGACAGCGCTTGCAATTCCGAGACCCGTCTGGCCGAGCAGATAGCGACCAGAAAAACCGTCTTTAGTGTCAAGTCCTTTAAGGAGGCCCTCTTTACTGGTTCAAAAGGTTCCCCAGTCAAGGCATTTAGCACTAGGTTGAGATCCCAAGGGGGGATGACCGATCTCCTCTGAGGACGCAGTCGCCTAACCGCTCTAAGGAACCTGGACACGTCCGCGTGGGCCCCTAAGGCCTTACCGCGGACCTTACACCTCTATAGTAAGAGATGGCTGCCAGTTGGACTCGTAAGGAACTGTGCGCTAGGCCTTTGTCAAAACCCGCTTGCAAGAATTCCAGAATCTCCGGAACAGAGGCCGCAAGGGGTTTCCTTCGGTGCTCCGCACACCACGCTTCGAAAATGCGCCAAACTCTCACATAGGAAAGACAGGTCGATCGCTTCCTAGCACTCAACAGCGTTGTGATTACTGCTCCCGAATAACCCCTCTTCAGGAGCCACGCCCTTTCAATAGCCAGGCCGTAAGCGAGAACCGATCCACGTGGGGCATCCGAACCGGGCCTTGCCTCAGTAGGTCCCTTCTGCAGGGAAGTCGCCAAGGCCGGTCGGCGATCGACCTCACCAGATCCGCATACCAGGGGCGGCGAGGCCAGTCCGGGGCTATGAGAATTATCAAACCCTGGTGAGTCTCCACCCGTTGGAGGACCTTTAGGGAACACAGAGACCACCCTCCGAAGGCCACTTCTGGGACAGAGCATCCAAGCCCTCGGACATCCTTTCCCTCCGCCGGCTGAAGAACCGGCTTGTCTTGGCGGACGAGAACTGTGCCATGAGATCCATGACCGGAGGACCCCAACGGGCAACTATTTGTTCGAAGGTCTCCTGCTCCAGCTCCCACTCCCCGTGGTCTATCTTGTACCTGCTGAGGTAATCGGCCGTAACGTTGTCCGTGCCGGCCACGTGCTGAGCTGAAAGCGCTTCCAGCCGAACCTCCGCCCACTGGAATAGGGCATCCGCTTCCTTCTCCAAGGCGGGACTGCTGGTGCCGCCCTGGTGGTTGATGTAAGCCACTGCGGTGACATTGTCGGAGAGGACGCGAACTGCCCTGCTTAGTACTAAGGACTGGAGTGCCCTGAGTGCCAGGGTGACGGCCCGTAATTCCAGTCTGTTGATGGGCCATTGAGACTCCAGCGGCGACCAGCGGCCCTGGACGAACCGGTCTTCGAAGTGAGCTCCCCAACCTGCCAGGCTGGCGTCCGTCGTCACCAGTAACCACTGTGGGGGTTCGAGGGGCATCCCGCGATCCAGATTCCTTGGGTACCTCCACCAGCGAAGGGTCTGCTGAATTCGAGGGGAGCAGGGTAACTGCATTGACAACGGGTGATGCTGAGGGGACCAACGACGCAGCAGAGCCCGCTGCAAAAGACGCATGTGGGCCCTGGCCCACAGTACTACCTCTATAGCCGCCGCCATGGTTCCCAATAGCTGAAGGTAGTGCCACGCTGAGGTGTTTCATCTGCCCAGAAATTGCGTGACCAAAACCCTTAGGTCCCTTGACCTTGTCCTGGACAGGAAAACTCTGCCTCTGCTGGTGTCGAACCTTGCTCCGAGATACTCGAGTTCTTGGGCAGGAGTCATCCTGCTTTACACTCGATTGATGACCCACCCCAGCTCCTCCAGAACTTGAACCACTCTGGCCGTTGCCGAGCGACTTTCCTCTTCTGACTTCGCCCGGATCAGCCAATCGTCCAGATAAGGATGCACTAGAATTCCCTCCTTCCGTAGGAATGCCGCTACTACCACCATCACCTTGGTGAAAGTCCTTGGAGCCGTAGCTAGGCCGAAGGGCAGGGCCTGGAATTGAAAATGACCTCTTGGCACTGCGAATCTCAGGAACTGTTGATGTACCTTTCTGACCGGAATATGCAAGTAGGCTTCAGTCAAGTCCAAGGACGTTAGGAACTCTCCGCCACTTACGGCTGCAATGACCGATCGTAGGGTTTCCATCCGGAAGTGCGGCACTCTGAGACAGCGATTGACTTGCTTTAGGTCCAGGATCGGGCGAAAGGACCCCTCCTTCTTTGGTACCACGAAGTAAATTGAGTATCGACCAGTGCCGCACTGGTCTGGAGGCACTGGGACCACGGCTCCGAGCGCTATGATTCGGGAGAGAGTAGTTTCTATAGCCGCCCTCTTTAAAGGGGAACCGCAAGGAGACTGAACGAAGGCTGGAAGTATTTGCTTTGCAAATTCGAGTGAATAGCCCTCTCGGACCACCTCCAGGACCCATTGATCGGATGTGACCCGGGACCAGGCGGGAAGGAACTGCCTTAAACGTCCGCCCACTGGCAGCTCCTCCCCCTGGACCCCCGTCTTCTCATTGCTGTTTCCTAGGCCCCGAGGAAGATGAAGAGGCACCAAAACCTCTACCTGCTCCTCAAAACCCCCTAAAGCTTTGCCCCCTTGCTGGGAAGCGTCCCCTGGGAAAGGGGTTCGACCTGGCTGGACGAAACCTCCAGGGATCCCTGGGTTGGCTACGCACCGGAGTTAGGGGGCGCCCTTGTTTCGGTCTGTCTTCCGGGAGCCTGCCGCCCTTAGATTCGCCAAGGTCCTTCACCAACTTATCTAAATCCTCCCCAAACAACTTCTTCCCCTTAAAGGGAAGACGACTCAGGCGAGCCTTTGAGGATACGTCGGCTGCCCAATTACGTAGCCACAAGTAGCGTCTAGCTGCGACCACCGAGGCCATGTTCTTAGCTAGGCTCCTGATGAGGTCATACTGACTATCCGCCAAGTAGGCCGCTCCTGATTCCAACCTAGCCGAGTTGGCCTGTGCCTCTTCTGTGGAGCCTTCCGCTGCCTGAAGCTGTTGTGACCAACTCAAACAGGCCCGTGTCACCCAGGCCCCCGAAACGGAGGCCTGTAAGGCAAGAGCGCTCACATCAAAGGCTTTCTTCAGAAGCGTGTCCAGTTTCCTATCTTGAGCATCCCTCAGGGCCGTGCTGCCCTCGACTGGGATAGTTGTCTTCTTTGTAACTGCTGATACCGCGGCATCTACCCTGGGAGACTTCAGCAGCTCTGTCTGCCTCTGGAAGAGGGTATAGGCGAGCCATCGAACGGACCCCCCTTAAACTTGACTCTGGTTGATCCCATTCTTCCTGGATCATTTGCCGAACCACCCTGTGGACAGGAAAGACCTTCTGGGACCTCCTAATGGCCTGGATTAAGGGGGTCCTCCAACGCTTCCTCCTCTGCTGGGACGTCTGAGGCTACATTGAGTACTTTCAGGGACTCATTGATTAGCGCCGGGAGCTCCTCTCGACGAAAAACTCTAATTATACAAGACTGATCCTCCTTAGGGATCTCCCCCTCTTCAAGCTCCTCCTCTTCCTCGTCTAGATCCTTGTCAGAGCCCTCTTCCTCCGGGGTGCCCTGAGAAAGGGACGTGAGGGGCTCCTCACTCATCAGCCGAGAGCGCTTAGGAGGTATCCCGGAGTTTTGACTGCTTGTCCTCACTGGTCGGGATGACCCGGCTTCCGCCGTCGGGGCCATCTCCCCTGCTCCCAACCCCTGCTTGCGCATACAATAGGCTCTATGGAGCAAGAGGATGAAATCAGGGGAGAAGAGATCCCCGACCCCCCCCCTCCCCTGTGGGAGAGGGCGAAAGGGGCAGAGGAGGGGCAGGTAACTCTGAGGAGGGAGGAGGAGGGAACTGAGACCCTCCCTCTTCTTCCAGAGGGTCCCCGGATACCTGAGAGGTCTGAGCCATGGACAAGTTAATGTCTTGTTCTACAGAGGCCGCCACTGCAGCACAACCCCTGCAGATCCCTGCCTCTGAGGAAGTACCTCTACGAGTGCCACAGGCTGGGCACCGTGACTTGCCAGTCATGTCCTTGATACGGAGGTACTGAAGCCCTGCTTGACCGCACAGGCTTAAACAATTGGCCTACCAGAAACTGTAGAACTCCGAGGCTAAACAGTCTTAAATGTGTGTGCTCTCCCCTCAAGCAATGGATCAACAGCTCCCCAGGTCACTTTCTATCCCCCTGGAATTGCAAGAGACCTCTTGCTCAGAAACTAACAAACTCAAAACCAAAATAAGGATAAAAAGACTTAAAAAGACTTAAAATTAAATGAAATAAATGAACCAAAATTAACCTAAAGAAAGCAAGATGCCAAACAAAAAACCCCCAGTAATTTAACCCGGTACTTGCTGTTTGGAGCTTCTTCTGTCGCTGTGCACAGGCCCGACTCAGCGATCTCAGTCCGTTGGCTCCACACGTGGTAGGCCGCAACCACGTGGAGCCCAAAACGGAGGACCGCGAATCTGCCTTCGCTCTGTTGAAAACCGAAGGATCGCGGTAGAAAACCGCCCTCCTGCTCCGGTAAGACTTCCTTCCGTCGCCGCTTGAAAAGGAGCTGTAATCGCGGCTCCGGGGCTCGACTCCGCGTCCCTTCGCTCTGGGACGGGACCGGCAGGAGGAAGACAGTCGCGGCGTGCCTCAAGCGCTCAGCCACCAGGAGGGCTTCGGCACGAGGCAGGGCAGGTCTCTGAAGAGAGGATGCAGGAGACGGCCGGATCAGCCGCGAGAGGAGCTCTGACTGGTTCTCCTCGCTGCTGTAGGCAAGAATCACCTCTGATACCCGGCCCGGCTACAGGGGGGGGGGGGAGGGAGGGAGAGAGCAGGCAGGCTAAAAATTAAAGGTACAGAACTAAGAAAAACAAGGTAACTAAGTAAATGAATAAATCAGTAGGTAAAGAACTTAAAAGAAATAAGATTTAAAAAAGGGAAGACTCCAGTAAGCCCTAGGCCAGTGATGGCTAACCTTTTTGAGCCCGAGTGCCCAAACTGCCGCACAAAACCAAAGAATTTCCTCAAAGTGCCAGCACGTCCATTAAAGCCTCATTTGCATAAGGTGCCTCATTTGCATAAATATTTGCATAATGTTACCATACACTAACTTTTAGTAAACATGCCTCTTAATGAGTATATGGATAAAGAAAGACTAAAAGGTTTCTACATTACTATAATCCAGTACCAACCGCCAGGCACATTAGGAACTACTACAAACGCTGCCCATTTAGAACCCATAGCAAACCCGCCGTATCCTAACAGTACTACCAGGACTCACAAAGCACCATACCCTAACTATCAAAAGGCAACACTGCAAATATTAAACCAATACATTTCAGAGAACAACAATACATGACCTACTGGGGAAAGAACAAGTGGCAATGTCAAATAGGAATTATATAAACAGAATACCTCAGCTCAGTTACACATGCAGAACAGACCATCACCAAACAAGGAATCACAATTTAAAAACAGGAAGACAATAATTAAACTGGGAACCCCAAAAGCCAAACTTGGAATATACAACAACACTGTAGAAATAAAACTATAAATTAATTTCCTCTTGTACTAAACAAAGCGCAAAAATTAATGATGCACATTTCCCAGAGCTGACATATTCCAGTTAATAAATTCAAAATAAAGAGATATTTTTCTACCTTTTGTGCATTTTTTTTCAGTTGCAATTGCTCCAGCCACTTTCTTCTGGTTTCTTCGTGTCTTCTCCTAACTCTCCATCTGCTGTCCATTTGTCCTTTCTTCTGTCTTCTTGGTTTTTTTTTCCATTCTCTCTCTACATCTGCTTTAACATACTAATCTTTCTCCTTTTGCTCTTTCCTCATTCCTATTTCATCTACTCAAAATTTACCCCTCCATCCTCAATCCCCACTTATTCTCCCAATACCCGGCCAATTGTAGATTTTTTATCCCTCCCACACAAAATATTTTTCCCCTCTCCATTTTACTCTCCCAGCCCCATCCCATTCTAATCCTCCCCCAACACCAGCTCCCTTCTAGTTCCAGCCTCACCCAGCATCCATTCCCTTCTAGTCCCTGCATCAGCCCATTTCCAGTCCTAGCAGCCCCCCAACCCATTTCCAGTCCTAGCAACCTCCCAACCCAATACCAGTCCTAGCCCCCCCTCATCAACCCACTTCCAGTCCTAACCCCCCATAAGCCCATTTCCAGTCCTAGCTCCCCCATCTATTTGCAGTCCCATCCGAGTCCCTCCATCAGCTCATTTCCAAACCCAGCCCCCCATGAGCCCATTTCTAGTCCTTTCCTAGCCCCACCATCAGCCCATGTCAAATCCTAGCTCCCCTCCACTCAGCCCATTTCCAATCCAAGCCCCCCATGAGCCTACTTCCAGTTCTAGCCCCTTCATGAGTCCATTTCAATCCAAACCCCCACCACAGCCCATTTCCAATCTTAGCACCCCCCCCAACAGCCAATTTCCAGTCCTATTCTAGCCCCTCCATCAGCCCATTTCCTGTCCTAGCCCCCCCTCACCCATTTCCAGTCCTAGCTCCCTCCCCCTCACAACCCATTTCCATTCCAAGCCCCAATCCCATCAGCTATTTGCAGTTCAAGCCCTCCTTCCACTCAGCCCATTTCCAGTCTTAGCCCCCCCATAGCCCATTACCAGTCCTAACCCCCCCATCAGCCCATTACCAGTCCTAACCCCCCCATCAGCCCATTTCCAGTCTTAGCCCCCCCCCCATAGCCCATTACTAGTCCTACCCCCCCCCAAATCACCATCACCATCACCATCACCAGCCCACTTCCAGCCTTAGCACCCCCCATGGCCCATTACTAGTCCTAACCCCCCCCCGGGCCAATTACCAGTCCTACCCCCCCCCCCCGGCCAATTACCAGTCCTACCCCCCCCTGGCCAATTACCAGCCCTAACCCCCCCCCCCCCCACATCAGCCCATTTCCAGTCTTAGCCCCCCCCATGGCCAATTACCAGTCCTAACCCCGGCCAATTACCAGTCCTACCCCCCCCCCCCCCCCCCGGCCAATTACCAGTCCTAACCCCCCCCCCATCAGCCCCTTTCCAGTCTTAGCCCCCCCCCATGGCCAATTACCAGTCCTAACCCCCCCCCCCCCCCCGGCCAATTACCAGTCCTAACCCCCCCATCAGCCCCTTTCCAGTCTTAGCCCCCCACCCCATGGCCAATTACCAGTCCTAACCCCCCCCCATCAGCCCCTTTCCAGTCTTAGCCCCCCCCATGGCCAATTACCAGTCCTACCCCCCCCCCCATCAGCCCATTTCCAGTCTTAGCCTCCCCACCATAGCCCATTACCAGTCCTAAACCCCCTTCCCCCCTATCATCCCAAATTAAAAAAAAAACCCAAACAAAGCGGCTGCTTCTGCCGCGGCAGCCTCAAGAGCTCTGCCGCGGCAGCCTCAAGAGCTCTGCCGCGGGGGCCCCCCCGCCCGGCAGAGCCTCCCTGCATCATCTACCTTCAAGTCGCAAAACGCGGGCTTCTTTCAGAGCCGCGAGAGTTTCCTTTCTCGCGGGAGAGCCGCGAGAAAGGAAACTCTCGCGGCTCTGAAAGAAGCCCGCGTTTTGCGACTTGAAGGTAGATGATGCAGGGAGGCTCTGCCGGGCAGGGGGGGGGCCCCGCGGCAGAGCTCTTGAGGCTGCCGCGGCAGAGCTCTTGAGGCTGCCGCGGCAGAAGCAGCCGGTTTGTTTGGTTTTTTTTTTTTAAAAATTTGGGACCTTTTAAATGCGGACCTTCCCGCGTGCCAGCTGCAAGGCCTTCGCGTGCCACAGCTGGCACGCGTGCCATAGGTTCGCCATCGCTGCCCTAGGCTTACGGAATCCTCCAGCTGCTTGGAGGCTGAGAATACTGGGAGCTGTGGGTGGTTCCTGGGGTATTTATACCGCCCCATCCCAAAAAGGTTGGGCTCAGCCTCCAAGCTGCTGGAAGGGTTGCGTAACCCAGAAGTAAAGGGACTGGACTGGAGTGACGATAAGGAACAGGATGTTCTGTAAGAATTTTCAGCTGTACTACGGACAGAGGATTTATCCATATATCAGTGGCTGCTATACAGATATGTCCTTTTGAATTTGGGTGGAAAATAATCTCTAGTACCAAGTCAGTCCTTTACAAAATTTCTTGTGATCTAAGCACCCAAAGAACCCAGCAATGACTAGTTCTTTCATCCTTCCAGTCATCTCCAGAAAACCTGAAAATTAATAAGAGGGGAGAGGGGAAGCAAACAAGGAGATTTGAATAGCTCTCCAACTGCTGGCTCCGAAGCTTTTGGCTCCAAAGCCTTTGGGGTTCTTCCTCCAAGATCTGCTGCAAATCCTTTCCAGCTTAATTTTCTACAGCTGTTTTCATGAGGAAGAGAGCTTGTTAAATCATGACCTTAATGTATTGCTTGTCATCCCCCTTAGCCCTATCACCATGTCCTCACCCTGCATTCTTCCATCTGCCTCCCCTACTTTCTATCTCTTCTCTTATAATTTCCAGACTACCTCTTTCTCAATTCCACCCTAGCTTCCAGCAGCCTTTGTTTCTCAACCATCCACCTAACCATCCCTTTCCCCACTGCCAGTCATTCCACTAATCCAATCATATCCCCCCCAGCTAACAAGTCACCCCCCCAAGAGGCCATATCACCCAGAACTGCCTCAGTCTCCTATTTCTAAATCTCCCAACCAAGCCTGTTAATCTCAATCACACAACTACAGTAACCCCTAAACCCAGAACTCGACAAATGCCAGGTGCCGGGCAACAAAGAAATTTGCATTTGGTGCATGGGATTTCCTTGTCTCCCCTGGATGGCCACAAGTCCTTATGTCTGCCCTCGGGGCAGAAAATAACAGGAGGGTCACAATTGTGACTAAGATCCCTTCTGCTTGCCTGTGGGAGATCAGATCCCCACAGGCAGTAGAGAAAGGGAAGGCCTCAATCACAGCCTGATGATCCCATCTCCCGTGGGCAGAAGAGGACTCAGCCTGCAGGAACAAAAAGGTTGGTGGGGGAAGTAAGCTAGAGAAGACAGGGAAAATTTAAAAGGGCAATGGGTTTATTGAAAAAGGAGAATGGGGGGCAGGGGATGGGAGTGCTGGGGGGGTGGGGGGGTTGGTGAAGGGAAGAGAGTCTGGAAGGATAACAGTACGGGGTTTGGAGGAGGGAGGGAAAAGTGCAATGTGTTGAAGTTAAAGGGATGGAATGCATGGGAACAAAAGGGATACAATGTGTATTTATGGAAAGCGGCATCGCTGCTCCCCCAGAACACCCCCCCAACCTCAGCACTATACTTACACATGCGCACACAGACACCTCTTCTCTGCACCACAGACTCACCCCACCTCTACATCACACACACACATACATACATGCACTACAGCCCCGCACCCCAACTACACAAAAGCATCCACACCACCACATCCCACGCACAGACTGGCACATCACCACTGCACCACACACACACAAACATACACTTGCTATCTGAAGCTATAACTGTTATCTACGTTTTACGTTCTAAAGATGCTGTGTGGTGTAGAACTCTGGCATTGGTCTCATGAGACTTGAGAACATGGAGACTAGTATGAGACAAGGGGGAGGAGGGCACAAGCACTGGCTCCTAAGATTTTAGCCTGGCTCCTAAAACCACACAAAATTTGTCAAGGCCTGCCTTAGCCAGTCTCACCTTCCCCTCACTTTGCTGGCTGAAGTCTGCTATGGATCTCTGATGCACCTGGAACACCATATCCCCATGCTCTTGCTGTGCCGAACAGCTGTTTTTGTGCCTGCACCCCTGCACCTTTAAGTGAGTTCGAGCTATGCAGTGCTTGAACTCCCATACAATGGTCTTGAGATTTCAAGTTTTAAGAGTCCATTACAAAAAATTCAAATACTTAAGTCTCAAAGCTCACGTCAGTAACACTGCATCATGAAACAGCTACAAAGAGCAGGATGGATGTTTGGGGCAGGCAAATCCAAGCATCACAGCCAAATTTAAGTATCATAGTGACCTGCCACCTGGAATTTGCTGAGCTCAATCCTAAATGATTGAATAATGAAGTGTTGAGGAAACTAAATTTGGTAAGGCTAGGATTACATAAGAACATAACATAAGATATGCCATACTGGGTCAGACCAAGGTCCATCAAGCCCAGTATTCTTCCAACAGTGGCCAATCTAGGTCATATGTACCTAGCAATTTCCCCAAGAGACACAAGTTCCACAATGCTTGTACTGGGTCAAGCATTGATATCTTCGGTCACTTCTTAATAATGGTTTATGGACCTTTCCTCCAGGAACTTGTCCAAACCTTTTTTAAACCCAGCTACACTAACAGCCTTTACTACATCCACCGGTAACAAATTCCAGAGTTTGATTACACGTTGAGTGAAAACATATTTTCTTTTATAAGTCTTAAATAGTTTACCCTGTAGCTTCATTGCATGTCTCCTAGTCTTTCTATATTCTGATAACGTAACCAATCGATCTACGTTTACCCGTTCCACTCCGTTCATTAATTTATAGACTTCTATCATATCTCCCCTCAGCCGTCTCTTTTCCAGGTTAAAGAGCCCTAACCTTTTTAGCCTTTCTTCATAGGAGTATCCTTCCATCCACTTTACCATTTTGGTGGCTCTTCTCTGAACCTTTTCTGAAATCGCTATATCCTTTTTAAGATACGGCGACCAGAATTGCACACAATATTCAAGGTGCGGTCTCACCATGGAACGATATAGAGGCATTATAATATCTTTTGTTTTATTTTCCATTCCTTTCCTTATCATACCTAGCATTCTATTTGCTCTCTTGGCCGCCGCTGCACACTGGGCCAAGGGTTTTAACATGGTATGCATCGTGTAACCATAGTTTGGGTTGTTCTTCCCTAGGTGCATAACCTTGCACTTGTCCAAATTAAATTTTATCTGCCATTTTGATGCCCAGTCTTCCAATTTATCAAGATCCTCTTGCAATTTTTCACAATCCTCTTGAGTTTTAACAACTTTAAATAGTTTTGTGTCATCTGCAAATTTGATAACCTCACTCGTTATTCCACTTTCCAGGTCATTTATGAATATGTCAAAAAGCAGCGGACCCAGCACAGATCCCTGGGGTACACCACTATTCACCTTTCTCCATTGGGAAAATTGGCCATTTAGCCCTACCCTCTGCTTTCTATCTTTTAACCAGTTCCTCATCCACAATAGTACACTGCCTCCTATCCCATGACTCTTTAGTTTTGCCAAGTCTCTGATGAGGGACCCCGTCAAAGGCTTTCTGAAAGTCCAGATACACAATATCAACCGACTCACCTTTGTCCACCTGTTTATTCACTCCTTCAAAAAAACATAACAGATTAGTAAGACAAGATCTTCCTTGTCTAAAGCCATGTTGGCTGTCTCCCATTAGGTCGTGACTATCTACATGCTGAGTAATTTTATTCTTTATGACGGTTTATACCATTTTTCCCGGTACTGACGTCAGGCTCACCGGTCTGTAGTTTCCCGGATCACCCCTGGAACCCTTTTTAAAAATTGGTGTTACATTGGCGATCCTCCAATCTTCAGGTATTAGAGATGATTTTAATGATAGTTCACAGATTCAGTTCTTTCAACACCCTTGGATGTATACCATCCGGCCCAGGTGATTTGCTACTCTTCAGTTTATCTAATAGTTGTAAGACATCTTCCTGATGTATCGATATTTCCTTCAATTCTTCCGCACCTTTAAATACCACTTCAGTCATGGGTAACATCCCTACATCTTCCTCAGTAAAGACCGAAGCAAAGAATTCATTCAGTCTCTCCACTATCGCCTTGTCGCCTCTTAGTGCTCCTTTAACCCCTTTTTCATCTAATGGACCAACTGACTCTCTCACAGGTTTTTTGCTACGAATGTACTTGAAAAGGTCTTTATTTCGCGTTTTTGCTTCCGCAGCAAGCTTCTTCTCAAATTCTCTCTTTGCCTGCCTTATCAATGCCTTGCATTTGACTTGCCGGTGCTTGTGCTGTTTCCAGGTTTCGTCGTTTGGCTCTTTTTTCCATTTCCTGAAAGATGCTTTTTTGGCAACAACAGCCTCTCTGACCTCACCTTTAAACCATGCTGGCAGTTTTTTGGACTTCCTTCCACTTTTCTTAAAGCATGGAATACAGCTGGTCTGGGCTTCCAAGATAGTATTTTTCAACAACACCCATGCTTGATGTACGTCTTTAACCTTTGCAACTGCTCCTTTTAGTTTTTTCTTAACTGTTTTCCTCATTTTATCATAGTCTCCCTTTCGAAAGTTAAAAGGTAGTACTGTGGATTTCCTTACTATCCCTCCTCCACTAATTAAATCAAAGGCGATCATGCTATGATCACTATTGCCAAGTGGCCCCAACACCCTTATCTCTTGCACTAGATCTGGTGTTCCACTAAGGACTAGGTCTAATATGGCTTCCCCTCCGGTCAGTTCATGAACCAGCTGCTCCAAGAAGCAGTCATTTATTTCATCTAGGAACTTTATCTCCCTAGCATGTCCTGACATGACACTGACCCAGTCGATACCGGGGTAATTGAAATCACCCATTATTATTACTGCGCTGTAACTTTTGTTAGCTTCCTTGATTTCTTTGAGCATTTCATCATCCATTTGGTCATTCTGGCCAGGTGCTCGACAGTACACCCCCACTGCCATTGCCTTCCCCCTTTTATATGGAATTTCAATCCATATAGATTCTACAGCAGATTTGGTTTCCTGCAAAACTTTAATCCTTTCTGAGGCAATGCCCTCTCTAACAGAGCGCAACCCCTCCACCAATTTGATCAGCTCTATCTGAGCTTCTGGGTCGCTAGGAGTCAGGACTGACTCAAAGGCACACATTGCATTGCATCATTACGATATAGTTTGTACCCAGGTATCACAGTGTCCCACTGGTTGTCCTCCTTCCACCATGTCTCTGATATTCCAATCATATCTAACCTTTCATTTAGTGCTATATATTCTAACTCTCCCATCTTATTCTTTAGACTTCTAGCATTTGCATACAAGCATTTTAGAGAATGTATTTTATTCGTGTTAATATGGCTATTGTTAGACATGGGTAAATTGGGATCTTTAAGCTCTGTCTGCTCCATACTAGAGGGCATTTGGGCTACTTTACTCTTTTGTGGAACCTCTCTGCTTTTGGTAGTATCCTTCAAGGATACATTCTTCCGAACCATCCGCTCTTGGGCGACTGTCGGCTTTCCCCTAATACCTAGTTTAAAAGCTGCTCTATCTCCTTTTTAAAGGTTAATGCCAGCAGTATGGTTCCATCCCGGTTAAGGTGAAGCCCATCCCTTCGGAAGAGCCCCTTCCTTTCCCCAGAATGTTCCCCAAGGTCTTGTTTTATTTTGCTTAGAGAAATAAGGAGATAAGAACAGAGGAGTCTTGCTCCCCAATGTACATCAAAAATAGTAGGTAACTGCACTGAAACCAAGAAAGGTCTGGACTTTACATGCGAGTTCACTTTCTCAACACTAGCACACAGAAAACAGGCCTGCTCGTGTTGGTGTCATTACCTAATACTACAGCTCATTCACCATGCTTATCAATGGAGAAATTAGACTCCTAGGCCACAAATTTAACAATCCCATCAGGAGTTCTGGTTTCCCCTCCCCAAGTTTCCTTACCCCACTGTGAAAGCTTGAGGCTGGTTAAAGGGGAAGGTCGTGGAAGTTGGAGGCTGAGCAGCTGATGACCCAGCTCCCCCTGCATTCGAACCAAATGTAAAGATGCCACCAGATGGATTGCCACTGCTGAAGTTGAAATTAGTACTGCCTCCAAAATTGAAACCCGAACCTGAAGAGAAAATAAAACAAATGACATATATATATAGATATAAAATTATCCAATTCTGGAAAAACATCAAAAGTCAGATCTCTCAGCTGTGCAAAATAAATTTATAAGCAGCAATAATTATCAATATAAAATTAACCTGAAAATGGCAGGAAAAGGCAGTTACTCACCTGTAGGAGGTGTTCTCTGTAGACAATTGAAATTAGTCCCCACATATGGGTGACACTGTCAACGGAGCCCCACGCGGGAACGCTCCCCAGCTTCTATTTCAGAGGCTCCATGGCACCTGCACGCCTTCTTCCCGGCTGCTGCTGTGGTGCCATCTTGAATCAGTCTATTAACATAACTGTAACAGAAGACAACTTCTCAGTGAGGTGGGAGGGTTGTAAGGACTAATTCCTGCTGTCCACAGAGAACACCTGCTACAGGTTAGCAACTACCTTTTCTCCGTACACAAGCAGGAACGATCCTTATATATGGGACTCCAAGCTACAGGCTACAGAAAACAGAGGCCACTGAGAAGCCCAACAAGGACAAAACTCAACTGCAGCATGGCAACAGGACTAAACAGTCAAAAGACCAACTATGAACAATAGCAGTGATTCTTTTTTTTTGTGGTAGCCTGGACAGAATAAAATGGGCCTAAGGGGTTTGATTCTAATCCCCAGGTTACGGAGTACAGATTAGCCATAGTTGCTATTGTGTTGGGAATCCCTGTCTAGGCAGTAATTAGACATGAATGTGTGGACTGACGACCACGCTGCAACTCTGCAGATCTCTTCCATGAAGACTAAGCAGCCATAGCTCTGAAACGGAGTTGTGACATGACCATCAAGGCTCAGGCCTGCCTGGGCATAAGCGAAAGAGATGCAGTCTGCCAACCAAATTGAAAGAGTTTGAAAACACAACCCCTAGTTTATTGGGATCAGAAACAAACAAAAAGCTGGATGGACTTTCCATGGGTTTTTGTCCACTCAAAATAGAAGGCTAAAGCTTGCTTACAGTCCAACTTGTGCAATGCAGCTTCCCCTTTGTGGGCAAGGTGGTCTCGAGAAATATATTGGAAGAACAACTGACTGATTAAGGTGGAAATCAGATACCAATTTTGAAAGGAATTTAGAAAGAGTACGAAGGACACTCTATTATGGTGGAATTTGGTATAAGGCAGATGAATCACTAGACCCTGAAGCTCACTCAGTCTGCATGCTGAAGTGACCGTCACCAGAAATACCTTTTAAGTCAAGAACTTCAGATGACAGGAATTGAGCCGCTCTAAGGGAGCTTTCATGGTGTGATTTAAGATCTGTCAGACCTCGTCCGGAGACTCACCCCCTTTATCAGCCAGTCGTCCAGGTAAGAGAAGACACACACTCCCTGCAGCCAATGATCACTGCCAGGCACTTTGTGACTATCCTGGGAGCGGACGCCAGTCCAAACGGGAGGACCTGGTACTGGTAGTGACACCTGCCAATGACAAAGCGGAGATACTACTGATGTAAGGGGTGGATCAGGATGTGGGTATAGACATCTTTGAGATCCAAGGAGCATAGCCAGTCTCCCCAGTGGAGGTATGGCAGCAATGTTCTAAGGGATACCATCTTGAGCTTCTCTTTTACTAAGAAGCGGTTGAGATTCCTTAGGTCCAGAATGGGGCACAACCTGCCTGTCTTCTTGGAAATCAAGGAGTGGAACCCTATGCATCCTTTGAGGCAATGGGATGAGCTCCACAGCCCTGTTGGCAAGAAAAGATGCGAGCTCCCATTGAAGGAGGTCCCGATGACACCCCCCTCGTTCTTCCCAGGGGAAACCAGAGAAAGTTCCCCCTGGGAAGAACGAGGGGGGTGTCTGGTGGAAGTGAAGGAGGTAGCCCTCCTTTACCACCTGGAGGGCCCCAGGTGTTGGAGTAAATGCTGAGCTAACCAGTGGACAAAGAACGTGAGACTTCCCCTTATGTGCTGCAGTTCCAGACGTCTCGGGGGAAGAGGAGCTATGCCCCAGGAGTCAGCACCCCCCCCCCAGGCTGCGGCACAGGCGCTGTTTGGAGTTCTGGGGCTTTAGGCATACAAGGGCCCTGCCCCTGGGCTGGTGGGCGCTGCCCCTGCAGGGGAGCTTGATAGGACCGATAGGCCTGGAGTTGGGGGTATGTTCCATAAACTTCCTTTCTTCAGGTAGAAGAACTTTTTTTCCTGAAGCCTTCCATCGGGAAGGATAAGTGGTCTGCCGAGAAAGTCTGGTTCTGGTTATCAGTTTGGTCTCCAACTCAGCAGCCTTGTCAGTCATGGGCTTGCCGAAGAGATTCTCCCCCAGGCAGGGGACATCGACCAACTTGTCCTGAACCCATTGCTCTAGATCCGAGGACTGTGGCCATGCCAGGCAGCAGGGAACTAATGCCTACCACAACCACTCTAGCCAGAAACTCAAAGCCATCACAGGCCACTCAAGTCGCATACTTGGAGCATGCCTTGACCATAGTCACTAGGCTCCGGTAACTATTAAAGTGGTCATCGGACAGTTCAGCTGAGAACCTGGTGAGCTCCTTCATCAGGTCTCTCGGGTACATGCCCATGTACAGCTATAGTAAGCCTGGATATGGGCCATGAGCATTGAGTTCTGGAAAACACCTCTTGACAGACCCATCCATGGTGCGGACCTCCCGACCTGGGGGCACCGAGGAGGGTGTCTGACTTTTGATCTGGTACATGACCGACTCCACCACCATGGAGTTGTGTGGTAGTTGTGTTTTTTCAAAGCCAGGGCTCTTGCGGACCCGATACATGGAATCTAGCCACTTGCTCATAATGGGAACCATAACTGGGGTTTCCCACATTCTGAAAAGGAGGCACTACAAGATGGGAGGCACCATTATGGCCTCCTTGGGAGAAGAGTCATACTGAAGTATGTCCAGGCCCTCTGCAAGAGGCTCTTCTTTTTCCTCAATGGAAACTCAAACCACTACTCTCTGACAATGACTTCCGAACTGTATACCAAGCCATAATAATGCCTATATTAGATTGCTGCAATGCAATCTATCATGGTCTTCCAAAGAAAACTATCATCCCCCTACAACTGGTGCAAAACATTGCGGTCAGAATCATAACTGGAACAGCGAAATACAAACACATAACCCCGAGGCTCCATCAGCTACACTGGCTTCCGATCTCTGTATGCATCAAATACAAAAACATAATAATAATATTCAAAACATTAAACCACCTCTCTCCAGCAACACTCCAACCACTGATCAGGACAACACCCCCAACCATAACAAGACAAGGAACAGACAACAGCCTAGAGATCCCACTAAAATTCAGCAAAGTAAATCAATCCACCTGCAAGAGAGCCTTCTCCCTGTATGCACCTCAGCTATGGAATGATCTCCCCACCTCAACTCGCGCAATCAAAGACCTAGAAGACTTTAGAAAATCAATAAAAACCTACCTTTTTGTAGAGTACTATGGAGCCACCCCAGAGGACCATGATCACTGATGAAATATTCCACATAACACTGCAACAATTCCTTTGTATATAGTTAAAATTGTTAATTACTTGTAATACCCCATTTAACCTCCAAGTTGTATATCCCTGCTCTATGTAAAGCTAGTTGCTGTAATTGTTCCATATAAACTGCTTTGGATGTAATAAGGCGGTATAGAAGACCTGTTAAATAAATAAATGGCGAGGCCTTTCCCATATCTCAAACGAAGTCCAGGAAGAAAAAATTCTCCGGTAGTGACCTCCTACAATTCTGTGGAGGCGAGGGGTCTCGCGGAATGTCCCAATGCTGAGCAGTATTGGGGTACTCATCATCCATCCCCCATTCCAAATCGGAAGGGAGCTCAAAGCGCCGGTAGGCATCGCGACATGTACAGTTGGGGTTCCCAGCAGTCCGACCCCAATGCCCGGGATGGAAAAACCCTAGGCTCAGATCAAGACCAGGATCGGTCACTGGAATCGGCCCAGAGGGCATGCCATTCCAGAACAGGCTGGATCTCCTCCAGTGAGACCCTAAGAGCCAGTCATCGGCCCCAAGGAACCGGAAGCAGCTGGAACTGGGGTCTTCTGGTTTACTAGAAATGCAGATATGCTGCATTCTAGGGAAGTCATTCTGACTCTTAGACCCAAAGACTCTGCAACCATGATGTGGACACAGAAGGTATCTGTCCCAATGCCAGTTCCCTCGGTGGGGACTCACTGAAGGTGATCACTTCAGCAGCATGAGGGCGATCCTCTGAGGGGGTGGGAACCGCTTCCCACCAAGAGAGCTTCGAGGGCCGTTCCTGGTCTTCACCCTCAGAATCCTGTGGGTCTTATCCGTGGGGCCGACATCGCCCCTGATAAGGACTTTGATGAAGTCCATTCCTTCTGGGGACTGTGCTCCACTGACGGTCGCTGGTCCGATGCTCTGCAACCTCTGGACTCCAAGAGAGCTTGATAGCCACTGGGGTCTGCGGCTGCCCCCAAGGGCACCAATTCCAAAGCTGACAGGGCCGAGGGCAGAGGACTTGGGGCCAAACACTTCCTTCTGCCTTTCATGATTCTTACACCCATTGCTTGACATCTAAAGACAGAGCGGACAAGACGAGGCGTCGTGATCAGCCCTGAAGGCAGAAACTGTGGCGATCCCTGATGGACATGGTCCTGCCACAATCAGTTAATTTTGTAAAACCACTAACAGAGGACATTGCAGGAAAGACTGCCCCCGTGAGGTCAAACTCCAATGTCATGATTAGTAGGATGCGAGAGAAAAATCCCATGCACTGAAAGATAAAAAGAAAAGTACCTGAGAAAAATGTGACGGCGAGGTAACAACGGTTCTGGGACCGCAAGAAGGTGATAGTACGTGACCAAGAAAAAAAGTGAGAAAAACAAAAAAAAGTTTACCGCAAAAACAGACTAACTTTTTCTGGGGTGCAGATAGTACCACTGGTGAGCTCCATGGAAAACACAAGACTGAAGGAAAATGGCTCCCTTGGGCATAAAGGTGACCACGTATGCGTGGTTGATCTCCCAAAGTCTTTCATGGAAAGCTGGGGAGAGATTACCGCGCAGGCTCCATTGGTGCTGACATCATCCATATGTGAGGACTGACTTCCTGCTTGTTCCCAAAGAAAGTGTAGTTACTCATCTGTAACAGGTGATCTCCAGAACGGCAGAAATCAGTCTTCACATATGGGTGACATCGGCACCAATAGAGCCCATGTGGGAATGCTCCCCAGAATCCAACAGGAAAGCCTTTGGGAGCACTGCACTGCACCTGCGTGCCTGCCTTCCCAAGTCCTCTCCTCAGTTGAGTTTGTAGCTGAGAGGAAGAAAAAAAATAAAAGGAACCCTAACTCCTCCTAGGGGAAGAGGGTGGGTTGTGAATACTGATTCCTGCTGTTCCCGGAGATCACCTATTACAGGTGAGTAACTATGCCATCTCCAGAACAAACAGGAATGCAGTTTTCACATATAGAACTCGCTAGCTCCCAGGTACCAGACTGTTAAGGGGGGAGAGCTGCGATCCCTGAGGCCAAACGTTTGTAGCCGTAACAGCCTGGAAGAGTTGTAGGCCATCTGGCTAGACTCCAGGAGGCGATACTCCCCACAATGGTAGTCTGGTCTCTTGTAGTAGTCTGGGATGGAGGGTAGGAGTTGCGTTTAAGTCCCAAAGAGGTGATGGAGTACAGCTTGGCCAAAAACAGCATCCCAACGGGAGTTTGTTCAGACAATAGTGTGCAGCAAAAGTATGATTGGTGGATCAGGTAGCTGCCTGACAGATGTCCTCAAGAGATAGTGAATACAGATTTGCTACGGAGGTTGCCATAGCCCGCGCATTATGAGTAGTGACATGAACCTCCAAGGAGAGTCCTGCCTGTGCATAAGCAAAAGCGATGCAATCTGCTATCCATATGGATAGAGAATATTTCAGCATTAGTAGGCCTAAGTGATTAAGATCAAAGGAAATGAATAATTGAGAGAATCTTCTGTGATCCTTAGTTCTAGCTAGGTAGTAAGCCAGCGCTCACTTATTTATTATTTATTTTATTACAGTTTCTTATATACCACGCTATTTAGAATCAGCGCGGTTTACATCATAACAAAAACGACCATAACGACAAACTGTCAGGTTTTACATTGAACAGGAGTACAAACTTGGATAACTGGGTTAACTATATACATAAACTATCTACACTGCATTTCTATCTACACGGCATTTCTAGATTGGGTCATTTCTTGGAGGGGATATCTAGTTCAGTTGCTGTCTGGGAAATATTGGCAGAAAAGGTATGTTTTGAGAGCCTTTCTGAACTGATATAGATTGGTAATGGCTCTAATGTCAGGGGGTAGGGTGTTCCAGCATTTTGGTACATAAAGACTGAATGCCCTGTTTGTGGTGTTCGTGTTGGACTTTGTTGAAGCCTTTGGTATTGCTAGCAAGTTTACAGCTGATGTTCTTCTTGCTCTGTTGGGGGGGACCATGTGGATTAGATTCGTGAGTGAGAGGGATGAGGTGCCTTTGATTGCCTTAAATGCTAATACAAGGGATTTGAAGGTGATTCTCCCGTGAATTGGTAGCCAGTGTAGCTGTTTGAGGATAGGAGTCACGTGGTCGTTTCTGGATGCACCGTAGAGGACCCTAGCTGCGGCATTCATGGCCAACTGTAAGGGGGTTAGTGTGGATTGGGGGAGACCTTGTAGGATGGCATTTGCAAAGTCAAAATGCGGCAGGATCAGCGCTTGATATATGGTACGGAAATCGTCTGGGTCCAGAAGGGAGCGTAGGTGTTTGAGGGAACGGATTTTGAAGTAGATGGCTTTGACTACGCTGCTTATGTGGCGTCTCATGTCTAGATGTTGGTCCAGGGTAACTCCCAAATATTTTATTGCATCTTTAGTTTGCAAATCAGCTTCCTTGACACTGACGTGGGATGGGGGCGTAAAGTTGGAGTCTCTGGAGATGAAAAGGACCTCTGTTTTTTTATGCTGGATACGTAGGTTCTGTGTCTGGAGCCATGTTGAAACTGCATTGAAACAATCTGTGAGTGGGGTCAGGTCCATGTGGGTTGTGGAGAAAGGCATGTATAACAGAATGTCATCTGCATATATCATGCAGTTTACGTTGAATGATCTTATGATATTGCATATGGGCTGCATGTAGATATTGAAGAGTAAGGAGGATAATGAGGATCCTTGAGGTACCCCTTGTTTTTGATGGAAGTGGCTAGACTCTTCTGATCCAGACTTCACATATTGCCATCTATCGTCCAGATAAGACTTGCACCATTTTAGTGCATTGTTGCAGACACCCTTTTCTTTTAGTCTTCCCAGGAGGATTTCGTGACTCACGGAGTCAAAAGCCGCGGCGATGTCTAGGAAAATGAGGACAAAACCTTGATGGATGTTGTCAATTCCTGTGATGATATTGTTGATTAGACCAGTGAGTAGTGTCTCAACCCCATGATGTTCTCTGAACCCATGTTGACAGTTATCTAATGGAGCAACAGAGTCTATGTGATCTTGAATTTGCCGTTGTGCTTCCTTCTCAATTATTTTGGCTAAGATGGGGATGCTAGCTATTGGTCGATAGGAGTCCACCCTTTGGGGGTCCAGTTTGGGGTTTTTCAGTAATGGTCTAATGGAAGTCTGCTTGAGTGAAGTGGGAAAATAACCTGTTGTAAAAGAGAGTTTCATTATATTTGCGATGACAGGACTGAGCACATCACGTAGTTCCTTGATCCAAAAAGCTGGACATGGGTCGGTCTGTGCAGTGGAGGTGTTAAGTGATGCTATGGTGTTCTCAATACATTTATTGGATGGTGCGGAAAAAAAGTTAAGTGGAGAGAGGTCCGCCGGTTCTTGATATTGGACCGCTGTGACCTTGTTAGTTTGTACAATCTTGGATTGCAGATAGTCAGCGAATTCTTGTGGGTGTATGTTGATGTGTTGCTCGGGTGATGGTTCCTTTGAGAGGGATTTGACCAAATTGAAGAGGTCACGAGGTTTATTCAATGACCTCTTTAGGGTGTCAGTGTGATATTGTCTCATTCTGATAGAGATTGTTCCTCGATGTGTTGCAAGGTGGGTTAGGTATGCGGTCTGGTTTTCCGGTGAGCGTGATCGGCGCCATCGGCATTCGAGTCTACGTAGTTGCATGAGGGAAGCGCGTAGGTCAGGAGAGAACCATGGGGCGGATTTTCTTTTCGCTCTTGCTGTATTTTTAGGGTTTGGGTGTTGTGAGATGGCAAGCAGGCTGGAATTCCAGTGAGAGATTAGTTCATCAAGGTCAGGTGTTGTTTTATTGATGAGTGATGGGGTCTCCGAAAGGATGAGTTCCCTATCGAAGGGGCGGAAGCATCTAGTGGAAGTTCGAGAGGTGATGTTCGTGGGTTGGCTTCTGTTCAGCTGGTCATTGTTGCTGGGAATCTGGATAATGATCAATTTGTGGTCGGACCAGGGTACATCCACGACTGATGTTGGCAGATTGTGGCTTTTGTCCTTGACTGGATGTGGCATAAAAACCAAGTCCAGAATGTTCCCTTTTGTATGTGTGGGTTCATTTATGATTTGTTTGAGACCCAGGTCTTCCATTGCATCAAGGAACGCATTTGCGTGGTTTTGGTGTAGCGATGGGAGATTGAAATCACCCATTATCCAATTTGGTTTGTTGGGAGTGCGGGTGTTAGCTGCAAGGTCAATGATGGTTGGAAAGTCAACTGGAGAGGTAGATGGTGTTCTATATAACAGGGTAAGGGAGAATTGTTGGTTAGCAACAGAGAGAGTGTCCAGGCTGTTTGTGCTAGAAGAGTCCACAATCTGGAAGTTGAGGTCTGATTTGGAGATTATGAGCACCCCTCCACCTTTTTTGTTTTCCCTATGTTTCGTGTGTATGGAAAAATTGGGGGGAAGTAGTTGATTGAGGAGGACGTTGTCTTCTGGTGATAGCCATGTTTCTGTGATCATGAGGATCTCAAGGTCATAGAAGGAGATTGTGTCAAGGACAACAGGCCATTTTTTGCGGATGGAACGTGCGTTAATGATGGCACATTTTAGGGGTCGGCATCTACAAGGTTTTTCCTGGTTGGATGTATTGGATAGCTGGAGTGCTACATGTATCAGGTGGGAGTGGCGTGGGTAGGTGTTACTTTCTGTGTTGAAGTAAGGGGGACTATTCCATCTTTTGCCATGGCTATTCCGGATTGGAATCCTGCCATGTGGTATGTAGAGAGATTGGGAGGTTCCAAGCCAGTGGGTGAGGAGGTAGAGGCTAAGAATGACAGTCTAAGGTGTGTGGTGCTGCTTCAGCCGGAGATGCATGCAGTTTAGGGAATAAAGTTGGGAGGATTACAGGCTGGTTTAAATGAAAGGAGGAAACAACCTTCAGTAGGAAATGCAGATAGAGTACAGAGAACCACCTTGTCATGGTGGAACTGGATATAGGGTAGATCTACCACCAGAACCTGCAGTTCACTGATACAGCGACTGACGCGAGGGCAATGAGGAAGAGTACCTTCCAAGAAAGGAACTTCAGTGAAGTGGTGGCTAAAGGCTCGAGAAGAGGTTTTAGAAGTTGAGTGAGAACCACATTGAGATCCCAGGCCACTGGAGCGGCTTAATGGGTGGTTTAGACAGGAGTCCCCACATGAAGCATGCTACTAAGGGGTGTGAGGAGATAGGCTGTCCATCCACTGATCTGTGAGAGGCCTCAATGGAATTAAGATGAACTCTCACTGAGTTAGTTTTAAGACCCTGAAAGGATAGGTGGAGGAGATATTGTAGAAGGGACTCCACCAGGCAAGAAAAGGGGTCAATGTCCTTTGGGGAGCACCAGAGGGCAAATCTACACCACTTGAAGGCATAAGACCTCCTGGTAGAAAGGGGGCTATGAGGATCATCATACATGGTATCAAGCTTCTTGCTGACAGGCAGAATGGTGAGTGGTGTTTCCCACATGCAGAGCATAAGATCTTGTAAGATCCGATGCACCGGTATGCTAGCCGCCTCCTTGGGCATGGGAGGGTAAGCGTAGTTACTCACCTGTAACAGGTGTTCTCCAGGAGCAGCAGGAATCAGTCCTCACTTATGGGTGACGTCGGCGCCGACGGAGCCCTCGCGGAGCAATTTTCCCCAGCTTTCAAAGAAAGCCTTTGGGAATTGCAGCGCGCATGCGCGGTCGTCTTCCCGCCCGAGGGTGCCATCTTAGCCAGTCAGATGACATAGCTAAAAAAGACAGCATAAAAATTTGCAAACAGAACATAAGCAGACGATTGCAACTCCAAGGGGAGGAGGGAGGGTAGTGAGGACTGATTCCTGCTGCTCCTGGAGAACACCTGTTACAGGTGAGTAACTACGCTTTCTCCAGGACCAAGCAGGAAGTCAGTCCTCACTTATGGGACTCCCAAGCTCAAGGCTACCGGAGACCCTAAGTACAAAAATGAGCTCCCTCTAGCTCAGCAGCACAGAAGGATAGAATCTTCGCTGAATTATCACCCACCGGTAGCCCACATCCGGGATGGAGGGTAGGAGTTGCTCAGACCTCAAAGAGATTACGGAGGACTGCCTGTCCGAAAGCACTGTCCCTACGGGACTCCCTCTCGAGACAGTAATGGACCGCAAAAGTCTGGCTCGAAGACCAAGTAGCGGCCCGGCAGATGTCTGCCAGCGGAACAGAGCGGAGGTAAGCCACTGACGTGGCCTTTGCCCGAACGCAATGAGCCGTGACTCGACTTTCTAAGGAGAGTCCGGCTGCCCCATAAGCCCAAGAGATACAGTCCGCAACCCAGATGGACAGAGTACGCTTGGAGACCGGGAGCCCCAATTTATTGGGGTCAAAAGACACAAAAAGCTGAGCAGCTTTACGGTGCTCCCGCGTACGGTCAAGGTAGAAGTTCAATGCCCTTCTACAGTCCAGGGTATGGAGGACCGTTTCAGCTCGGCTGGAGTGTGGTCTGGGAAAGAAGGTTGGAAGTACCACCTCCTGATTGATGTGAAAAGGGGAGACCACTTTAGGCAGAAATTTTGGGTGAGTCCGTAGGACTACCCTATTCTTGTAGAACCTAGTGTAAGGGGGATCAGACACGAGGGCCTGCAATTCACTTACGCGCCTAGCGGAAGTGAGGGCTATCAAGAACAGTGTTTTCCAAGACAGAAAACGTAGAGAACAGGTAGCCATAGGTTCAAAAGGCGGACAGGTGATCCGCTGCAAAACCACATTCAGGTCCCAGTCAGGCGCTGGCGGGCGCAGAGGTGGTTTAAGTAGAAGGAGACCTCGGAGAAACCTCGCTACGAGAGGGTCATTGGAGAGAGGTCTGCCGTCCACTGGCACATGATGTGCTGAAAGAGCACTGAGGTGAACTTTGACGGAGTTGGACTTAAGTCCCAGATTAGAGAGGTGCAGCAAGTACTGCAAGATCACCGACACCGGGCAGGAGAAGGGATCCTGAGACTGTTGGGTACACCAGACTGCAAAGCGACGCCATTTAAGGGCGTAGCATTTGCGGGTAGAAGGCCGTCGCGAAGCTAAGACGACCTCCTCCACCTCCGCCGGCAGGAGAAGGGGAGCAAGGACTACCCTCTCAGCAGCCAGGCCATAAGGTTGAGAGACCTGAGGTTGGGGTGCAGAAGGGACCCCTGATCCTGAGTGAGGAGATCCGGTTGTATCCCCAGAGGGATTGGGCCCTCCACCGCCAGTTGCAGCAGGAGTGGAAACCACGGCTGCCTGGGCCAGCGAGGGGCCACCAGGATCATGAAGGCTTTGTCTCGGAGAACCTTGAAAAGAGTCCGAGAGACCAGCGGGATGGGAGGGAAAGCGTACAGAAGGCTCCCCGACCACGAGATCAGAAAGGCGTCCGCCGCAACCCGAAGGGGGTGTGGCTGACGAGAGCAGAAGCGAGGAAGTTGCCGGTTGTGAGGACTGGCAAAGAGATCCACCGTGGGGAGACCCCACTTGAGGAAGAGCTTCTGAACTACCAAGGGATCCAGACGCCACTCGTGCGGCTGGAGGACCCTGCTGAGTTTGTCTGCAAGGCAATTTTCTTGGCCCGGGAGATAAACTGCCTTGAGGAGAATGCCGTGACTGACGGCCCAAGAGCAGAGCTTCTGTGCCTCCCGGCAGAGGAGGAAGGAGCCCGTGCCCCCCTGCTTGTTCACGTAGAACATGGCAACCTGATTGTCCGTCTGGACAAGGACGGACTGTTGGGAAGTCAGGTGGGAGAAGGCCTTGAGAGCGAGGCGGATCGCCCTGAGCTCCAGGAAGTTGATCTGCTGAGCAGACTCCCACGTGGTCCAGAGGCCCTGAGTACGTGCCTCTTGGCAATGTGCTCCCCAGCCCAGGAGGGATGCATCGGTGGTCAGCACACGGGTCGGCTGAGGTGACTGGAAAGGCATTCCGAATATCAGGTTCGGCTGCCGGAGCCACCACCGGAGAGACGAGAGCAGCGGCTCGGAGACGCGCACTAGGTCTGCCAGGCCGCCTGTGGCTTGTCGCCACTGCTGGCGGAGACACCATTGAGCAGACCGCATGTTCAGGCGGGCATTGGGGGTCACATGGACAGTGGAAGCCATATGGCCGAGCAGTCTCAGGAAGCGCCTGGCGGAGACCAGGGGCTGGCTGCGAAAGCGGTCGGCTAGGTCCATGAGCCGTTGAGCCCTGTCGAGCGGTAGGTACGCTCGTGCCCGAGGAGTGTGCAGCCTTGCGCCGATGAACTCGAGATCCTGTGAGGGGAGCAAAGTGGACTTTGCGAAGTTTATGACAAAGCCCAAGTGCTGCAGCAGAGTCACCGTGCGGCACGTGGCGGTGGTGACCTCCTGAGCGGACGCTGCTCTGATGAGCCAGTCGTCGAGGTACGGAAAGACATAGAGGCCGTGAAGCCGGAGATGGGCCGCCACGACCGCGAGACATTTTGTGAAGACTCGCGGTGCGGAGGATAGGCCAAAGGGCAGTACTCTGTACTGGTAATGATTTCCTGCCACCACAAACCTTAGGTATTGGCGGTGGCTTGGGTGGATGAGGATGTGCGTGTAGGCATCCTTTAGATCCAAGGAGCATAGCCAATCTCCCTGCTGGAGGTAGGGCAGAAGGATTCCAAGGGTAAGCATTTTGAACTTCTCCCGCACAAGGAACTTGTTGAGGTTGCGCAAGTCCAGGATGGGTCTGAGGCCCCCTGTTCTCTTTGGTATCAGAAAATACCTTGAATAAAAGCCTTGACCTCTCAGGTGGTGGGGCACCGGTTCCACCGCCTGTTCCTGCAGAAGACCTGCTAACTCCTGAAGGAGCAACTCCCTGTGCAGAGGGGGGCGCGAAGGTTCTCCCGGAAAATAGGAGGGAGGGACCTGATGGAAGTGGAGAAGGTAGCCCTCTCGCACGACCTGAAGCACCCAGGCATCTGAGGTGATGCTGGACCACCTGTGGGCGAAGTGAACCAGCCGGCCTCCGGTGCTGGGAGGGACCAGCGGGGGGGGAGAGGCTATGCTGAGCGAGTCAAAAAACCCCCTCCCTGCTGAGCAGGGGCTGGTGGTGCAGGCTTGGGGGCTTGCTGCCTACGGGACCCGTTACCCCGTCCCTTGGCCTGCTGGCCCTGTTGGGGAGCTGCAGGGGCCTGATAATGGGGGTACTGTTTGTAGGCAGCCGCCTTCCTCGGGTAAAAGGACTTTTTTCCCGAGCCCTTCTTTTTCTGGGAAGGGGCGGAGGTCTTCCTAGAAAGCCTGGTCCTGGTGAGAGTCTCAGTCTCAATTTGTGCAGCCTTTTCCGCCATGGGCTTGCCAAAGAGGTTTTCGCCTCGGCAGGGGACATCGACCAACTTGTCCTGTACCCAGGGCTCAAGGTCCGACGACTGAAGCCAAGCCTGTCGGCGGGCACCGATGCCGGCTGCGGCCACTCTAGCCGAGGCCTCAAAGCCATCATAGGCTGCTCGGGACATGAACTTTGAGCATTCCCGAATGCCCGTGGACAAGGCTAGGAACCTCCGCAAGGGCTCCTCGGAGAGACCAGCGGAGAATCCGGCTAGCTCTTTAGCCAGATCCCGGAGATACATGCCCATGTAGAGCTGGTAAGTCTGGACACGACATGCGAGCATAGAGCCCTGGAAGCACTTCTTGCCAAGGCCATCCAGGTTACGGGCCTCCCTTCCAGGAGGCACCGAGGAGTGCATCTTCTGGCTCTTAAGACGATGCATGGCCGATTCCACTACCATGGAATGGTGTGGCAGCTGTGCCTTCTGAAAGCCAGGGCTCTTGCGGACCCGATAGATAGAATCGACCCGCTTGCTCAGGACCGGCGCGGAGGCCGGACTCTCCCACATGCGGAAGAGTAGTCGTTCCAGCATAGGAGGAACCGGCACAGTAAAGTGCTCCCTCGCGGGAGAGTCATACTGGAGGGCGTCGAGCTCTTCGGCTCGAGGCTCCTCCTCGGGATCCGCAGGGAAGGCCAAAGCCTTGGCTATATCCCTAACGAAGTCCGAGAACCGGGCATCCTCCGGGGGGGGACTGCTTCCGAGGCTCGGACCCCGGTGAGTCCGATGGGACACACCGAGTCCGGAAAGAATCAGGTGACTCTTCCTCCTCAGACTCCCAGACCGACTCCGACGAGGACTCGGTGGGGTCGGCCCGGGCAGGGTGCGGCGCCAGCCGCCCCGACGTCGAGGGAGTCGGCGTCGGCGACCTCGGTCCCGAACGGGAGGCCGAGGGTGACCTCGACCGAGGATCGACTCGAGTTCTCATTGACTCGAGGATCGGCTCGGTCTCCGGGGTCGACTTGGACGTCGACGTCCCGGCGGTCGGGGCAGCGGCGCCAGCGAGGCCAGCGAGCAGTGCCCGCTGCTGGTCCATGAAGGCAGACAGTCTGCTCTCCAAGGCCGTCAACCTGAGTCCGAGCTCAGGTGACCCAGCAGCCCCCGACTCGGGCCCCGACGGCGTCGGGCCCGACTTCGGCTGTCGCGGAGGCGAGTCCAGAAGGACTACAGGACTTACCCGGGCAGGCATCTCCGACTCCAGGCGAGGTCGCTTCGGGAGATGTTCCTTCTCCAAGGACCCGGGGCGGCTGTCGGGGCTATGCGACCTGGCCCTCGCGGAGCCAGGAGCGTCCACCGACGCCGCCCTCGCGGGTTTTTCCTTCCGACGATGGTCCCCGGAGGGAGAACCCCGGTCGGAGGAGCTCCGGCGACGGTCCGAGCTGGAGCCCTTTGACACGGAGGCCTCCGACGAGGTCCGGGTACGGCTGGGGTCAGCGAAGATTCTCTCGCGCTGATGCCGCCGACTTCTCAACGCCTTCGAGGACAGTTTGCTGCAGGGCCCACAGATCAGTTCCTCATGATCCGGGCCCAAGCAGCGGAGGCAAAAGTCGTGTGTGTCGGTTAGTGACATATTTCGGTCACACCGACCACACCGCTTAAAGCCACTGGCAGCCATCGGGGGAAAAAGGGCCCCTGCGAGGTCAAAGGACCGGGCTGCCAGGGAAAACGAAAATGAAAGCTGACTAAGTCAGAAAAACCGAAAAAACGCTAGAGGACTCGAGACCGGCGTCGCGAGTCCGGGCGGGAAAACGATCGGCGTCGAACCGAAAGAAAAAAGTATAAAATAAAGAGGAAAATCAACTTTTTCGCGGGGACAAGACGGGGACGTCTGCAGGGCTCCGCGGAAAAAAGAAGACTGGCTAAGATGGCACCCTCGGGCGGGAAGACGACCGCGCATGCGCGCTGCAATTCCCAAAGGCTTTCTTTGAAAGCTGGGGAAAATTGCTCCGCGAGGGCTCCGTCGGCGCCGACGTCACCCATAAGTGAGGACTGACTTCCTGCTTGGTCCTGGAGAATTGGAATATCTCCAATTCCTCTGTCCTTGAGTCCTTTTCTGAGGCTACTGTAATTGCGAGCCCTGCTGTCATGTCTCGTATGAAGTCCTAAAAGGACATATCTTCTGATGGGGACAGATGCCGTTCATGAGATAGCAAAGGGATGTCTGGCAGTTCCCAGGAATCGAGTGATCCCTCGCTGGATTCTGAAGAACTGGACTCAGAATCTGGAAGGAAGTCCAAGTATCAGCGGTCTTGGGTTTGACCTTCACGGATGTCAAATACCATCCAATGCTCGGAAGTGTCGGAACCGAGAACCATATTGCCCTCGGGGGTTCCGCTGATGCTGGTTCGAGGGTCAGCATCAGGTCTGATACCCCTGGCTGTAGGCTCTGTGCTGAAGCCTGCACTCCTGGAGCTCTCCGTGTTATTGGTACAGAGGCTGCCAGGAGTGCTATCAAGCTTCTCTTGAGAGCTAGCATGCTTTGGCCCAGGGAGATGGCTGATGTCCCAGAGCCTCATTTGTGCTTTGGAGAACAGATTTTCTTGCCGGGGCTGTTTTGTCAGCTGGTCTGCATTGGAAGCATCTCCAGGGGAATCATGATGCTTATACTGGGACTTTTCTCTGGTCTCCATATCGGTCTTCTATGCCGATGACTTTGGAGCAGCCAGACTCTTAAACTTACTTTTATGTTTCAACTTTGAAGAAACCCAAGACCCATGAGAGGAAGATGATACCCTCGAAGAAGTGGAAGCCACTGACACAGAGTCTGAAGTGAACAAGGATCCGTATTGTCTGGCTCCGTTCTTTAGGCCTCTGTCATTTGTTGGCAACAAAGGACAAGAAATGGACTGATGTTCAGGTCCCAAACATTTGAGACACCAGTCATGTTTATTAGTGACTGATATGGTATCAGCACACTTGGTACATTTTTTAAAACCACTAGTTGGTTTTTCCATGGCTTAAAAAGGGTGTCTTCAAGAATGAAGATAAGGCTATGGACGCCTAGTGTGGCAGTCAAAACCGCGTGAAAGAAAACGAAAAAAGTAAAATCAAAATAAAATATCAGAACTGATGTCAGATGCAATATACCAGCGTCAACAGGAAGGCAGAAGCACAAAGTTCTACATTAACAAGAGAAGTTTTTGGTGGCGACAGGATGATACATCCTGCTGACTCTGGAAAATGAACTGAGGAGAGGAGTTGGGAAGGCGGGAAGGCAGGCGCAGTGGCTTTCCTATTGGATGCTAGGGAGCGTTCCTATGCGGGCTCCGTTAGCGCCAACATCACTCATATGTGAAGACTGCATTCGTGCTTGTTCTTAGAGATTAACAGCTACGCACATCCTTACACATCATTTCCACAGCCCTAGGCAGCAGAGGTGCGGTGAGAATTATAGCTACAGAAAAGTGAACTGGTGTTGTCATTCTCCCCACCACCTTTTTTTTTCCTAAACTGATAAGCTACTGAACTGATATGCATGCTTGCTTAAGACAGTGATCTTTGCCAAGCCCTGGTACTATTATATATGAGAATCCTAAGAGTGGCACCCCTAAGCTCACTTACCAGCCGCTGGTGCTGTTGAACTGGATCCAAAGGCTGGAGGTTGGCTAACTTGCTGGCCAAAGGCTGGCGGCTGGCTACTGCTGGGTAAGGCGCCAAAGGTGGGAGCTGGCTGAGAACTAGTTGGAAAGAAGGATGATGTCGATGATGAGATGGAGCCAAAAGCTGGGATGTCTGGCTGCCCAGAGCTCTGACTCTGTCCAAAGGAAGAAGTCTGGCTAGCGCCAAACCTTGGACCAACAGCAGATGATCCAGAGCCAAACATAAATGGTGACGAGGTGGTACCTAGGAGACAGAATGACAAATCATTTTCTGCTTCACCAACTTTTCATAGCTTATAGAATCACAGACAAAACAGTAAATTAGTAAAGCTGTTAAAAAGTTGTTGCTCATCCCACCCCCTACACACTGCATGCTTTAGCACACTGTTCCTTCACATAAAAACCACAGTTTTTTCATTTTACAGAAAAGTGTCCTACATGCCATTGCTGCCACCATATGAAAATGCCAAGAGAACAATGACCACTTTCCATCTGAATGATATTGTGATGCCAAATAATCAAGTACAGGAAATTAAGCCCACCCACTCCAACTCCTTCATAGGAAGCTTTTACACTCGTGACATACTGACGTGCTTGCTTTTCCTGTGAGGAGTCAGAAGTCATTCCCCTGGATAAAGGGCAAAGAATTTAAGCAACAAAAGATACTATAGGATTACGGCAGCACGAGATGCACCTACACTAAGTGCTTCTCCTGCTGCAGAGACAGACCCACATCGGGTAATTAAAGGAAGAGGTCAAGACTCAGGAGGCAGCTCAGCAACACTGAAGCAAGCAGATAATACTAAGATGAATTCATTTCTCACTACAAAAACTGTGAATTAGTTCTGCGTCAAATGTAGGGTAGCTTTTGAACTGTTATGGGGGTGCCGGATGGGGGCAGATGTATATGTTGATCTTGACATACCTCTAATAATGCTCATTATACAGATAAGACAAGAATAGTGACAGATACCGCCTGAGCAGTCCACACAGTGTGCATGTGGGGGCTCAGTCAAAGAGGTGGCCCAGCACTGCAAGAACAGAGGCCGAGTGTGGCAAACAACGTACTTACCTTTAACAGTGTTGACATACTACCTTCTCAGTATACTTCAGTTAAAAATATCCAACCCCCAGCTGGCAGTCAGAGAAGCACTGAAGCAAATCATCTCTTGCTGCCTGAGCCAAATCTCGCAATAACAGCCGCCGTGTAATTTTGGATTTTAGCTCATGCCTTTCTCAGGAGCTCAAGTTGAGTTACATTCAGGTACAATGGGTATTTCCTATCCCCAGAGGGCTTACAAATCTAAGTCTGTACCCGAGGCAATGGAGGGTTAAGTGACTTGCCCAGGATCACAAGGAGCAGCAGTGGGATTCAGTCCTGGATGCCCTGGTTCTCAGCCCACTGCTCTAACCATCAGACTACTCCTCCACTGCAAGACTTGGCCCTATCAGCAACAGATAATGCACTTAAGACCAGCTGCTGGGGAAGTGGGGAGCGAGGAGAAATCAAGAAAGATGCTGGGAGGTGAACACTACAGTGTTTGCTGTGCTCACTTCCTGCTAAACTTAATACTTTGGAGGAGAGGCTCAACCATCACCTGTGCCATCCCAACTATGGTGATAAAGGTGACCCTCAAGAAAATTTTGGTTGGGACTCAGCATTAGAACTTACTCATTAAAACAGTCCCAAGGTGGCAAATGTTAGTCTGGGGGTTTTAGGACATCTATATAGAGGTTTCAAGAAATTTGTATGTAGCAACTTTAAAGCTATGGTTTTCAGAATCCTTCCTGCCCCCAGTGCCAACCCTGCTTGCAGGATATATTTTTTTTAAATAAGGGGGAGGAGCTGGCATTTATGAATGTAGTCCAAATTCAGCTCTCTGTTTTACCTATATCCTCACACTATTTTCACATTAAGCATTATAATGAAAAGAGAGGGGAGGAAGGGGGTGGAAAGAAGGGAAGACTTTTTCCCACACAAATTAGAAAGAGAAAAATCAAACCAAAACCCTTTGATGAACACACCTGTAGAACTTGCTGTAGTAGTGGCCCCAAAAGAAAAACCAGATGTCGCCGTGTTACTGCTGACACTGCCACTTCCTATGCCGAAAACAAAAGCAGGAGGAGGGGGTATGTTGCCTGTTCCAGATGCGGTGGCGGTAGAGGGAGTGGCAGAGGGCTTGCTCTCAATGGGTGTGAAGGTGAAAGCCTGGGGCATGCTCAGTTCAGTGGCACTGTTGAATGTGGAGCCATTGGTATTGCTGCTGCCAGTCTGTCCAAATAAAAAAGAGCCAGCTGCAGAACTAGAGGCAGAAGAGGAGTTGCCAAAAATACTTCCTGTACCAGTGGCAGTGCTGGAGGGAGCTGCAGAGGAACCACTGCTTAAGAAGCTGAAGGCTGGCTTCATTGCTACTTGATCTAATTGACAAAAAAAATAGATTAGTTTTTCCATAAACAAACCAGTAAACTAGATACATAACATTTTTTGAAAAAGAGGAGGACCTCTTCATTGACCTAATGAAGAAAAAAAAACCTCTGAGAAGCTTGTCAAAAGATACATTAAGTTAGTCTAATAAAAACTTGTCTGGAGCTTGCTCACTGACCGTTATGCTCCACACATCCAAGTAGACTAGCAGGTTAACTACAATTCTCTACTTGAAAAAAAATTGTCTTATAGACCTCTCCTCCCAAAAGGCTGTAGAGCCATTTACAGCATTATATAGAATATTTTGCTGAAAGTAGTTATCATGGACAGCAACAGCAGCTGCAAACTGATGACTGTTCTCACACATGAAGGGATGATTTAGGAAAGTCATTATAGTTTGCTTCACTGCAGCTAGAAACTGATGCACTTGTTCTAGGTAAGCACTGCTAAACCTTGGAAGTGGTGCTTTTGGGGGAGGGCTGACAACTATGAAGCCGACTGGTGATTGCCTAAGGTGGCAGCAGGGAGCAGCAGCAGTCGAAGCAAAACAGGGCCCGTCTGCCACAAACAAAACCATCAGCCAGTACCACCTTTTATCTACAGGGAGCGAGGATGGTTTTGAAACAGTCCATTTATTCTGATAGATTTTGGAAACTGCCTCTGTGGGGATAATTTTATAAGCAGCTTGACTGCAGAACAGCAGTTTACACCCTTAAGAAAGCGCCTATAAAATTACCTTTGCGTGCACAAGTATAAAAGTACTGTAGGCAGTAGGAAAGCAATGCTACCTTATGCCAGTGTTCCCTGGGATGGAGTCTGGGTAGACTTGACACTATGTGCATAGTCACACAGAACAAGAAATTTGTGCAAGGGTCAGAGCAAGTGTACATATCAGATTGTTTTGGGAGGTAATTGCATAAGGTCACAAAGGGGCATGTTTACTAAGCTAGGCTAACAGTTCACATGCACTATTTGTAACTAGATCCCATGTTATTCAATGGGACCTAGCTATGAGTAATGCACACTAACCATTAGCCCAGCTTAGTAAACACATCCCATAAGCACATATGTTGCCCTTAAATTAGGCGCAATATATGTGTTGTCCCTTCTAGGTGATCTATTATAAAATGATCCCCAATTTGAATGTATGCATGAATATATAAAAAATAAAACCCACACAACACTGATTATTTAAAAGTGTGGAGTTCAGTCACACATTTTTACAGAACTGCTTTGACAGGAGTGATGCTGCAGTGATTACGACAATTGCCTAATTGAGGGAGAAGCCTAGGAGCTTGAACTTAAATGAAGAAAGCACCAGGATGGTTAATCAAGGATTTCTCTCTATACAGAGAAATGTTTCTATTAATTTCAATTGGAACTGTGTGTGTGTGTGTTATCTGAGGACACTACTAGAAACCATTTCAACCCCGCCTCTATACTAGAGCATCATTATCTCCAAATAGTCTGAGAACTTCACACAAACAGGGATAAAGATCAGAAGGAAAGAATTTACATAAATGTTCTTTCCTGAAAAAGCGTGTCCAGGAACAGCAGGAATCATCCTTCACATATAGGTGACGTTGGTACCGACGGAGCCCATGCAGGAACACCCCCAGTGTCCAATAGGAAAGCTTTTGGGAGCAGTCCACTGCGCCTGCACATCTGCCTTCCCAACTCCTCTCCTCAGTTGAGTTAATAACTGAGTGTTAAAGGAAAAAATATAAATACCCTACAACTCCTAGGGGAGGAGGGCAGGTTGTAAAAACGGAATCCTGCTGTTCCTGGAGATCTCCTGTTACAGATGAATAACAACGCTATCTCCAGGAACAAGCAGGAATGCAGTCTTCACATGGGACTCTAACTCCCAGGTACCAAACTGGCATGGGGGAGAGCAGTATGAACCCTGAGGCTAAAGGATAGAGTCGAAGAGTGTGGATACAATGTGGCCCAGTAGACTCTATTACAGTCTGCTATACCACTTCAAATGGAAGTCTGGTCTCTTAAAGAAGTCCAGGACAGAGGGTAGGAGTTGAAATTAAGTCCTGAAAAGGTGCTGGAGTACAGCCCGGCCAAAGGTAGTGTCCCGACGGGAGTCCTTGTCCAAACAATAATGTGCAGAGAAGCATCAATGGATACTGAACGGAGGTTGGCAAATGAGGCTGCCATGGCGTGCACATTATGAGCAGTGACATGACCCTCCAAGGAGAGTCCCACTTGTGCAAAAGTGAGAGATACAGTCTGCTATCCCATCTGGATAGTGTGCGTTTTGTCACTGGTAGACCAAGGTGATTTGGATCAAAACAAATGAACAGAGGATTTCCTGTGAACTTTAGTTCTATCTAAATAGTAAGCCAACGCTTGCTTGTAGTCCAAGGCATGCAGCGCTGCTTCCGCTCAAGACGTGTGTGGTCTCGGAAAGAAGATCGGTAGGATTACAGACTGGTTGACATGGAAGGAGACGACCACCTTTGGAAGGAAGTGTGGATGGGTATGGAGAACCACATTCTCATGATGAAGCCAGGTATAAGGTGGATCCGCCACGAGAGTCTGCAGTTCACTGATGCGGTGAGCTGAAGTGATGGCTATGAGGAAGAGTACCTTCTAAGAGAGGAACTTCAGAGAAGTAGTCATTAAAGGCTCAAAAGGAGGCTTTAGAAGTTGAGCTAAAATCACACAGAACGTGGCTACTTGGTTGTCTGTTCTAATACCTGTTGGCCTGAAAGTTGGGGCTGAAAAACCCGAAGGGCATTCGTTAGAGCATGCAGCTCCATGAGGTTTATTTACAATGCAGACTCCTGCAGCATCCACAGACCGTGTGATCAGTCGTTTGTACTCCCCAAACCAGTTTGTAGGCATCCATTGTCAGGGTGCATTGAAGTGGAGGCATCCATTGTCAGGGTGCATTGAAATGGAGGCATCTGAAAAGGTGGTCCGCAGAGTAGGTTCTGTGAGGAAGACCACCAGTGAAGAGACCTGACCTGTTGAGGGGTGATTAGTATCTTGTCTCAGATGCCCTGTGGCCTAAGTCCATTGAGAAGACAGAGTCCATTGGGCTTGTTGCACGTGTAGGCAAGCTTAGGGGACCACATGGCCAACGTGGAGCTATGAGAATCATATGACCTCTGTCTCTCTGAAGCTTGAACAGGGTTTTGGGAATTAGGGGGAATGGGTGGAAAGGCATACAGGAAGTCCTGACCCCAATGGAGGAGGAAAGCATCCCTGGCCTGACAACCCTGAGCCGGAATTCTGGAACAGAACCGGGGAGGTTTGGCATTCAGCAGACTTGCAAAGAGGTCTATGTCCGGGGTTCCCCAAATTTGAAAAATTTTGATTACCTGGTCTGCATGGAGAGACCATTCGTGTGGAAGCAGAACTCGACTGAGTCTGTCTGTCCAAGAGTTTTGAATGCCTGGAAGATACTCCGCAAGGAGATGAATCTGATGCTCTCTGGCAAGGGCCCATAGTCGCAAAGCTTCGTTGCATAGCGACAAGAGCCTGTTCCGCCCTGCTTGTTCACATAGAACATAGCTACTTGATTGTCCATTTGAACTAGGACTGTCTTGTAGCTGAGCTGGGTGTGGAATACTGGAAGAGCAAGGAAGATTGCTCTGAGTTCCAGGAGACTGATGTGTAGATAGGCCTCCTGTGGAGTCCAGGTACCCTGGGTAGAGAGGCCTTGCAGGTGGGCTCCCCAACCCACCTGTGAAGCATCTGTTAGAGTAGCCTGGGGTGGGTGTTGCTGAAAAGGAGATCCCACCAAAAGGTTTTGTGGTGACTGCCACCATTGGAGGGAAAAAATAAGGCAATCTGAGTTTGCTATTTTGTCTGACAGGAAACCTGACGCCTGAGTCCACTGAGTGGATAAAGTCCACTGGGCTGCCCTCATATGGAGGCGAGCATAAGGAACCACATGCACGGTGGATGCCATGTGGCCTAGCAATTGTAACATTTCCCGAGCAGTGAGGTGAGGTTTTAACACTGCTTGGGAAGCTAACTGCACAATGCGAAGCCAGCGGGGCTGTGGAAGGTAGGCCCTTCTCTCTCTGGTATCCAGCAGAGCTCCTATAAACTCCATGGACTGAGTGGGAGCAAGGTTGGATTTTGGGAAGTTTATGACAAGTCCCAAATACTGAAGGATGCGCATTGTGCGAGAGAGAGCAATCCTGGCCTCTGGCTCTGAAGGGGCACGAATGAGCCAGTCGTCTAAGTAAAGGAAGACGAATATTCCTAGGGTGCGGAGAAATGCTGCCACCACAGCCATGCATTTTGTGAACACCCTTGGTGCAGAGGCCAGGCCAAAAGGAAGAACCCTGTATTAGTAGTGCTTCCCTTGAAACAGAAAGCGAAGGAACGTTTGATGAGTTGGATGGATGAAAACATTAGTGTAGGCATCCTTGAGATCTAGAGAACAAAGCCAATCCTGATTCTGAAGGTATGGCAGCAGAGTTCCTAGAAAAATCATTTTGAACTTCTCTTTGAACAGGAATTTGTTCAATTCTCTGAGGTCTAAAATGGGTCTGTGTCCTCCTGTTTTCTATGGAATAAGGAAATAGGGGGAGTAAAACCCTGTACCCCGTTGGGGAATGGGTACCTCTTTTATTGCCCCTTGGGCAAGAAGCACAGTGACCTCTTGATCTAACTGGTTGTTGAGAGAGGTCTGAGAACTGAACTCTCTTACCATTGTAGGAGGGGGCATGCTGAGGAAATGAAGCTTGTACCCCTCTCTTACAATAGACAGAGTCCAATTTTCTGCTGTTATCTGACCCCATCTGGGGGCAAAATGACATAACCTTCCTGGGATGGTGGAGGGTTCTGGGCCGTTCAGGGCCAGGAAGGCAAAGTTCTCTAGATAGGAGTCAAAACCCCTGTGGAGGCTGAGTCTGCTGAGCCGGCTGAGGCTCAGCTGCTTTTGTCTTTCTTTTTCTAGGTTGTTGCTGCTGTCCCTTTTGGGCAGATTGACCTAAACGATGCCCCTGTTGGGAATAGGAGGGATAAAACTTCTTCTTCTTACTGAAGAATGGTTTCTCTTAAGAGGATTTTTTCTTCGCAGGATCAGCTGTAGATTTAGACAATCTATCCAAAGTGATATTGTCAGCATCTCTCTCATTAGCCTTTTCCGGTCAATTCTTGCCAAAGAGATTCTCTCCTGTGCAAGGAATATTCCCTAGTTTATCCTGTACCTAAATTTCCAAGTCAGATGCCTGGAGCCAGGCAATCCAACGTGCAACTATGGCAATGGCAGAGGTTCTGCTTATGCACTCAAAGCAGTCAAAAGCTGCACGATTCAAACTTGGAAACATCCTGAGCATGTTTGACAAGGGCGAGATAATCTTGCCTCTTATCAGAAAAGAGAGGGCTCATAAGCTCTAAATCTCCTGTGACCTCCTTAAGGAACATACCCATATATAAGATATAGGAACTGATCCTAGCAGAAAGCATGGAAGCCTGGAAGGTTCGACGTCCAAAGGTGTCAAGAGTCCTACACTCACGTCCTGGAGGATTTGATGCATACCATTTTGCACTCTTTATCCTTCTCATTGCTGACTCCACCACCATGGAATGGTGTGGTAATTGGGTCTTCTGAAACCCAGGACAAGGAGGAACTCGATACATGGTGTCGAGTCTTCGAGAGTGAGGAGATGTGGTTAGAGGTGTTTCCCACATCCTTAACATGAGATCATGCAATATCTCATGAATAGGTAAGGTAGCTGCCTCCTTGGGAGCTTTAGGGTATTGCAGGATTTCTAATTCCTTTGCCCTAGGCTCTTTTTCAGGAATCACTGTGATGGAAAGACCTCGAGCCACATTTCGGATAAAATCCTGAAAGGACATATCCTCTGGTGGAAACATCCTACGCTGAGAAGAAGAAGAATCCTCAGGAAGAAGTACTCTGGTATCGGCAGAGCTTTCAGAGTCTTCAGACTCATCCAAGGATTCGAAGTATCTCCGATCCGGGTGATCGTGCAGGCACAGTACCGATCGAAGTCGGCATCGGAGTGGTCCGGTACCGACCTGTCGATACCAGATGGATACGCATGACTCTGTCCTGGTAGAATACCTGCCGATGTCGATGCAGGTGGTGCCAGCACCGGAGTCGGTACAGGTTGAATTGTCTGAAGCGGTTTCAAAGGCATCGAGGCCGTGAGAAGAGCCGCCAGACTGAGTTCAATAGCCAAGAATCTCTGGTCTAACGATGCTGCCGATGCTTGGGTATCGGTACCGGAAGAAGCGGCCGGTACCCCAGAGCATGGCACCAGTAGTTCTTCCGAGGTTGAAGCCTCGAGAACATCCTGGAGCCCCATTAGTGCTTTGGAAGCCGAAGCCTCCTGCCGGGGCAATTTTGCCGGTGAAAGTCCCTCAAGGGCAACGCCAGAGGCATCTCGCTGTCTAGGAGGAGATCTACCCTTTGAGGACCGGCTAGATTTATGTTTAGTTACCTGAGATCCATGGGAGGAAGACGAAGCCCTGGATGACATCGATGCCACAGAGGCTGCATCAGAGGGTAAAAGGGTGCTAAGCTTAACAGCTCAGTTCTGCCGGCCCCTTTTCGACATTATCCCATAAGCAACACACTCTGAAATAGAGTGGTCAGGACCTAAACATTTGAGGCACCACTCATGGGTGCCGGTGACGGAGATGGTACTCGCACACTTAGAACACTTTTTAAAACCCGAAGCGGGATTTTCCGTTCTGAAGGAAAAGTTGGGCCTAGTGCCAAAAATGATGCGTGGCACCTGAGAAAGACTCCAGAAAAAAGGTGGGGTTTTTTGGGTTTTTTTAAGAAAAGAAAGAACCACCACCGGCGGTACCAGTGTAGCGTCGAAGGAAGGCAGACCTGACCACAAAAAACAAGAATAGAAGGGATTTTTTTCTGCAGTGACAGGATTTGGGACCTGTCGGCTCTGCAGAAAACAAAGAACTGGAGAGGGACAGTTGGGAAAGGCGGTAAGGCAGCACGCAGGCGCAGTGGGATGCTCCCAAAAGCTTTCCTATTGGACGCTGGGGAGTGTTCCCGCGCAGGCTCAGTCGGTACCGACGATATCCATATGTGAAGACTACATTCCTGCTTGTTCCTGGAGATAAAGGATAATCTCTCTTCTCTTTAGAGTAGAAAGGCTTCTTTAGCAGAACTTTTTTTTTGGAAGGATCAGCCGTCTTCATAGAGAGGTGTCTGTCTCAATTTCACCCTGTCTTCTCTCTCCAACCTTTCCCAAAAATGTTCTCTCCAGTACATGGGATATTAGCAAATTTGTCTTGAATCCATTGTTCAAGATCCGAGGCCTGCAACCAGGCCATCCTTCGAGCCCCAAGGCAGACTACTGAAGTTCTGTTGGTTGATTCAAAAGCATCAAAAGATGCCCGGGTGAGGAACTTGGAGGCATTTTGACCTTATTTTATAAGGGCTTTGAAGACACTCCTTTTATCATCAGGAAGCAAGGGGCAAACATCTCCAGATCTCTGGTGACATCCTTGAGAACATGCCCATGTTTAGAAAGTACAAAGTTATCCTCAAGGTCAGCATGCATGCCTGAAAATATCAACACCCAAAGGCATTGAGTGTCCTGGAGGCATGGAAGAGTAATTCTTTGAATTCTTTATTCGGTGCATGGCCGATTCCACCACCACTGTGTGGTGGGGAAGTTGAGGTTTTTGAAAGCCTGGACTGTCTGGAACTCAGTACATGGTATGGAGTCTTTTACTGATGGGCAGAACCCATAAGGGGAACCTCCCACATGTGGAGTATGAGATCCTGCAAGATGCGATGCACCGATACAGTGGCTGCTTCTTTAGGCATAGGAGGGTATTGGAGGATCTCGAGTTCCTCCACCATCGGTTCCTTCTCAGAGGCCACAGTGATCTGCAGACCTGCTGCCATGTCTCGGATGAACTTTTGGAAAAACATGTACTCTGGTGGAGACCGGCACCACTCTTGAGGTGGGGACGGGTCCGAAGGTATGTCTGGATGGTCTTGGGAGTCAGAATAGTATGAAGAGAAGTCAGAGTCAGACAAGAAATCAAAGTATTGGCGGTCGTGCTTTTGACCTCGATACTTCATCAATGCAGATACCAAAGCTCCAAGATATCAGAATCAGGAGTCCTCACAGTTTTAGCCTGCTGGGTACCGGTGTTTTCAGTCTATTCCAACTGAGGCACTGGAGGCAAGAGATCGCCAATACCAGTTTGAGGGCCGGCATCAGAGCCAATACTGTTGGCCGGGTACCAAAGCCTGAACAGCTGAAGCTGACGATACCGTCGGTACTGAGACCACCAGGAGAGCTGCCAAACTCCTCTCAAGATCCAGGGAAATGGCCTATGCCTGGATGGATTCACCTACAGGGCTTTGTGTCACTGTTCCAGAACATGATACTGGTAGCTCTCCAGAGGTCGATTCCTTGGGAGCATCCTGGAGCTCCTCTTGGGCTTTGAAGGACTGATCCTCCCGCTGGGCTGGTTTGGCTGGCTGGTCTGCATCAGAAGCACCCTTCGGTGAGTTCCGGTGCCGATGTTGGGACGTTCCTGTTGACTCTGTATCGGTCTTCGATGCCAATGTCTTGGACTTACTTTTATGTTTGGACTTTGCAGAGACCTGAGACTCATTTGAGGAGGTTGATGTTTTCGATGAAATGGAAGCTACTGAAATCAAGTCCAGGAAGAATAGGGAACCATACTGCTTGGCTCTATTCTGTAGGCCTCTTTTTGTCATTTGAGGACAGTAACTGAATTCAAAAAAGCATGGGACAAACACAGAGGATCTCTAAAGGTAAAAAGGGGACTGCTGCAGTTGTTCTGTCACCATATTTCTATGTTTCTAAGACTTTGGTAAATTGTCTGGGCCCAAACATTTCAAACACCAGTCATGTTTATACTTGATGGATATTGTACCAGAACCGTTGGTACATTTTTTAAACCCACTGATTGGTTTTCCCCATCAGTGGGTTTAAAAAAGGGTCTCTTCAGATATGAAGAGAAAAAAGTAGGCCGAAGCCTAATTAGTGGTGAATACCACAGAAAAGAAAATATTTTTAATGTAAAACGAAAAAGATATTGGGATTGGTGTCAGAATGATGGAACCGGTGTAGACGGAAAGGCAGAGCACAGTATCAAAAAATGTTTTTCGACGGCAACAAGAACTGGACAACTTGCTGGCTCTACAGAAAATGAAGAACTGAGGAGAGGAGTTGGGAAGGTGGGAAAGCAGATGCGCAGGCACAGTGGACTGCTCCCAAAAGTTTTCCTATTGGATGCTGCATAGCATTCCCATACAAGCTCCATTGGTACAGACGTCACCCATATGTGAAGACTTCATTCCTTTGTTCCTGGAGATAGCATAGTTGCTCACCTGTAAAAGATGATCTCCAGGAACAGCAGGAATTTAGTCTTTACATATGGGTGACGTTGGTACTGACGGAGCCCGCATGGGAATGCTCCCCAACATCCAATTGGAAAGCTTTTGGGAGTACTCCACTGCACCTGCCTTCCCAACTGCCTCTCTTCAGTTGAGTTTGTAGCTGAGAAAAGAGAATAAATGAAACCCTATAACTCCTAGGGGAGGAGGGCGGGTTGTGAAGACTAAATTTCTGCTGTTCCTGGAGATCCCCTGAAACAGGTGAGCAACTACGCTATCTCCAGGAACAAGCAGGCAAGTAGTCTTCACATATGGGACTCCCTAGCTCTCAGATGCCACATGAAGTGACCTCAGAACCGGTAGAGGTTTGCTTCTGAGTAGGCATGATGAGGTCATGGATCTCACATGGATTTCTGGTATCTTCAAAGTCCAAGACAGAGGGTAATAGTTGCATCTAAGTCGGAAAGAGGTGCTGGAATACAGCCTGACCAAACATGGCATCCTGACAGGAGTCCTTGTCCAGACAAGAATGGGCAGCAAAGGTCTTGGCGGAAGACCAAGTTGCTGCTTTGCAAATTTCATTGATGGCTACTGAGCGTAGGTTTGCCATTGAGGCAGCCATACCGTGAACGTTGTGAGCAATGACATGTCCTTCAAAGGAGAGTCCTACTTTGTCTTAGGCAAATGAAATGCAGTCGGCTATCCATCTGGAGAGTGTACACTTAGAAACAGGTAATCCCAGGTGATTAGTGTCAAATGAGAAACAACTGCGATGCTTTACAATGATCTCGAGTCCTTTGGAGATAGGAAGCCAAGGCACATTTGCAATCAAGAGTTGCTTCCACTCGAGAGACATGCAGTTTAGGAAAGAAAATTGGAAGGTAAATTGACTGGTTAAATGTAAGGGAGACACCGCCTTTGGCATAAAGTGTAGGTGAGTCTGAAAGTCTACTTTGTCATCGTGGAAGCGGGTATAGGGTGGACTCGCCACCAAAGTCTGTAGCTCACTAATGTGTCTAGCTGAAGTGAAGGCAATTAAGAACTTAAGTGAGGTCATGACTAATGGTTCAAAGGGTGGCTTGAGAAGCTGCACTAGAAGGACATTGAGGTCCCAAGCTACCGGTGGCAGCTTAATGGGCGGGGTAGACAGCAGGAGACCTCTCATGAAACGTGCTACTAGCGGTTGTGTGGAGATGAGCTGTCCATTGAGTAGAGGCCACAATGGCAATGAGGTGGACTCTCACTAAGTTTGTCTTTAGACCTGTCGAGGACAGGTGGAGGAGTAACTCCACTGGAGCAGAAAAAGGATTAAGATCTTTCTGGGAACACCAGAGAATCTATGCCACTTAAAAGCATATGAACATCTGGTGGAGGGCTTTCAAGAAGCCCATAGGATCTCCTTAACCTCTTGAGTAAGGTCAAAGCCTTGTAAAGCTATTGCTCTCAGCAGCCAAGCTGTGAGGCCGAGAAACTGTGGATTGGGATGGAGTAGTGAGTGGTCATCCTGGGAGAGGAGATCCAGCGCATATCCCAATCGCAAAGGATGGGTCTAAGTCAGACGTAATAGCAGTGGAAACCATGGTTGCTGTGGCCAGTGAGGGGCTATGAGAATCATGGCACCCTTGTCGGACTGAAGCTTGAAAAGTGTCTTGGGAATGAGGGGTATAGGAGGGAAAGCAGACCCTGATCCCAGTTGTAGGTGGAAGGCATCCGCTTATTGGTTGGTGGATGTCCGAGTTCTTGTGCAGAAGCGAGGAAGCTTGGCATTTTGTGGAGTCACAAACAGATCTATGAGGTGTGATAAAGAAATGAGACTGTCACATATGTTTTATTACAAAATCTACAGAGAAATTACACATTGCCCCCTTCAAAGTAATCCCCCCAAAGTTAATGCCCTTTTGCATTTGCTTCTGCCACGTACAGAAGCATTCGGTAAAGTCCTCCTCCTTGAGGTCCCTCAGCTCCCTCATCACAGTGGCCTTGATCTCTTCTACAGAGGTGAAATGAGTTTCTTTGAGCAGAGTCTTCAGCCTGGGGAAGAGCCAGAAGTTGCACGGTGCGAGATCTGTGGCCAAGAACTGCCTCACACTAAGTGCAGTGTGCGTGGGTGTGTTGTCGTGGTGGAGCAGCCACGACTTGTCTCTACACAGAGCCCGCCTGCTGCTCCGAAGCCAGTTATGGAGGTGATTGAGGACCTGCTGGTAGACGTGCTGGTTGACTGTCTGTCCCTCAGGCACAAACTCATGATGGACCACTCCCTTCTGGTCGAAGAATGCAATCAGCATGACCTTGATCCTTGATTTGGACATGCGTGCCTTCTTGGGTCTGGGTGACAGTCGAGTCTTCCACTGCAGGCTCTGTCTCTTGCTTTCAGGGTCGTACTGGAAGACCCAAGTTTGTCTCCTATGATGACTTGGCCAACGAACTCTGGATCTTCTCCGAAATTTCAAGTTGATTCTTTGCTCCATATTTCTGCCACCTCCAGTTGTGTGACAAAGCGATGGAGCAGTGTACTACAAAAAACCTGAAAAAGAAAATCAGAGTGAGAGATGAAAAATATTATAGTAGAATAGTGGTGAGATGTTGCACAACACAGTGACATAAGCGGTTAGCCAAATGGCATTGAGTCATGGGCATGGCTGCCACAGTCTTGTTTCTTTTTTTGTCACACCTCATATGTCTGCTGTTCCCCAGGTCTTGAAGATGTAGGATGTTGTGTCCGGAGGGAGAGACCATTCATGGGGAAAAGGATGCGACTCAGTCTGTCTGCCAAGACACTGAACTCCCTGGGAGATACACCACTTGGAGGTGTATTTGATGAGCAATGGCAAAGGACCACAGGTGTAGCACCTCCTCACAGAGGGCCCAAGAGCTTGTTCCTCTCTGTCTGTTCACACAGAACATGGCAACCTGAATGTCCATCCTGACTAGGATTTGTTGTGCTCGGAAGTGTGTTGAAACATCTAGAGGGCATTGAAGATAGCCTGAAGTTCCAGGAGATTGATCTGGAGTTGTGACTCTTGCGTTGTCCACAGCCTCTGTGTAGTCAGGTTGCCCAGATGGGCTCCCCAACCCAGTTTGAAGGCATCCGTCATCATGGTGCACTGAAGTGGACGCATCTAAAAAGGTGACCCTACAAGTACATTTTCTGGAGAACACTATCGCTGAAGGGATGTGGTTAGACGGGCAGTTATGTGGATCCTGTCCTGGAGATGGCCCGAGGCCTGCTTCCACTGGGAGGCAAGAGTCCACTGGGCTGTCCGCATATGTAGTCGGGTATATAAAACAATATGTACTGTAGAGGCCATTTGCACCAGGAACTGCAGCATGTCTCAGGCGGTCAGATGGCATCATAGGAGCATCTAAGACGCTAGTTTGACTAAACAGGCACAACGGAGCTGGGGCAGAAACGCCCTGGACTGTTGGGTGTCTAGTAGAGCTCTGATGAACTCTAGTTTTTGAGATGGAGTGAGCTGGGATTTTGTGAAGTTTATCACAAATCCCAAGTGTTGTAATACTGTGATGGCACGATGAAAGGAGAGAAGTATCTCTTGGGAGGTGTCTGCTTTTATTAGCCAGTTGTCTAAGTAAGGGAAGATGAATATCCCTAGAGATCTTAGATAAGTGGCTATGACTGCCATGCACTTTGTGAAGATTCGTGGCGCAGAGGCGAGTCCAAAGGTAAGGACTTTGTATTGATAATATTTTCCTTGAAAGGTGAAGCGTATATATTTCCTGTGTCCTGGATGGATGAGGATGTGTGTGTGTATGCTTTTTTTTTTTAGATCTAAAGAACAGAGCCAGTTCTGACTCTGGGGGTAGGGAAGAAGAGTCTCAAGAGAGATCCTGAACTTTTTGTGGACTAGAAACTGTTTCAGAGGTCCTGAATGGGCCTGTACCTTCCGGTTTCCCATTCCCTATTGGGATGTTGGGACATCTTCTATGGCACCCTGAGACAGAAAAGTGGACACCTTGTCCTGTAGGAGAGCAGAGAGTGGGGGTTGCATTTGATATTCCCCCGTGAAAGTGGAGGGGGGGCAGGGTTTGTAGATGAAGTCTGTATACTTCTTAGACTATGGTTAGACTGAGGTGATGAGGTGCCTTTTGTAGGTGTAGCGACACAGTCTGCTTGCTATGTGGAGGGGGTGGTGTCCTCCAGAGACAGGGTGGCAATGTTCTTTAGGAGAGTCAAAAAACAGGCGCAGACTGTGGCTGTGGAACTGGTTGAGATTTAGCCACCTGTGGCATCTTTTATTGCTTAGGAGGCTGCTGCCTCTTCTGTGGGACCCGACCCTGGTACTGAGAAGCAGGAGGGTAAGAAAAGAAGAACTTGTTCTTCTTAGTGTAGAAAGACTACTTTGCAGGTGTCTTTTTCCTAGCAGGATCAGCCGTTACTCTGGACAGTCTTTTTAGAGTAGTATTTTTGACTCTAATTGAGAGGCCTTATCTTGCCAGTCTTTGCCAAAGAGGTTTTCCCCTGTGCAAGGTACGTTGCCCAGCTTATCTTGAATTCACCTGTTCAAGATCTGAGGCTTAAAACCATGCAATTCTACATGGACCAATGCATATTGTTGAGGCCCTGCTTGTACATTCAAAGGCACTGAAGGTAGCCCCTATTGACAAACTTTGAAACATTTTGGCTATGCTTAACTAGGGCAAGATAATCTGCCCTCTTGTCCTCTGGGAGGAGAGGGGCAAGGCCTTAAGATCCCTGGAGACCTCTTTGAGGAACATTCCCATGTAGAGGATATAGGAGTTGATCCTAGCTGAGAGCATAAATGCTTGGAAGCATCCATGCCCAAAGGCATCTAGAGTTCTCAATTCTCTACCTGGAAGATTAGAGGAATGAGTCTTCGAGCTTCTGATTCAATGCACCACCCATACAGTGTTGTGGAAGACATGGCTTTTGGAAGCCGGGACCACTCCAGTACCCAATACATGATATCGAGATGTCAAATTGAAGTGAGACTGTGAGAGGAGTCTCCCGCATACAGAACGTAAGGTCATGAAGGATGCAGTGCACCAGTAAAGTGAATGCCTCTTTGGATGCTGTTGGGTCCTGGAGGATCTCTAATTCCTCCGCTCTTGGCTCCTTCTCCAATGTTACTGTGATAGAGAGTCTGTTGGCTATGTCTCGAATGAATTCCTGGGTGGGGAAGGGTCCGAAGGTCAGTCCCAGGGTCACCAGGAATCAAGTGACTCCACATCTGAAATGGGGAAATTGGAGGACTCAAAGTATCGTTGGGCACAGTGCTTACCGGAAGCCAGATGTCGGTACCGATGCTCCGAGGTATCTGCTTCAGTGAGCCACTTGGGTATGGTACCAGTAGGTTTCAAGGGAGGGCATGGGTGGGAACAATGTTGATGTTATCTGCAGCAGCCATGATGCTGTGCCCGGAACCGGTGTCAATGTCAGTACCGTAACTGGTATCGAGGGGGCAGTGCCTGTATCCAAGGGTTTTATAGGTACCGAGGCTGCAAGGAGGGCTGCCAAGCTCTGCTCGATGGCCTTCCAGTATGCACTGCTTTATCGAGGTTGCTGATGCTTGGGTGTGTGTGACGGGTATTTGCTCTACCATCCCAGAGCATGGCACCAGTAGCTCTACAGAAGTCAAGGCCTTGGGAGCATCCTGGGGCCCCTCGATGGTTTTGGAGGACAGAACCTCCAGCCAAAGCTGTTTAACAGGCCGATCCACCTCTGAGGCAACACATGAGGGGTCTCGATGCTTTCAGCGAGATCCTGTCCTGGAGGTACTGTCAGACTTCGATGCAGCCTTGTACCCGAGATCATGGGAGGATGATGAGGCCCTCAACTAAGTGGACGCCAGTGATAACGCATCAGAAGCAAAGAGTGCTCCAAAGAAGCCTGGTTTTGTGGGCCTCTCTGTGTCATTTTCTGACAGAGGGGACAGTCTTTTGGCTGGTGGTCTGGGCCGAGGCATTTTAAACACTAGTCGTGTGTCAGTTGCCGAAATGGTGCTGACACAATTAGAACATTTCCTGAAACCACTAGTTGGTTTCTCCATGCCTTCGAGAATGTGAAGGCTATGGTAGGCTTAAGGCCTATAAAGGTGTGAATGCCCAGGTCTTTTTTTTTTTAAAGAAAGAAGTAAAAGAAAAGAATAAGGGAGCCAGCGATGTCTTCGACGGTGCCAGTTTTGACAGGAAGGCAGAAGTGCTAGCCACGAAAAAAGTTTTTGTGCAGTGACAGGATTTGCTTCCTGCTGGCTCCACAGAAAAGGAAAAACTGAAGACAGGAGTTGGGAAGGCGGGAAGGCAGTCACGCAGGTGCAGTGGAGTGCTCCCAAAAGCTTTCCAATTGGATGCTGGGGAGCATTCACGTGCGGGTTACGTCAGTACTGACGTCACCCATATGTGAAAACTACATTCCTGCTTGTTTCTGGAAATAATTTATAACAAAATCTTTCTTCAAGTGGGTATACAGAGGAAAATGTTAGAAACTTCAAACAAACATTGCTATCTTTAAACTGCCCTACTTCAAACTATATTCCCCCCCACTCAGTTAAATGAACATGTGGGACAGAAGGTCAAATATTGCCTTTTGCAACTGAGGGCATTTTCTTTCCCAGCAAAGCGGAAGCTGCTCTAAATTGTAAACACTCACACAAAATCAGGAGAAATTTCTCTATGTCTCTTATAAAAATTCACACACACAAACACTAAATGCAACAATGCCTTAAAAGCTGGAAAAGCTTACCAGCCACAAAAAAATGATTTTATGAAGAATGGATATCTCCAAAGATCACTTGTAGGATAACGAACACACCCTATCAGCAGCAATGTCTTGACTGGCAAGAAAATCAAACCTAACTCATGGAGCAAAACTTTGAAGACAGAGCTTGGCCTATAACACTGGTAAACAAAATTTAAAAACTTTTCTGTCACAGAAATGAAAATGGCTCATTCTAGTACTGTTTTTGGTTACAAACTCGGATATGTACTTAGAAATTCTCCATCACGTAACGTTTTTGAGTGACATGTAGTTTAAATTTAGACTATGTTGCTCATATTTACATTAGATGTATATAGATGGTTTACTGTAACGTAATGTCTCCTAAAAGGTAGTTGTATATGATTTTCTGCTGTATTGCGCCTCAAGAACATCCCTCTTAAGGGTCCAACAATAGTCTGCAAGCATACTGGAGGCTCCACTTGCCCTGGTACCAATTTTCCATTACCAAAATGTCTTGATGAAACCTTTCCCCATGTTCATCGCTGACTGCTCCTAGATTTGCAGAAAAAAAATCCAGGTGTGAATGCAAGAAGTGCATTTTCAAAGACATGTTACATCCCAGTTTCTGGTAAGATTTCAGTAGAGTATCCACTGATTCTGCGTAATTGTCTGCCTTGTTATTTCCCAAGAAGTCATGGCAAACAATCTTAAAGGACCCCCATACAGCTCTTTCAGTTTCATTCAACTGACCGTCAAAGTTTTCATCTTTCATCAGTTTTCTAATATCAGGTCCTACAAAGATCCCTTCTTTGATCTTCGCCTCACTGATTCGTGGAAATGTCTTTCTTAGATATGCAAATCCAAGTCCACTTCTATTCATGGCTTTTACAAAGTTCTTCATAAGACCCAACTTTATATGGAGTGGAGGTAGATATACTTTATTTGGCTCCACAAGTGGGTCATGTGCAACATTTTTCTGGCCTCTCAACCCGGAGACACAATGCTCTGCTGCCCTTCCCCAAAGCGACGTCCAGGCTGTACTGGGGGCGCTTGAACAGGGCTAAGAGAAACCCCTTCAATGGTCAGATTCGCAGATGCATTCTGCGAATCCCCCGAAGCCATATATGCTGAGGGGGTACAAAAGCCGGCAACTGAAGACTGCACCAGCTGGTCTGCCGGAGACGAGATACCAGAGGGTTTCTGGGCATTCTGTTTCCTCTTTTTCCCCATTAGCGGCGAGTGCAGGAGCCGGCTCAGACCCAACCACCTTAGCATTCTACTCCGCCGCCATCTTGGATCCATCCATACAATAATTATGATGGAATTTTTTGTATTCAACCTTTGTTTACTGAAACAAAACTGTAACGGCTAATTTACAGTAATGTACACACTTTACTAGATGATATCTCCTGAAGCATGGGTGATAGAAAAATTCTGATACCAAATTTGTAAACAATGGGAAAAATTACATATGAAACAGGTCAGAGCGGGTCTGCGAAAAAAATTGTGTTGACCAGTGTAATTAAAAGTTTTTTTTTTAGTATTTTTATTTAATTAAAAGTTTTAAATGTTTACTTTTCAATACAGAAGATGTCTATGAAATCTAGGAAGTACTGAATACAAAGTTTTGAGCTCATGGACTATAGTAAAAGTTTGCAATCCTCATGCATTCATCTTTCCATAAGTACACAATCACAACAGAACAGCAGAGTTCTTAGTAGTAGGAACCATTGTTTGCAGGTGGTCAGTTACTTTGAACTGCCTTTCCTTTTCAGTTTGCCTTTCAATCAAACCATCGTATCTAGAAAGAATGAAGGTCTGGATTAAGAATTAGACTATAGAGCAAAACATATCAAATATTTTGAAGTTTAAATACATCAGACACGAACAGTTGCTAGCCCTAGTGGTGACCGTACGGCAAACTCTGCAATCCTTGAGGTAAGATGAAAGAATAAGCTGGTCAGGAAGGAAGTCATGGGGTATCTGAGGCTGCCTATTGGCAGCTAGATGTAAATTGTAGTTTTATTCTTAATGCATGGCCCACTGATAGTAGATTATATGCCTGCTTTGAACAATTATTTGTTGGTGAAGAACTTTATACATTTTGTAAATAAACAATTCTAGAAACTACAAATTCCTGTATTGCAGACTGACATTTACAATTCTGAGTCAGGGTGTCCCTGGCTATGACTTGATCCTTTGAGTAGTAACTATAGTGCCTGGGGAGCCATAACATCCAGCCAGTCTACCCTGGAGCTCCAAAATCCTCAACAATCCACAACTTAATTTTTCCTCGCTCAGGGAATACCTGCTAGTTAAAATGACCGGAAGTTCAGATGGAAATGATTACCACACGCCTGGTGGTTGAAGCAATGATTCTCAACTATTTTTGGTTGCGACACACCTGACAGACAACGTTCGCATATGTAAAACACTGCACACACGACCTTCACAGACTCTAATCTGACACAGTACTTCAGTTCTTATGAGTTAAATGCAAAGATACTCTGCATCAAGAAAATCCCTACCTCCTCCCAACAGGTAAAGGGCAGAACTAGGACATTTCTCCATAGCCCATACAAAAAATATTCTGATTTTTATGTCATCTAACAGCATATCCCTCCACTAAAAGGATCATGAAGTAACACAAAACCTGAAAAAAATCCTCACTCAGTACACATGTAGCAAACCTGCCATACCAAAGCAGAATTAATTCCTGTGATTACAAACAGCATTACAAATATTATACTGGGCCCTAGAATACCAATACACCTACTACTGATAAAACAGAACAAGTGGGGTTACTACAGAATTCTACACTGAAATTACATGCTAAGAACATCACAATGTGATCACATGAAAACACAAGCAGACTCTCAAACACAGAACAAGGGAGCACAAACTAAAAATAGAAATAAAATGACAAAAAATGAACTGGGAAACCCAAGTCACCGTAAATGCTGAATGGGAACCTCTGGGAAAAGTAGAAAAACAGTGTGCGAAACTGAAAGGAGTTATTTAAAAAAAGATTAAGCATAAGAGGCGGCTACTGTGGTTTTCAAAAGTAGTAGCTGAAAAGTTAAGGAAGGTGACATTTTACTTACCAGATAATGTCCTTTTTCTTAAGTCCTGCCAAGTCTTGACAAGTGGGTTGTGTTCCCCTATCAGCAGATCGGTGGAGACAAAGAACCAATGAAAAGTCCAGGTTTCAATGACATCAGTTCCATGCCTCTATACGCCTCTGCCACCAGAGGTCTCTTCAGTATACATCCCAAAGCATATGGGAGAACATAGCAAGCCTGACTGAAGGCACTGTCCCGTCGGGATACTCTTTCCAGGCAGTAATGGGCTGTGAAGATATGGACTGATGACCAGGTGGCGGCCTGGCAGATGTCCACCATCGGGACAGAGCGCAAGTTTGCCACCGAGGCCGCCATGGCCCTGACACAGTGCGCTGTGACATGACCTTCCAGCAGGAGCCTCGCCTGCTCATAAGAGGGCGATACAGTCCGCCACCCATGTGGACAGTGTACGCTTGGTCACCGCCTCCCCAGCCTATTGGGGTTGTAGGAGATGATAAACTGAGCAGCTTTGCAGTGGCACTGAGTGTGTTGGATCTAAGGACAAAGCCCTCTTACAGTTCAAGGTGTGAAGGACCATCTCCGCCCGACTGGAGTGAGGTCTTGGAAAGAAGGTAGGGAGCACCACTTCCTGGTTGAGATGGAAGGGCGACACTATCTTCGGCAGGAATTTGGGGTGCGTGAGAAGCACCAATCTGTTCTTGTAGAACCTGGTATAGGGTGCCGCTGCCACAAGGGCCTGACGCTCGCTAACTCTGCGAGCGGAGGTAAGCGCAACCAGGAAAGCCATCTTCCAAGAGAGGTAGCAAAGGTGGCAGGTAGTCAGAGGTTCAAAGGGCGGGCGAGTGAACTGCCCCAACACCACATTGAGGTCCCATTTGTTTGCCGGAGAGCGAACCGGGGGCTTCGATAAGAGCAGGCCCTGAAGACAACGGGTCACCAATGGCTGGACCATGAGGGGCTGACCATTCACTAGATGGTGGTGCGCCGCCAACGCACTGATGTGCACCTGGACAGAGTTATACTTGAGCCCAAACAGAGAGGTGGAGAAGATACTGTAACACCAGAGCCACAGGACAGGAGAAAGGGTCAGCCCAGTGATCGGTGCACCAAACAGAGAACTTGCACCATTTGAGGGAATAAGAACATAAGATATGCCATACTGGGTCAGACCAAGGTCCATCAAGCCCAGTATTCTGTTTCCAACAGTGGCCAATCTAGGTCATATGTACCTAGCAGTTTCCCCAAGAGACACAAGTTCCACAATGCTTGTACTGGGTCAAGCATTGATATCTTCGGTCACTTCTTAATAATGGTTTATGGACCTTTCCTCCAGGAACTTGTCCAAACCTTTTTTAAACCCAGCTACACTAACAGCCTTTACTACATCCACCGGTAACAAATTCCAGAGTTTGATTACACGTTAAGTGAAAAAATATTTTCTTTTATAAGTCTTAAATAGTTTACCCTGTAGCTTTATTGCATGTCCCCTAGTCTTTCTATATTCTGATAACGTAAACAATCGATCTACGTTTACCCGTTCCACTCCGTTCATTAATTTATAGACTTTTAGCATATCTCCCCTCAGCCATCTCTTTTCCAGGTTAAAGAGCCCCAACCTTTTTAGCCTTTCTTCATAGGAGTATCCTTCCATCCCCTTTACCATTTTGGTGGCTCTTCTCTGAACCTTTTCTAAAATCGCTATATCCTTTTTAAGATACGGCGACCAGAATTGCACACAATATTCAAGGTGCGGTCTCACCATAGAACGATATAGAGGCATTATAATATCTTTTGTTTTATTTTCCATTCCTTTCCTTATCATACCTAGCATTCTATTTGCTCTCTTGGCCGCCGCTGCACACTGGGTCGAGGGTTTTAACATGGTATCCACAATGACGCCTAAATCTTTTTCCTGGGTGGTGGTTCCTAATGTGGAACCTTGCATCGTGTAACCATAGTTTGGGTTGTTCTTCCCTAGGTGCACTTGTCCAAATTAAATTTCATCTGCCATTTTGATGCCCAGTCTTCCAATTTATCAAGATCCTCTTGCAATTTTTCACAATCCTCTTGAGTTTTAACAACTTTAAATAGTTTTGTGTCATCTGCAAATTTGATAACCTCACTCGTTATTCCACTTTCCAGGTCATTTATGAATATGTCAAAAAGCAGCGGACCCAGCACAGATCCCTGGGGTGCACCACTATTCACCTTTCTCCATTGGGAAAATTGGCCATTTAGCCCTACCCTCTGCTTTCTATCTTTTAACCAGTGCCTCATCCACAATAGTACACTGCCTCCTATCCCATGACTCTTTAGTTTTGCCAAAAGTCTCTGATGAGGGACCTTATTTATTTATTTAACTTTCTTATATACCGCGTTCTTCTGCATCAACGCGGTTTACATTAAAACATAACCGTCCAGCACAGATGGTCTGCACTGGCTTCACAATATAACAAGGGGTGTATGTACAGGTAATAACAGGGTAACTATGTACACATATATACAGGTAAATTGCAATATACGTTTGGAGATGAATCAAATGTGTTCCATTAGCTCAAGTGCGTAATAGTTGATGACAGGGTGATAAGAGATGCTATTTGTCAGGGGGATCCGTGTCAGGCACGCTTGGTTCCCGGCACATATGCTTGTAACTCACAGGTTGTTTAAGTGGGTCGCTGGGCCTGGCTTGCTGTGGGGGGTGACTCTGGTCAGTATAATATTGTAGGAAGAGAAGATGTTTAAGTGCCTTCCTAAAATGGGAGATGATTTTGGTATCCCTGATAGCGGGAGGAAGGGCATTCCAGCAGGTAGGCGCATATAGTGAAAAGGCTCTGGATCGTGTTGCTTGTGAACATTTTGTTATCTGCCTTGGTAGAATCAAAGTATTTATCGCAGCTGATCTTCTTGCTCTATTAGGGGGTGTCATCTGGATAAGGTCAATGATTGATGTAGAGGAGCAGTCAAAGGCTTTCTGAAAGTCCAGATACACAATATCAACCGACTCACCTTTGTCCACCTGTTTATTCACTCCTTCAAAAAAACATAACAGATTAGTAAGACAAGATCTTCCTTGTTAAAAGCCATGTTGGCTGTCTCCCATTAGGTCGTCACTATCTACATGCTGAGTAATTTTATTCTTTATGATGGTTTCTACCATTTTTCCCGGTACTGACGTCAGGCTCACCGGTCTGTAGTTTCCCGGATCACCCCGGAACCCTTTTTAAAAATTGGTGTTACATTGGCGATCCTCCAATCTTCAGGTATTAGAGATGATTTTAATGATAGTTCACAGATTACTGATAGCAGGTCTGCAATCTCATATTTCAGTTCTTTCAACACCCTTGGATGTATACCATCCGGCCCAGGTGATTTGCTACTCTTCAGTTTATCTAATAGTTGTAAGACATCTTCCCGATGTATCGATATTTCCTTCAATTCTTCCGCACCTTTAAATACCACTTTAGTCATGGGTAACATCCCTACATCTTCCTCAGTAAAGACCGAAGCAAAGAATTCATTCAGTCTCTCCGCTATCGCCTTGTCGCCTCTTAGTGCTCCTTTAACCCCTTTATCATCTAATGGACCAACTGACTCTCTCACAGGTTTTTTGCTATGAATGTACTTGAAAAGGTCTTTATTTCGCGTTTTTGCTTCCGCAGCAAGCTTCTTCTCAAATTCTCTCTTTGCCATCCCTTCGGAAGAGCCCCTCCTTTCCCCAGAATGTTCCCCAGTTCCTAACAAATCCAAAACCCTCATCTCTGCACCATTGTCTCATCCACGCATTGAGACTCCGGAGCTCTGCCTGCCTTTTGGGTCCTGTGCGTGGAACAGGAAGCATTTCGGAGAACGCTACCATGGAAGTTCTGGATTTCAACTTCCTACCTAAAAGCCTAAATTTTGCCTCCAGAACCTCCCTACCACATTTTCCTATGTCATTGGTACCGACATGTACCAAGACAGCAGACTCCTCCCCAGCACTAAGACCTTATCTAGGTGGCGCATGAGGTCCGCTACCTTCGCACCAGGCAGGCATGTTACCAGGCGATCCTCACGTCCACCAGCCACCCAACTATCTACATGCCTAATGATCGAATCACCAACTATAAAGGCTGTCCTAACCCTTCCCTCATGGGCACATGGCCCTGGAGAAACTTCCTCGGTGCGAGAGGGTTTTACATCACCTGGAGGACAGGTCCTAGTTACAGGATCACTTCCTGCCACACCAGGGTGATGCTCTCTTGTCACGTGACCTCTCTCCTCCATGGCAACAGGGGTGCTGCCACACTGGAGGTGGGACTTCAGGACTATATCCCTGTAGGTCTTGTCTATGTACCTCTCTGTCTGTCTTATGTTTTCAAAGTCTGCTACTTTAGCCTCTAGAGAACGGACTTGTTCCCTGAGAGCAAAGAGCTCCTTGCACCTAGTGCACACGTAAGACCCCTCACCAACTGGGAGAAAATCATACATGTGACACTCAATGCAAAAGACTGGAAAGCCCCCATCCCGCTGCTGGACTGCTGTCTGCATCTTAGTTTTAAGTTTGTGTCTAGATCTTTAAGTTCTTACTTACTAGGGGTTGCTATGGGTATTTATATCAATAAAACTGTACCTAGTACGTTTAATATAGCTTGTTCATCTGAAGCTTAATTAATCTCAGGTCCTTAGTGTATGACTGATTTGGGTAATGAGCTTCACCTTCCTAGTAGAGGCCTTGCGAGAGGCAAGCAGGATGTCCTCCACTTCAACCGGAAGGTTGAAGGGGGCCAGTCACCCTCTCAGCAGCCATGCTGTCAGCAACAGGGACCCCAGATTGGGGTGCAGAAGAGAGCCCCCCTCCTGAGATAGGAGTCCAGGGGCGGTCCCCAAGGGGATGGGGATATCCACCGTCAACTGTAGAAGCAGTGGGAACCACAGATGCTTGGGCCACTGAGGAGCTATCAGAATGAGAGAGGCCCTGTTGCAGAGGGTCCTGAACAAGGTCTTGGTGGGGTAAGAGGGAAGGCGTACATGAGGTCTCCCGACCATGAGACCAGGAATGCATCTGCTGTCACTCTGGAGGGGTGGGCCTGCCGGGAGCAGAAGCAGAGCAACTGAAAATTGTCCGGGCTGGTGAACAGGTCCATCACAGGTATTCCCCAGAGCCGGAAGAATAGACTGGCTACTCTGGGGTCCAGCTGCCACTTGTCCAGCTGGAGAACTCTGCTGAGCCTGTCGGCCAACTGGTTGTCCTGACCAGGCAGGTACACTGCCCGCAGGAAGATACCCTGTTGGAATGCGTATGAGCAGAGGGCTAGAGCCTCCTGACAAAGGGTACTGGACCCCGTGCCCACTTGTTTGTTCACGTAGGTCCTGGACCAGAAGAGGCTGGTGGCACAGGTGGCGACGGAAGACCCTCAGGGCTAGGTATATGGCTCGGAGCTCCAGGAGGCTGATCTGCTGAGTGCTCTCGTCTGGTGACCAGTTGCCCTGGGTGTGGAGATCTTTGCAGTGGGCTGCCCAGTCAAGCAGAGAGGCGACCATGGTGAGGACCTTGATGGGCTTGGGGCCTGAAAGGGCATGCCCACCTCGAGATGCTGGGGCAACTGCCACCAGACCAGGGAGTACACCAACTGGCGAGTCACAGAAACACTCTTGGAGGCGGCCTGTGGCCTGAGACCACTGGTCTTGGACACATCACTGCACCGCCCTCATGTGGAGGCGAGCGTCTGGGGCGATGTAGACATTGGAGGCCATGTGCCCAAGGAGGCGCAGAAGAAGCTGGGCAGGCACTGAGGGACAATACTGTATGTCCCGAGCTAGAGACCTGAGACAATTGGCTTGGTCCCTGGGCAAGAAAGCCTTTGACAGAAGAGTATCGATTTTTGTCCCAATGTACTCCAGACACTGTGTCAGGAGGCAGCGAGACTTGGGGTAGTTTATGACAAAGCCCAAGTGTTACAGAACCTGGATGGTGCGTGCGGTGGCCTGCTGCACCTCTGCCTCCCTTTATGAGCCAGTCATCCAGGTAGGGAAAGACGAAGACCCTCCCCCCCGGAGCCAGAGGAAGGTGGCCACGACTGCCAGACATTTTGTGAAGACTCTTGGGGAAAAGGTTAGGCCGAAGAGGAGCACCCTGTACTGAAAGTGCCTGCCCCCCACTACGAACTGCAGGTACTGCCTGTAGTTGGGATGGAGGAGGATGTGGGTATAAGCATTCTTGAGGTCTAAGGAGCATAGCCAGTCTCTCCTGCTGGAGGTATGGCAGCAATGTTCCAATCCTCTTTGCGGATGATACCAAAATCTGCAATAGAGTAGACACCAAAATTGGCTCCAAAAAGAAGCTTCCCTCTAAAAGCCAATTGGGCCAACTGAGCTTTGCAAAGTGTGTCCACCGCCAAGTGCTGGAACCAAATCCAACGCCATGACACCATAGACAGAGCACCCTAGTCACCAAATGTACATCATCATACATGACATCAGAAAAGAAGGCTGCAGCAGACTCCAAAAGAGGGTTAAGTATCATCCAGTGGAAGAGACTGAATCCACTGGAACAGGGCCTGAGACATCAAGCTTGCTCATACTGCCAACTGAAGAAGAGCAGCCATGGCAACAAACTAGTTCAACTATTAATCCACCTTTCAGTCCAGAAAATCCTTTAAGACCAATCCACCTTCCATAGGAATGGTGGTCTCTCTGGTAACAGTTGTGATCTGCGCATCTACCCTTGGTAATAACCACCCAATGTCCTCCTTCTCCAGGAGCGCGTACAGCTTTTTACACACTCTTAGCCCCTTGGTTGGGGGAGTCAGGAGAACCGCACTCTACCTGGATCCTGTCCTTGATCACGTCCGAGAACTGGAAGTCAGTAGTGGATTTATGCACCCCTTGCAGGAGCGGGTGCACCTTCAGCTCCTTCTTCGTACCTGGAGCATCCGCCAAGTTCAAGGTAGATGAGGCCCTGGCAAATAAATGCCACCAGTTTTTCCTTGTGGAATAGGTGGATCACACCAGTCAGCCTCTTCGCAATCCTCTGAAGGCTAGAGTACTTTTTTGCCCACATTAGAGCGCAGTACTGAGACATCTGAAACAAAGTCACAGTCCAAATCTCGAACAGATCCCAGCTGATCCCCATCACAAGGGGAAGCCCCTTGCCAGGAATGTTTAGTCAAAGGTAGTCAAAATAGAAATTACACTTACCTGGTAATTGTAGTTCCTTGAGAGACGACAGCTTAGTCCTCTACGCATGGGTTGTGCACCTCCTCCTGCAGCATGAAGACTGGACCAATCAAATTTCAGCATCACTGGATACAGCATCTCTGTTATCTTCTCCATCCCAGTGAACTACTGTCAAAGCAAACTCAGAAAAAAATAGCTAACCTTTAAGCAGACAAACCAACTGCAGAATGCAAAGCTGTGTATGAATTTTTTTTTTTTAACCCATTCCTTTATGCAATTATTTACCATATTAAACAATTGAAAAGAGACCCAAAGAAGAGGTCTCACCACTGTCTCCGCAGAAGCAGCCAGAGAGAGAAAAGAAAGAAAAAGAAAAACACACTCACCTGTGAAAACCAACTCTGAATCAAATGCGTGCCGATCCAAAATAGGTGTACAGGGGAGGGCAGGAGGACTAAGCTGTCGTCTCTCAAGGAACTACAATTACCAGGTAAGTGTAATTTCTATTTCCTTATCGTTCCTCCAGCTTAGTCCTCTACGCATGGGATGTAACAAAGCAGACTAACGGGCGGGATTACGCCAGCCGGCACGCAACACAGCGGAACCAAAACTGGCATCGGCCGCCGCCAAGACGTCAAGACGATAGTGCTTACTGAAAGTGTGGAGAGAAGACCATGTGGCCGCCTTACATATCTCCACCAGCGAGACCAAACTAAACTCCACCCAAGACGCCGCCTGCGCCCTGGTAGAGTGAGCCCGCAGACCGACCGGCGGAACCCGACCTCGCAACAAATAGGCCGAGCCAATCGCTTCCTTAATCCAGCGGGCAATGGAAGCTTTCGCCGCCGCCTCACCTTTGCGAGCTCCGCCAAAGAGAATGAACAAACGATCGGATTTGGGGAAAACGCTAGTAACTTTCAAATATCGACGCAAAATTCTCTTAAGATCCAATCGATTGAGCCCCCGATCGGAACCCTGTTCTTCCGACGCGGGAAAGACTGGAAGCGAGACTACTTGATTCAAATGAAATGCAGAAGACACCTTAGGCAAAAAAGAAGGTACTGGGCGGAGAACTACCTTCTGATCGGAGAAAGAAAGAAAAGGCTCTCTGCAAGAAAGAGCCTGAAGCTCCGAAATGCGCCGAGCGGAGCAAATTGCCACCAAGAACACCGTCTTAAGTGTAAGATCCTTAACCGAACACCGCGAGAGTGGCTCAAAGGGAGCCGCACTGAGAGCATGCAAGACTAAGTTGAGATCCCACGCAGGGACAGTAATGCGACGGGCCGGACGGAGCCGGGAAACGGCCCTCATGAAGCGTAGCACATCAGCATGAGCGCCTAGCGACACGCCCTGAATTTTTCCTCTGTAGCAGGAAAGCGCTGCCAGCTGCACCCGTAAGGAACTGGCGGCCAAACCCTTGGCAAAGCCATCTTGCAGAAAGTCCAATAACAGCGGAATAGAAGCCGTAGCCGCTCGCACCTGACGCCGAGAACACCAGTCCTCAAAAATACGCCAGACACGCACATAGGCTAGGGAAGTGGACCTCTTGCGGGCCTGAAGCAGAGTCGATATGACCGCCTTTGAATAACCTTTCTTCCTCAGCCGCGCCCTTTCAATAGCCAGGCCGTAAGAGAGAATCTCCCCACTTGCGGCATTCGAAGCGGACCCTGACATAACAGTTCCGGGTCCAGGGGAAGCCGCCACGGGGGACTGTCCACTAACCTTATGAGATCGGCATACCAAGGACGCCGAGGCCAATCCGGTGCTATTAACAGCACCCGACCCCGGTGAGACTCGATGCGCTGAATCACACGTCCGAGAAGCGGCCAAGGCGGAAAGATGTAAAGAAGACCCCTTGAAGGCCAGTCCTGCAACAGAGCATCGATGCCCTCCGACATCGGCTCCCTTCGACGGCTGAAGAATCGAGCCGCCTTTGCAGACCGGAACGTGGCCATCAGATCCATCACCGGCTGCCCCCAACGCAGAACTATCTGCTCGAACACCGTCGGATTGAGCTCCCACTCTCCGGCATCCACTTGTACTCTGCTGAGGAAATCTGCCGTCACGTTGTCCTTCCCGGCAATATGTGCGGCCGATATGGCCTGTAGCTGGGGCTCCACCCATTCGAAGAGCGACCGGGCTTCCATTTCCAGGCCTGAGCTGCCGGTGCCGCCTTGCCGATTTATGTATGCCACTGCCGCCGCGTTGTCGGAAAGGACCCGCACCGCCTTGTGCGATATCAGGGTCTCGAAGCTTTGTAACGCCAACCGGACTGCCCGAAGTTCCAAGCGGTTGATCGACCAACCGCTCTCCTCCGCAGACCAGAGACCCTGCGTCACGTGGGCTCCGCAGTGCGCCCCCCAGCCCGTCAGACAAGCATCCGTCAACAGCGGAATCCAGACCGGCTGCTCCAAGGGCATTCCCGCGCTGAGCGAGGTTGGCCGAATCCACCATGTCAAGTCCCGGCACACTCTCGCCGGGCATCTGAGACGCTTGCTCAGGGAATCGGACTGATTGGACCAACGACGCAACAGGGCCCGTTGAAGAGACCGCATGTGAAAACGAGCCCACGGCACTACCTCCAAGGACGCCGCCATCGTTCCCAGCAACTGTAGGTAGAGCCAGGCCGACGGAGCTGAGTTTTGCTGAAACCGGCGCACGAGGGATTGAAGACCCCTCACTCTGCGTTCGGGAAGAAAGACGAAGCCCCTGTGAGTATCGAAGATCACCCCCAAATACTCGAGAGATTGTGTCGGAACCAACTGGCTCTTTCGCGGGTTGATGACCCAGCCGAGGGATTGCAGCAGATCTACCACTCGCGCTGTCGCCGACAAGCTCTCCGAACGAGATTTGCCTCGAATCAACCAATCGTCCAGATAGGGATGCACCAGCACTCCCTCTCTGCGCAAAGCCGCTGCCACGACCACCATGATTTTGGTGAAGACTCGAGGAGCGGTTGCTAGGCCGAATGGCAAGGCCTGAAATTGGAAGTGCCCCCAGGGGAGAGCGAATCGGAGATAGCGCTGATGCGCCTCCCGAATAGGAATATGGAGATAAGCCTCGGTGAGGTCGAGCGATGTGAGAAACTCGCCCTTGCGCACGGCCACAAGCACGGACCGTAAGGTTTCCATCCGAAAGTGCGGAACCCGCAGGCAGCGGTTCACGCCTTTGAGATCCAAAATGGGACGAAGAGTCCCACCCTTCTTTGGCACCACGAAATAAATGGAATACCTTCCGAGACCATATTCTTCCAGCGGTACGGGAACCACCGCTCCCAGCCGAAGCAGATGATCGAGGGTCTGTCGGATTTGAGCTGTCTTCCGAGCTCCACGGCAGGGAGACGCCACAAAGGAATCGAGTACGGGTCTGGCCAAATCCAGGGCATACCCGTCTCGAACAATCTCCAAAACCCATTGATCGGACGTTATCCGGGCCCAAGCGGAGAGAAAACATCGAAGACGCCCTCCGATCACTGGAATCTCCGCCTGGACCCGCTGCCCTTCATTGGGGCTTACGGGCGGCGGCAGGAGAAGCTGCTGCGAAACCGCGACTGGCTCCTCGAAAACCTCGAAAGCTGGAGGTCCGGGAGACATACCGACCGCGTTGAAACCCCCCGTAGCGGGGAGAGCGAAACCGACGAAAGTCCCGAGGCTGACCTCGAGGGACAGAAGGGAATCTTCCCCTCTTTGGCCGATCCTCAGGCAGACGACCGCCCTTAGATTCCCCCAAATCCTTGACCAATTTGTCAAGATCGTCTCCGAACAGCAGCTTACCCTTGAAAGGCAGCTTGCCTAGCCGTGACTTGGAAGAACCATCCGCTGCCCAATTTTTCAACCAAAGGGCTCTGCGCGTAGCTACCACAGACGCCATACTATTGGATAGCGTCCTGATAAGGTCGTAATGAACATCCGCCAAATATGCGGAACCAGACTCCAAGCGCTGGAGCTCACCTAAATCCTCGGATTCCAGGGCCGGCACCTGTCGAAGTCGCTGAACCCAGCGAAGACAGGCCCGAGCAATCCAAGCCCCACAAACAGAGGCCTGCAGCGCCATCGCGTCCGCCTCAAAGGACTGCTTCAAGAGTCCATCCATTTTCCTGTCCTGCGGCTCCCGTAAAGCCGCACTACCTTCCACCGGTATAGTAGTCTTTTTAGTCACAGCCGAAACCGCTGCATCCACTTTGGGAGAGCGAAACCGCTCAAGGTCCGCATCTGCCATAGGATAGAGCTTGCGCATAACTTTAACACCCTTGAGGCCCGATTCCGGGGTATCCCACTCTGTCTGAATCATCTGATGGATGACGTTATGTATAGGAAAAACCACCTGAGTCTGCCGCACCGCTTGAATGATGGGGTCGACCCCATCAGATTCAGCGACCGACGGCGCAGGTGTCAAACCTAGGGTGTTAAGCGCTTCAGCTACGAGCGCGGGTAACTCCTCCCGTCGAAATACACGAATAATTTTAGCCTGATCCTCCGGTTCCGGGAGTTCGCCTTCTTCTAAGGCTTCCCCCTCTGCATCCAAGTCGAAGTCCATATCTTCGCCCTCGGGCCAATCCGTCTCCGACTGAACAGTGTCATGCAAACGCTGACGTTTGGGCGCTGAGGCCCCGAAAGACGCAAGTCCTGGCGCAGGGGACTGCGTGGTCGCCCCCGGAGAAACGCCCATGCTCTGACGCTTACGACAGAACGCCTGGTGCATCAGCAACACAAAATCGGGAGAAAAAATCCTCCATGGGCAAAGCCGCGAGCTCCGCCTGCGCTCCAGCACCTAAAGGCGCCGTCGAAGCCGTCCCCGACGGCCCCTCCAGGGGGGACTCCAATTCCACCGCGTCGGAGCCTTTCTGAGATGCGGCAGCCAAGGAACTCTCCAGGCGCTGTTCCATAGTGCGAGAGACAGAGGCACAGCGGTGACAAACGCCCGTCTCTGGAACCGCTCCCCTGCGGGATCCACAAATGACGCAGCAAGAGCCCGCTGGCATGGACCTCACCCTTCGTCGCACCCCAAGTGCAGACAAGGTTCGGCCTGAAGCCGCAGGGTCAACCCTGGCTCTATACCAAAAATCCCAAAATGCAAGGATGGAAAACAATGCCGCAGGTCACGGCAAGAAAAAGAAACTGCACCCCAGACTCCAGACGCCTAGGGCAGTCTGAAGAAGGGCGTAATGGCACGTGGCCCGCCTTTTGATATCAAAATTTTGAGGTCTGAGCTAAAAAGGGTGCACACATTTGCTGCTGATGCTTCAAAACAGCAGCGAAATGAAAGCCAGCTCTGTGCTCCCGAAGGATAATGGCCCCAGAACAAACTAAAAGGAAATAACACAAAAGAAAATAAAATAAACTAGCAATACAAAAGGGAGAATTCAAACAGCCTGGAGAAAAAATCCCCGACGGCGCCCACAAGGACCGAGAAAAAGTAAAAACTCAGCCGCGTGTGTCACACACGGAGATGAAACCGCGGCTCACAAAATGGCCGCGGCAAAGAAGAAAAGCATTTTGGCGCGCTTTCTCCCCGGCATCGGGTAAACCTACGCGGCTGAGCAACCGACGCCGGAGGCAGTCTGTCCCACTTCTGCTGCTCAAAAAACAAAAACTGGGGCGCCGCAAGCACAGAAAAAATAAAAGCAGACCTAAACGCCGGCGATCAGCGGAGAGGCAGCCTCCCAGCGAGTGCCCTGCGCCTTGCCGCCGAAATCCACCGACAGTCCCCCAGCGCACACCTTACCTCTTTCAGAGGAGTGCTGCAGTGTAATTGCCGCCGGAGCTCTGCCCCGAATATCCCTGGGGCAGAGATCCTTAAAGTAAGAAAAATAGAACAGGCAAACGAAACCGCTGAGGCAGGACAGAGGAGAGACCTCCCTCGGGTCCCCCCCCCCCCCCCCACGGAAAGCCGAAGAGATTAAAAAATTTAAAGGTACAAGAACCCCATAAACTAATAAAGGAATAGAAGCTCTAATAGAGCCCAAAATCAAACCACCAAAAGGTTAGCTACCATCTAACAACCTAACTGACAACTAGTGAGCCCAGCCAGGCTCACTCACGTCTTCCTGCTGCATGAAGATTGGACACACTGGGATGGAGAAGATAACAGAGATGCTGTATCCAGTGATGCTGAAATTTGATTGGTCCAGTCTTCATGCTGCAGGAGGAGGTGCACAACCCATGCGTAGAGGACTAAGCTGGAGGAACGATAAGGAATAAAGCTTCCACTCTCATTCTACCCCTCATGAGACTGTGCCTGGGGCACCCAGAGGCCGCAGGGTCTGAGTTTCCACTCTAGAAGTAACAGGCCAGCTGTAAAAAGGAAAAGAATTCCAGGAAGGACAATCCAAAGTCCAGAAGCTCTCCTCTCAGAAACGACTCCCAACACCAGGGGGCATAGCCACTGCAGATCCCCTAGAGGACAAGGGGCGGATCACAGCACAGTTGCCAGACAATACAGCCGGCCGAATAGCCTTATCCATAGTGCCCTGAGGCAGGCAAGACTGGACTAACAGCATCTCTCAGCTGAGGGGGGGGGGAACACTCCAGGGACAGCTCAGAAGCTGCCATGCAAGAAGAGCAGAGTCCAGAAGCCAGAGATGAGATACCACACATACCACAGGTCAAACCATGTTTTCTGGAAGAAGAGAGAGTTAAGGCAAGTATCACAACAGCATATGCTAAGGCCACGGCAGCTCGCTGGTGCACGTACACTGCGTTTTTACTGCAACGTGCATTATAGGCGCTAGGGTAGGAATGTGCATTGGAGCCGCTTGACTGGAATGCATGCTAGACCACGTGACCGCCAAGTGCACAATTGGGGAAAACACTAATGCGTGCAGAAAATGGCAGGAAACCCCCACACAGCGCCAATGGTCACCACACGTCCACCCCAAATTGCATCCCAGGCAGCTGGAAATCTGAAGCCCCCAAGGAAAACAATGACGAGGTCAAGCCTTGGTAGTCACCGCCTGAGAGCTCCAGGTAGAGAATCCATGCCAAGCTCAGCTCTACTTCCCGGAAATTGTTTCAATGGCTTTGCAGCACTGTGTTTAAAGTAGCTGGCAGGCAAATCCCTCTGAGAGCCTTCTGCAATCTTCAGGAGAGAACAGGGGGAGAACAGAGGGGGAGGGGCGTTGAGTTTGTGTGAGGCCAATGCACTTTTCCAGATCCTTCCAATATTTGGCTGCTCAATGGCTCCTATCATAAGGGTGTGGAGCTGAACCAATTTTCCCTTCTCCTATAGATACTGAAAAGACCAGTCTAGTAGAACCTCCCATGTCGCACTCATGAGTGTTTAATCAATTCTTTTCCTCTCGGATCTTCAGAATTTTCTTCAGAGAGGAGAAAATCAATCCATCTGCTAGAAACAAAGAAACACTGAAGAGATCTCTGGTGGCAGAGGCGAATAGAGGCATAAGTGTGATGTCTTTGAAAACTATTACTAATGATCATTTGTACTGCGCTACAAAGGTGGGCTTTTCATTGGTTCTTTGTCTCCACCAATCTGCTAGTAGAGGAATACAACCCACTTGTCTGGACTGGTCTAGGAGGATGATATGGAAAAAGGTGTTAGTCTTCATAAAATATAAAAGATTATCTTCCTCTTTCTCTAAACAATATCTGGAGAAGCTAAGAGAAAGCTGGTAGTCAGGAAAGCAAAGATGCAAATAGAAGAAAAAATAGTCATTACAGTTTAAAAAAAGAAGTCCCCATATTTAAGATATAGGTCAGTAACAGGAGGAAATGAAAAGGTGGCAAGGTGAAGAGAAGGGCTAGTTAAATTTAAAATAGACAAAGTGATAAGACTTGTGATAAGGAAGCTTATCATAGTTCAGGAAGGAACTATAATAGAGGTGAATTGGCACTGAACAAGCAACCTGTCTTTGCTGGTAGAAATACTAAAACAGAATGTTTTCATAAAAGACTACCAGTCCCAGAATGTACCAGGTTTCAAACAGCCTCTAGAAGAGCTGAAGTGGGGAAACAGGAGAGCTATGAGGTAATCCCCAATCACTCATCTCCAAGGGCAGGGCTTGATTCAGCACAGCTGGGCTGTGCTAGGGTGGAGTATCCCTCTAAACAAGTTAAAGTAAAACATATTCTACACAGAATCAGTTGGAGATCAGGAAGCAGCACCAGCAACGTGGAAGAAAGAAGAGAAAGACATCTTGGAGGTCTAAAGAAGGAGCCCACAGCAGTACGTGTGTTGGGAGTCATTTCAGAGGCAAGCATACTCCATTGGACTGGAGGAAGACAGAGGAGTGGGGTTACAGAGCCAGGAATTCCCAGGCGGCACCTGTGAAAGAGACGGCTGCATTTGGAAGGGGCCCTAAGACCAGTGCAAGAAGGTATGTGAAGAGAGACCCAGTGTCCAGGGATCTTGATTGGAAGGCTGGGCATAAAAGCTGGACTACTTACTGGCCAGGATATCTGGAGAGAAAACCTAACAGCAAAGGAAGCTCAGGTATGAACACTGATCTATGCCCTAGCTCTTCACTTGGAAGACAGCAGGGAAACAACTATTATCCTGAGAGTGCTCCATTAAGGAATTCCTCTGAGCCAGACCATGATATTGATTCTATGATATTTGAAGGAGGAGATATTTTAAATGATCAGAATGAATATATGGATTGCTCTCTGACTAGGCTGCTGTGGTAAAGCACAGTTACTTACCTGTAACAGGTGATCTCTGGGAACAGCAGGAATTAGTCTTCACATATGGGTACGTCGGTACCGACAGAGCCTGCACGGGAACGCTGCCCAGCTTCCAATCAGAAAGCCTTTGGCGGAATCCCTCGCGCCTGCGCGCTGACTTCCCGCCTTCTCCAGAGCCTCTCTTCAGTTGAGTTTCAAAGCTGAGACAAAAGCGAGGAGAGGAAAGGAAGAAGAAGATAAGAGATGCAACTCCTAGGGGAGGTGGGAGGGTTGTGAAGACTAATTCCTGCTGTTCCCAGAGATCACCTGTTACAGGTAAGTAACTGTGCTATCTCCAGGAACAAGCAGGAATGAGTCTTCACATATGGGGACTCCCGAGCTGGGGATGCCAGGGGGAGATCCCATAAAAATGCAGGAGCCTGGACCAGGGGTGCATTTTGTCTCCAGGAATCCCCGGCATCCAAAGTGGAATGGAGGGTAGGAGTTGACAATAAAGGAGCTGTGAGGAAAGAAACAGCATAGCCAAGGACTACAGGGCTCTACAGACTACAGGAGTCCTTGGTATATATGATGAGTAGCATTAAAAGACCTTTAATGTACACTTAAAATATGCAGCTTACCTACTGTATTGTAGGAAGTAGAGAGCATGATGGAGTCTACTGGATAAGCAGTGGCGGAATCTTCAAGGTGACCTCCCAGCAGTGAGGATGAAGGTCCAGACCTGGAGGTAGCAGACGATCCAGGTGTCAACTGGGTAGGATTAGACATCAGGTCTTCAATGGAAGCTTTATGGGAAAAAGCTGAAAATTCCTTTAGGCATAAAGTCATTAACATTGAGGACTAAAGGAAGAAGACTGACGGAGTTGGAGAACTAGCCCAGTCCTGGCGGGAAGAGGGGGACTGGAAAAAACCCCTATTCCCAAGGAGAACAGCTGTGTACTCAAAGATAAAGATGTACACTATTTTTCCTAGCTGGGGAGAGGTAGGAAAAATAGTGAAGCTTGATGCTTCAAGGACTTAAAGAAAAAATGGAAGATGTTAGCACCACAGCAGTTATAGGTGCATGACAGTTTCTGCATCGTAGTATGATATGCGAAGTAGGGCGATAGACTGTCTAAAACCTTTAGAAGGTAAAACATTTAGTATAGACAGTAAGGGTGATAGTGTGTAAGACATATCAACCCCTAAGAAGCCCCCCAACAGACACATATATAGACAGATATATATATATGTGGATGGAATATATATATATATGGACATGTGTATATTAGGATATGGGTGGAGAAATGTATCAAAATATATATATATATAGATATATATATAGATATGATATGATATATCGAAATATATATACATTTGTGGGGCATGGTTTTGCACCACCAGAGTAATGATATAGGTATGTAGACATATATGGATATGCTACATACAAGATAACAAGTTGAAGATACATGTCTACCACTCAGCCCCATAATTGTACATGGGGAATATAAAAGAAAAAGATTCTTCGCTCTACTAGAGGGTGAACCTACTTGGGATATGCATAGAGAATCTATTTCTGTGGATTGAGGGATGCAAGAAGGCAATCCAACAAGATAACCGTGATGTTTGCGTGAGAACAGATGATCATATGAATCTGTAAGGAACAAGGCGGGAGTTCCACAGAACACTGACATGGCAGATGTGTAGAAACGCAGAAGAAGATACCAGAGGGACGTACTGGAGGGACCCAGAGGTAGCATGCGTAAACATCAGCGTTGGATTTTCACGCAGAAGAACTTATATTTTATGTTAACATCCCAGGCTTGAGGGTGTGGAAAACCCTCACAGGCATGGGAAAGGAATATAAGCTTTTCCCTACTAATAGAGAAGCTTTAGAGACAAGGTCAATGCTCTATAGCAAGGCCCTCATAGTAAAAAGCTTTTCTGAAGACTGCAGAGAGCATTGTGCAGGAGAGATATGAGATAAACTGACTGAAGTCAGGTGTGTTGCCATATCCTAGGAGAGGAGATGGATAGAATAATGTGAGAAAGCCTAAAAGAGTAGGAGGATCCAAGATAGCTGACGAGTAGCTTGGAATCACTACTGAGGCTAGACAAAATTTTGAACAAGGAACTGGAACTTATAAAAAGTACCAGTAATACAATCATTGTAACTCCTGCAGGCACAGCTGCTGACAGAAACAGCAGAGAGATTGTCCTGTGCCCAATAAAGAAAAACAGACAAGAAAGGAGAGGAGATATACCTTCTCCCTGTCTGAGGAACGAGCTTGCTAGAGAAGCCTTTCAGTATGGTACCCCTCAGTTAGGGAAAAAGCCCGTCTGAGAAGGTAGAAGAAGTAATTGGAGGGTGACACACCCACAGGGCAAGTCAACTGAAGGAAAAAATGTTCAGTTGGGACAGAACTATCAGGGGATAGTTGCAACTGCTCTTCTAGAGAGTAAGAAGAGGAGAAGTCTGTAGTTCCTGAACAAAAATTTTCCGACAGCTTAGTACACTGAAAAAGAAAAGTACAGTGAATAAACTTCTAATGGGTAGAAGTGAACTGTAGAGTAGAATTCCCAGCCCCTATGGTTGCTGGGAATGCTGAGACTGGCCAGAGCTAGAGGACTTCAGATTAGGCTGAGGTGTCCCTTGCTTAGGTAAAGCCGAATGATGGGCAGAAGATTTATTTATTTATTTATTTAACAGTATTTCTAAACCGCCTTATCTTATTAATCAAGGTGGTATCACAGCAAACAATCGGGTAAAGTGAGCGTGTTATACATGCAGTGAGGGAGAAACTTCACTGAGTGTATGTTGTGTTGAGTGCGAGATTAGTTTGAGCTATTTACAAAGTGCGCTATATACAAAGGGGCCAGAAAACATTTTCTATACATACAGTGGTAGGAGGTATTTATGCATTCTCTGAGGTTACGTGATGTGTCCATAGTGTTCTATGAACAGCATGGTCTTCAGCTGTTTTCTAAAGTCTTTGAGGTCTGTTGTTGCCCTCAAATCGTCCGGGAGTTTGTTCCATATTGTTGGAGCAGCCATGGAGAGTGCTCTGTCTGTTGTGTCCTTGCGTGTGTGATTGTATTCACTTGGGGTGCTGACTCGGTTGTGTGTTTGTTTTCTTCTTGGACGTGTGCTGGTGTCTGGTTGTATGAGAGTGTGCAGGCTGTTGGCTGATGTGTGCTGATTTATCTTAAATAGGTTTATGATAGTTTTGTATCTGATGCGTGAATTGATTGGGAGCCAGTGTAAGTCCTTCAAGATGGGTGTGATGCGTTCCTGTCTTGCTGTCCCAGATATAATTCGTGCTGCAGTGTTTTGTGCCAGTTGGAGTGGTTTGAGGGCTTGTTTCGGTAGTCCAAGGTATATCGGATTGCAGAAGTCCAGAAGTGGGGTTATCAGTGCTTGACAGACGGTTCGGAAGTGTTCAGGGGCGAGGAGTGGTTTCAGTCTCCTGATGATTCGCATCTTGTAATAGGCTTTTTGGATTGTTTTGTCTATGTGTGTCTTGAGATTGAGTTTATTGTCCAGAGTAACTCCGAGGTATCTAACTTCAGATCTTATCGGTATAGTAGTGCTTTGTATCTTTATATTTGGAGGGTGTTTGAAGCTTTGGTTCCGAGTCATGATTAAAGCCTCGGTCTTGCTGTAGTTGATTGCGAGGTTGTTGTTTTGACACCAGCTTGTCATTTGGGTGAGGCAGTCTGTGATCTTGGAGAAGTCCGGGTTGTCGACTGATATCGGGGTGTATATCATGATGTCGTCTGCATATATTGTGTATTGAATGTTGTTCTCTTTCATGATGTTGCATATTGGTTGGATTTTTCCCTTAACAACACTTTGGAGAAAAAAAAAGAGGTAGCTGTTCCAGGAGCTGTCCCAGGAGGAAGAGACCCTGTGTGAGCTGGATTCATCACTGGCATAAGGGAATAAGTACCTGGGCATGTCTAGTGGTGGATGGGAGTAAGACACAGGGGTAATTGAAAAAACAAATTAGGAGAAAAACACCTGTTTGGAGGGTACTGCTCTGTGTTTTTTTTTCTTTTGTTTTCTTGCAGGGATTCAAGATGGATCTGAGGGAACTGGCCAGCTGGATGGCAGCCCAGTTTAGCAGGCAACAGGAGCTAGCGCAGCAGGCTCAGGACACTGCAATTAAAGCATTAAGGGACCAGCAGAAGCCAGTGCTTGATCTGGTGGAAGCCTTGGTTGCTCTTTATAACCAAAGTGGACCGGATGCAAGACCAGCAGTAACAACTGGTATACCACATGTGGACAATGTGGGACTCAATCAGGGAACTGGGGCATTTAGTTTTGGGAAGCTAACTCCAGATGATAATGTTGATGATTTCCTTGAATCTTTTGAGAGAGTGGCACAAGCATTAGCATGGCCAGAAACCCAGTGGGCAGTAAGGCTGGCAGCCTCATTAACTGGGGAGGCGCTTGCAGCTTACAGAGCAATGCCAGCAGCTCAGGCTTTGAATTATAAAGATGTAAAGGCTGCTATTAGAGATCGCCTAGGGTTGTCTATTTCAGCGTATAGGCGAATGTTTAGAGCTACTGCATTAAGAGTGGGTGAAACACCCAGGGCTCTGAGTCAGAGAATCAGAGGATTGGCTGTAAAATGGTTGGAGCCTGAGGGAAAGACTGTGGAAATGTTATTAGACATTATGCTTGAACAATTTATGTCTGCTGTGCCTAAAGATTTGCACACTTTCCTTATACAGCAAAATTGCCAGAATCTTGGAGAGGCAACCATGCTAGCAGAGAGATTCTTGGAAGCCACGCAGGCTTGCCACAGAATGGGTGGCCCTCTGAAGGTTGGTGCTGGGGCAAGCTGTGCTGTATCAGAAAAGAAAATGGTTAAAAATGTTTCTGAGAATAATTGTACTGTGCCAACCCAGATGACACAGTGGAGTAAAAAGAAATGTTTCAAATGTGGAAAATGGGGACATTTGGAAAGGGGATGCCAGATATACACTAGCTTGATGGGTGTTGATTTGAAACAGCCCAAAGGAGGATTCCTTTTGGTGGTTGATGTGCAGGGAATTACCACAAATGCTCTGTTAGACTCTGGGGCAGACCAGAGTATGCTGTCAAAGAGGCTTTGGAAGAGGATAGAGGCCCAAGAAGGATTTGTGCCTAGAACCCCTGAAAGCCAAGTTCACATCAGATGCATTCATGGTGCTGCAACATCATATCCCACCTATAGGTTAATGGTTAAGTGCCTGGGGGAACAAGAGGAAGTTCTTTTAGCAGTGGTGCCTAGGCTTCCATTTGATTTGGTTCTAGGAAGGGACTGGCCAAGATTTAAGCAGGGACTAGTGAAAGGGCTAGGAAAGAAGGAGGGAGAAGGAATGATGGTAATAGCTCCCGGGCCTTTGTTTGGAAGTCCTAAGTCCCTAGCTAAAAAGATGGTTAAGCTTCCAGAAGGCCAAACTATAAGGAAGGATATGGGTAAGAAGAGGGGCCTTGTATCCACCCGCTCACAGGCTAAGGTAGAGAGCCAGCAGGAGGAGGGGGAGCAGGCAGAGTTATTAGGAGACTTACCCTCTCATGATGATTTAATAACTCCACCATCTGGGAAAGTAAGAAAGTTGAAGGCACAAAAGCGTCGTGAGAGACTTTGCAGAGCACAGGGTAGGGCTGACATGTTGGCTGGTCAAAGTTTACCCTGGGTGCCAGCTGAGTTAGAGGCAAAGTTTCCTAACTTTCCACAAGAACAGCGAGCTGATCAAGCTCTCACCCGAGCTTTTAAGTATGCTCAGGAGGTCAGGGAGGAGTTGCCCAGATTCAGACTAGATAATGAAATATTATATAGAGAGAGAGTCAGGACCCCAGAAATGGGACCATACGTAAACAATTGGTGGTACCCACAACTTTTAAAGGACTAGTACTTAGATTAGCACATGATCATCCGATTGGAGGTCATAAAGGGATGCAAGGAACGCTGGATCAAATACTCATGCGTTTTTACTGGCCAGGTATTTTCAAAGAAACTGCCCAGTTTTGTGCTGCATGTCCAGCGTGTCAGCGAGTTACAGCGACTCACCCACCGGTGGTGCCTTTGATTCCCATGCCAATTATCACAGACCCAATTGGTCGCATTGTTATGGATATTGTAGGCCCATTAGTCAAAACGCCCCGAGGTTTCCAATACATCCTAGTTATGGTAGATCAGGCAACAAGGTTTCCCTGGGCCATACCATTGAGGAATGTTTCTGCAAAAACAATAGCTTTAGAGCTAGTCAAATTGTTTTGTGAAGTGGGATTTCCAAGAGAGGTATTGACTGACCGAGGGTCCAATTTTGTATCCAAATATTTGGCCCAGGTCTGGGATACCTTTGGCATTCATCACGTGAAAACCTCAGCCTACCATCCACAATCAAACGGTTTGGTGGAGAGATTCAACCAAACTCTCAAACAAATGTTGAGAAGGGGGTTAGCAGGAGAGGTAAAAGAATGGGATATGTTATTGCCCTTTGCCTTATATGCCTGCAGGGAAAGAATTCAGGTGTCCCTAGGTGTAACTCCATATGAATTGATGTATGGTAGGGCTCCACGTGGTTTGTTAGATATTTTGAGGGAACAATGGATTGATCCTGAACCAGGAAATCAGGAGGTGCCACAGTTTCTACATGACTTGAGAGCATATTTAAAAAGGACCTCGCAGGTTGCTGAGAAAAACCTGCAGGACAGTCAAGTGCGCCAGAAAGCGTAGTTACTCACCTGTAACAGGTGTTCTCCAGGAGCAGCAGGAATCAGTCCTCACATATGGGTGACGTCGGCGCCGACGGAGCCCTCGCGGAGCAATTTTCCCCAGCTTTCAAAGAAAGCCTTTGGGAATTGCAGCGCGCATGCGCGGTCGCCTTCCCGCCCAAGGGTGCCATCTTAGCCAGTCAGATGACATAGCTAAAAAAGACAGCATAAAAATTTGCAAAAAAACTTAAGCAGATGATTGCAACTCCAAGGGGAGGAGGGAGGGTTGTGAGGACTGATTCCTGCTGCTCCTGGAGAACACCTGTTACAGGTGAGTAACTACGCTTTCTCCAGGACCAAGCAGGAAGTCAGTCCTCACATATGGGACTCCCAAGCTTAAGGCTACCGGAGACCCTAAGCACAAAAATGAGCTCCCTCTAGCTCAGCAGCACAGAAGGAAGGAATCTTCGCTGAATTATTACCCACCGGTAGCCCACATCCGGGATGGAGGGTAGGAGTTGCTCAAACCTCAAAGAGATTACGGAGGACTGCCTGTCCGAAAGCACTGTCCCTGCGGGACTCCCTCTCGAGACAGTAATGGACCGCAAAAGTCTGGCTCGAAGACCAAGTAGCGGCCCGGCAGATGTCTGCCAGCGGAACAGAGCGGAGGTAAGCCACTGACGTAGCCTTTGCCCGAACACAATGAGCCGTGACTCGACCATCCAAGGAGAGCCCGGCTGCCCCATAAGCCCAAGTGATACAGTCCGCAACCCAGATGGACAGAGTACGCTTGGAGACCGGGAGCCCCAATTTATTGGGATCAAAAGACACAAAAAGCTAAGCAGCCTTACGGTGCTCCCGCGTACGGTCAAGGTAGAAGTTCAATGCCCTTCTACAGTCCAGGGTATGGAGGACCATTTCAGCTCGGCTGGAGTGTGGTCTGGGAAAGAAGGTCGGAAGTACCACCTCCTGATTGATGTGAAAAGGGGAGACCACTTTTGGAAGAAATTTTGGGTGAGTCCGTAGGACTACCCTATTTTTGTAGAACCGAGTGTAAGGGGGATCAGACACGAGGGCCTGCAATTCACTTACGCGTCTAGCGGAAGTGAGGGCTATCAAGAACAATGTTTTCCAAGAAAGAAAACGGAGAGAACAGGTAGCCATAGGTTCAAAAGGCGGACAGGTGATCCGCTGTAAAACCACATTCAGATCCCAGTCAGGCGCCGGCGGGCGCAGAGGTGGTTTAAGTAGAAGGAGACCTCGGAGAAACCTCGCTACGAGAGGGTCGCTGGAAAGAGGTCTGCCGTCCACCGGTACATGATGTGCTGAAAGAGCACTGAGGTGAACTTTGACGGAGTTGGACTTAAGTCCCAGATTAGAGAGGTAGAGCAAGTACTGCAAGATCACCGACACCGAGCAGGAGAAGGGATCCTGAGACTGCTGGGTACACTAAACGGAAAAGCGACGCCATTTAAGGGCGTAGCATTTGCGGGTAGAAGGTCGCCGAGAAGCTAGGACGACCTCTTCCACCTCTGCCGGCAGGAGAAGGGGAGCAAGGACTACCCTCTCAGCAGCCAGGCCATTAGATTGAGAGATCTGAGGTTGGGGTGTAGCAGAGACCCCTGATCCTGAGTGAGGAGATCCGGTTGAAACCCCAGAGGGAATGGATCCTCTACCGCTAATTGCAGCAGGAGTGGAAACCACGGCTGTCTGGGCCAGCGAGGGGCCACCAGGATCATGGAAGTTTTGTCTCGGAGAACCTTGAAAAGAGTTCGAGAGACTAGCGGGATGGGAGGAAAAGCATACAGAAGGCTCTCCGACCATGAGAGTAGAAAAGCGTCTGCTGCAACTCGAAGGGGATGTGGCTGACGAGAGCAGAAGCGAGGAAGTTGCCTGTTGTGAGGACTGGCAAAGAGATCCATCGTGGGGAGGCCCCACTTTAGAAAGAGCTTCTGAACTACCAAGGGATCCTGGCGCCACTCGTGCGGCTGGAGGATCCTGCTGAGTTTGTCCGCCAGGCAATTTTCTTGGCCTGGGAGATAAACTGCCTTGAGAAGAACGCCGTGACTGACGGCCCAAGAGCAGAGCTTCTGTGCTTCCCGACAGAGAAGGAAGGAGCCCGTGCCCCCCTGTTTGTTCACGTAGAACATGGCAACTTGATTGTCCGTCTGGACAAGGACGGACTGGTGAGAGGTCAGGTGGGAGAAAGCCTCGAGAGCCAGGCGGATCGCTCTGAGCTCCAGGAAGTTGATCTGCTGAGCAGACTCCCACATGGTCCAGAGGCCCTGAGTACGTGCCCCTTGACAATGTGCTCCCCAACCCAGGAGGGACGCATCTGTCGTCAGCACCTGGGCCGGCTGAGGTGACTGAAAAGGCATGCCGAGTACCAGGTTCGGCCGATGAAGCCACCACTGGAGAGACGAGGCCAGCGGCTCGGAGACGCGCACTAGGTCTGCTAGGCCGCCTGTGGCTTGTTGCCACTGCTTGCGAAGACACCATTGAGCAGGCCGCATATTCAGGCGGGCATTGGGGGTCACATGGACGGTGGAAGCCATATGGCCGAGCAGTCTCAGGAAGCGCCTGGCGGAGACCAGGGACTGGCTGCGGAAACGGTCGGCTAGGTCCATGAGCCGTTGAGCCCTGTCGAGAGGCAGGAAAGCTCGCGCCTGAGGAGTGTGCAGTCTTGCGCCGATGAACTCGAGATCCTGTGAGGGGAGCAAAGTGGACTTTGCGAAGTTTATGACAAAGCCCAAGTACTGCAGAAGAGTCACCGTGCGGTGTGTGGCGTTGGTGACCTCCGGAGCGGACGCTGCTCTGATGAGCCAGTCGTCGAGGTACGGGAAGACATAGAGGCCGTGAAGCCGGAGATGGGCCGCCACCACCGCGAGACATTTTGTGAAGACACGCGGTGCGGAGGACAGGCCAAAGGGCAGTACCCTGTACTGGTAATGATTTCCTGCCACCACAAACCTTAGGTATTGGCGGTGGCTTGGGTGGATGAGGATGTGCGTGTAGGCATCCTTTAGATCCAAGGAGCATAGCCAATCTCCCTGCTGGAGGTAGGGCAGAAGGATTCCAAGGGTAAGCATTTTGAACTTTTCCCGCACGAGGAACCTGTTGAGGTTGCGCAAGTCCAGGATGGGTCTGAGGCCTCCTGTCCTTTTTGGTACTAGAAAATACCTGGAATAAAAGCCTTGAACTCTCAGGTGGTGGGGCACCGGTTCCACCGCCTGTTCCTGTAGAAGACCTGCTAACTCCTGAAGGAGTAAGTCCCTGTGCAGAGGGAGTCGTGGAGGTTCTCCCGGGAAATAGGAGGGAGGGACCTGGTGGAAGTGGAGAAGATAGCCTTCTCTTACGACTTGAAGCACCCAGGCATCTGAAGTGATGTTGGACCACCTGTGGGCGAAGTGAACCAGCCGGCCTCCGGTGCTGGGAGGAGCCAGCGGAGGGGGAGAGGCTATGCTTAAGGAGTCAAAAGCCCCCACCCTGCTGAGCAGGGGCTGGTGGTGCAGGCTTGGGGGCTTGCTGCCTACGGGACCCATTACCCCGTCCCTTGGCCTGCTGGCCCTGTTGGGGAGCTGCGGGGGCCTGATAGTGGGGGTAGTGTTTATAGGCAGCCGCCTTTCTTGGGTAAAAGGACTTCTTTCCCGAGCCCTTCTTTTTCTGGGAAGGGGCGGAGGTCTTCCTAGAAAGCCTAGTCCTGGTGAGAGTCTCTGTCTCTAGTTGTGCAGCCTTCTCGTCCATAGGTTTGCCAAAGAGGTTTTCACCTCGGCAGGGGACATCGACCAACTTGTCCTGCACCCAGGGCTCAAGGTCAGACGACTGAAGCCAAGCCTGTCGGCGGGCACCGATGCCGGCTGCGGCCACTCGAGCCGATGCTTCAAAGCCATCATAGGCTGCTCGGGATATGAATTTTGAGCATTCCCGAATGCCAGTGGACAAGGCTAGGAACCTCCGCAAAGGTTCCTCGGACAATCCAGCGGAGAATCCGGCTAGCTCTTTAGCCAGGTCTCGGAGATATATGCCCATGTATAGCTGGTAGGTCTGGACACGACACGCAAGCATAGAGCCCTGGAAACACTTCTTACCAAGGCCATCCAGGTTACGGGCCTCCCTGCCAGGAGGCACCGAGGAGTGCATCTTCTGGCTCTTAAGACGATGCATGGCCGATTCCACTACCATGGAATGGTGTGGTAGCTGTGCTTTTTGGAAGCCAGGGCTCTTGCGGACTCGATAGATAGAATCGACCCGCTTGCTCAGGACCGGCGAGGAGGCCGGACTCTCCAACATGCGGAAGAGTAGTCGTTCCAGCATGGGAGGAACCGGTACAGTAAAGTGTTCCCTGGCGGGAGAGTCATACTGGAGGGCGTCGAGCTCTTCGGCTTGAGGCTCCTCCTCGGGATCCGCAGGGAAGGCCAAAGCCTTGGCCATATCCCTGACGAAGTCCGAGAACTGGGCATCCTCCGGAGGGGACTGCTTCCGAGGTTCGGACTCAGGCGAGTCCGAGGGGACACACCGAGTCCGAAAAGAATCAGGTGACTCTTCCTCTTCAGACTCCCAGACCGACTCCGAGGAGGAATCGGTGGGGTCGGCCCGGGCAGGCTGCGGCGCCGGCTGCCCCGACGCCGAGGGAGTCGCCGTCGACGACCTCGGTCCCGAACGGGAGGCCGAGGGTGACCTCGACCGAGGATCGACTCGAGTTCGCATGGACTCGAGGATCGGCTCGGTCTCCGGGGTCGACTTAGACGTCGACGTCCCGGCGGTCGGGGCAGCGGCGCCAGCGAAGCCAGCGAGCAGTGCCCGCTGCTGGTCCATGAAGGCAGACAGTCTGCTCTCCAAGGCCGTCAACCTGAGTCCGAGCTCAGGTGACCCAGCAGCCCGCGACTCGGGCCCCGACGGCGTCGGGCCCGACGTCGGCGGTCTCGGAGGCGAGTCCAGGAGGACCACAGGACTTACCCGAGCAGGCAGCTCCGACTCCAGGCGAGGTCGCTTCGAGAGGTGCTCCTTCTCCAAGGACCGGGACGGCTATCGGGGCTATGCGACCTGGCCCTCGCGGAGCCAGGAGCGTCCACCGACGCCGCCCTCGCGGGTGTCACCTTCCGTCGATGGTCCCCGGAGGGAGAACCCCTGTCGGAGGAACTCCGGCGACGGTCAGAGCTGGAACCTCTGGACGCCGAGGCTTCCGACGAGGTCCGGGTACGGCTGGGGTCAGCGAAGATCCTATCCCGCTGATGCCGCCGACTTCTCAACACTTTGGAGGACATTTTGCCACAGGCCCCACAGATCATTTCTTCATGATCCGGGCCCAGGCAGCGGAGGCAATTATCGTGTGTGTCAGTTAGTGACATATTTCGGTCACACTGACCACACCGCTTGAAACCACTGGCAGCCATCGGGGGAAAAAGGGCCCCTGCGAGGTCAAAAGACCGGGCTGCCAGTGAAAAAACCGAAAACGAAACTGACTAAATCAGAAAAACCGAAAAAGAAGAAGAGGACTCGTGACCGGCGTCGCGAGTCCGGGCGGGAAAAAGACCGGCATCGAACCGAAGGAAAAAAAAGAGATATAAAATCAACTTTTTCGCGGCGACACGACGGGTACGTCTGTAGGGCTCCGCGGAAAAAAGAAGACTGGCTAAGATGGCACCCTTGGGCGGGAAGGCGACCGCGCATGCGCGCTGCAATTCCCAAAGGCTTTCTTTGAAAGCTGGGGAAAATTGCTCCGCGAGGGCTCCGTCGGCGCCGACGTCACCCATATGTGAGGACTGACTTCCTGCTTGGTCCTGGAGAAAGGGTGGTATGATAGGAAGGCCAAAAGCCGCCAATTAAGTATTGGTGAAAAGGTTTTGGTTCAAGTAGCAGGTACAGCCCCAAAATTTGAAGTACAGTGGAAAGGGCCATGGAAGGTTGTTAGACAAGTGAGCCCAGTATCTTATGTGGTAGAAAATGCAAGAGGTCTTAGACAGACCTACCACATAAATGTACTTAAGTCTTGGAAGGAGAGGCCTGTAAATAATAATGACCCTGAAGCCAGCCAAGAAGTAGGTGAGCGTCAAAAAGATAATACTCTCGTAGGTATTACGGACTGTAGGAAAGAAGTTTCACCAGTTGCACCAGTCCGTAATAACTTAAGCAGGGGGGTACGTGATAAGGAAGCTTATCATAGTTCAGGAAGGAGCTATAATAGAGGTGAATTGGCACTGAACAAGCAACCTGTCTTTGCTGGTAGAAATACTAAAACAGAATGTTTTCATAAAAGACTACCAGTCCCAGAATGCACCAGGTTTCAAACAGCCTCTAGAAGAGCTGAAGTGGGGAAACGTGTGTTCAATCAGGAGAGCTATGAGGTAATCCCCAATCACTCATCTCCAAGGGCAGGGCTTGATTCAGCACAGCTGGGCTGTGCTAGGGTGGAGTATCCCTCTAAACAAGTTAAAAGTAAAACATATTCTACACAGAATCAGTTGGAGATGAGGAAGCAGTACCAGCAACGTGGAAGAAAGAAGAGAAAGACATCTTGGAGGTCTAAAGAAGGAGCCCACAGCAGTACGTGTGTTGGGAGTCATTCCAGAGGCAAGCATACTCCATTGGACTGGAGGAAGCCAGAGGAGTGGGGTTACAGAGCCAGGAATTCCCAGGCGGCACCTGTGAAGGAGACGGCTGCATTTGGAAGGGGCCCTAAGACCAGTGCAAGAAGGTATGTGAAGAGAGACCCAGTGTCCAGGGATCTTGATTGGAAGGCTGGGCATAAAAGCTGGACTACTTACTGGCCAGGATATCTGGAGAGGAAACCTAACAGCAAAGGAAGCTCAGGTATGAACACTGATCTATGCCCTAGCTCTTCACTTGGAAGACAGCAGGGAAACAACTATTATCCTGAGAGTGCTCCATTAAGGAATTCCTCTGAGCCAGACCATGATATTGATTCTATGATATTTGAAGAAGAAGATATTTTAAATGATCAGAATGAATACATGGATTGCTCTCTGACTAGGCTGCTGTGGTAAAATACTTTCACAAATACAACAACCATCAAAAGGAACTATAACTTGTTCTTTTATCTACCCAGAAAAGCCTTCAAGAAAGCTTTAGGGTAGGATTTGAGCCATGTAGAGAAAGTGAACCAGCAAAGGGGTTTGCAGCTGGCTAATTAGTGGTAATTAAGCCATGCACAGTTGCACGTGAGCTCTGAAAGGAAACTACTGTTTGTGTGTGAAAATAGAAGAAAGTTATCCTTGAAAAAGAACAGTTTTTGGTTACTTTTTGGGTTTTGTTTTTGCTTTTGGAGCACTGCTAAAGGTTATTAGCAGGAGCCCTCAAAAAGACCTTTTCTGTTTTCCATCAAGGTCTTTATTGTTTGATGGTTTAAGAAGTTCAGTTGCTGATATCATGATTTGTTTTTCCTAAGTACAATACTGAAAGCAAGTGTCCTTTTGTGTTACCAAGTAAATCTGTGTGGGAGAATTAACCCCATAAATAAAATATATTTTTCTTTGCTTACACTCGAGCAACACAACTCATTATTTTGTGAACAGCTGATTCTGGTATGAATGGACTACATTCCCCACAATCCTTTGCAAGTCATAATAGTATTTTGCCTTTGCCAAGACTGTGGACATTCACGCCCAGCGCCCCCGTTTACAGACTACATCCATGGGTATTGAAAAAAAACCTAGGCAAGTTCAGGCAGCTCCGCTCTCTGATCTTTTCAATGATTCTTTGGAGTTGGAAATGATCCCAGAGGACTCAAGATGGATGGATGGATGAGATTCCTGTCCACAAAAGCAGAAGAAAGAGGTTGGGAACTATAAGCCAGTTAGTCTGACCTCTGTGGTGAATAATCAATGGAAATTCTACTAAAGCAGATGATACCTGTAGTCCCTTGGATTTCAGAAATCACAGTATCAGAAACAGCATGACTTTACTAGAGGCAGGTCTTGTCAGAGACAATCTGAGTGACCAGAGAATTTGATAATGGGAGAGCGCTAGATGTGGTATACTTAATTTCAGCAAGGCTTGTGACACCATTATGCACAGGCAATTTATAAATAAACTGAGCATCCTTGGGATGGGTCCTAAAGTAACTGACTGGCTTAGAAACTAGCTTGGTAGGAGGGTATAAGGATAGTGGTGTAAAATGGGCGTTCACTCTGAAGAAAGGAAGGAGGCGGCAGCTATCAGAGGTGTGCTGCATGGCTTGGTATTTGATCTTTCTTTTTGAGACCTCTGTAGGCAATATTGCGGAAGGTCTCTCTCTGCAGATACTACAGTAAACACCCTGAAAAGTGTGGATAACGTGAGGAGGAATCTAGCAAAGCTTGAAGAATGGTTGATAATTTGGCAGCTAAAAATGCAAGATCATGCATTTGGGCTACAGAAGCCTAGGGAGCAGTAGACAGTGAAGTACTCTGATGCATGAAAGAAGAGAGGGACCTAGGAGTGACTGTAGCTGATGGTCTTAAGGTGATGGCAAAAGTCAGAAAGATGCTTGAGTGCATAGGGAGAGGAAAGTTCAGCAAGAAAAAGGATGTACAAGTCTCTAGTGAAACTTCCTTTGGAGTACTATGTACAACTCTGAAGTCCGTGCCTTCAAAAGGATATAAACAGAATGGAATCAGTCCAGAAGACAGCTATTAAAACAATTATTGGTCTTTGTCATAACGTATATGGGGACAGATTTACAGATCTCAATGTGTATTTTGGAAGAAAAGCGTTAGAAGGGAGATATGATAGAAACATTTAAATACCTCCGTGGTATAACTGCACAGGAGGCAGGCCTCTTTCATTTGAAAGGAGGCTCTGGAAGAAGAGGGCATAGGATGAAGGTGAAAAGGGTAATTTGAGGAAATATTTATTTGCGGAAAGAGTGGTGGATGTGTGGAACAGCCTCACAGTGGAGGTGATGGAGACAAGAATTCAAGCAAGCATGAGACTACTTTAGAGGATCTTGAGGGAGAGGAAGAGATAGGCTGTATGATCTTAATATGCCATCATTATCTTTGCTTCTGTAAAATAAAATAAATGTTTTTTCCTCGCAAACTGAACAAAATTCAGACATCTGTCATGTGCCTTTCCCAAACCAATCAAATCAAAATAAAATACTCTACCTTTGGCAAAAATAAAATGACTGGACAACAGTCACATAGGTCAGTTTCTTTTTTCCAGTGTCTGCTGTTCACTTTGTCCTCACTCTATTCTCCTTACATCTGTCTTACATACTGGTATTTCCCTTTTAGCTCTTTCTTCCCTTTCTGCCTCCGACTACTTAATATTCACCCCCGCTTTCTTCAGCCCTCAATCTTCTTCATTTTAATTTTCACCTATCTACCTCTCCAATCAACTTTCCATCTCCTCTCGCCTCTACAAATGATCAGTAGTAGTAGTAGTCCTTCCCAGCCCATTTCCCCTGCCTCACTCCTTCCCTGACCTCTTATTCTCTTCTACCTGCTTGTAGTGATTGTAAACCGCTCTGGGCGGCATATCAAGAAATTGCATAAACAAACATATCTGTCACCCACTCATCATTACCACATTTCTACCTCTATAATATTTTCCCTCTTACACATGTCCTAGACACTCCACCAGGGCCAGCATCTCCCCTCCCTCTCCCCTTTCCTATCTCCCAACAGAGCATCTCCCCTCTCCAATGCTGCAGGAGGAGCGGCTGCTTAAGTCCGGCATTCTTCCTTAATTTGTTCTAAGCTGCACGCCTTCCCTGGGTTGCAGCAGCACAGGGCTGAAGTGACATCATATTAAACATCATTTGCTGCTGCAACTGAAGGAAGGAGCACAGTGAGAACACATTTAAGAAAAATATTGGGACCTGTGTGACCCTGCCTCCTGATGCTAGGCTTTTCTTATGCCGCTGCCACCCCCTTGAAGCTGCTGCCCTGAGTGCACATCTCCTAAATCCTCACAACATACCAGTGTGTTCCACCATTCTGGATAAGAATCACTGGGTTAGAGTAATGAGCTAAGAACCAGGGAAAACAAGGTTCAAATCCCACTATCATGCCATGTGACTGTGGCTAGTTTCTATCTTCCCTTATCGGCAGTAGTTATGCTCTAACCTTTAAGACAGGACCTTTGTACATAAATTCAAATAATGCTCCAAGCCATCCTGCATATCATCTGGAAAGGTGGGCTTAAAAGAGAAGGCTGGGTTTTCAGCAAACAGAATCCCTGAAATGCTTTTCAAACTCTCGTCTGTCTCACTTGGCATTCTAAAAGGTGTCTCGACCTTGTTTGTCCCATCCTTGTTCAAATAAGAGAGGTTTATGGCTAGGTGACTTTATGCAGACACTCACGAGTTGAAGTAGCCTCTATAAAAGGCCAATTAGAATTAAGAGTGCGCTTATTTTGAGAACATGTATATAAAAATCTCTCTAGAATCTTACACTCATCTTGAAGGAAAAATTCCAGACTTTATGCAAATTGCTATAGTCTAATCACCAAGTTAAATCCAATCAGAGATTCTTAAAGAAGCAAATCTTCCTACCAGGGCTGGAATCACTGTAGATTAATTCATATTTAGCCACATTTTTCACCATCACATGGAACTCTATTATGATCAGCAAGAATATCGAAAGAGATTTGGGTGGGGGGAGGGGGTGTCACCATTTTCCAGAGGCCTTGTGAGCGATATTGTGGAAGGTTGGGTAAGGTTTGTTTCTTCACAGATACCACTAAAATTGGCAATAGGGAAGAAACCTATGAAGGTGAGAGAACATGAGGAGGGATCTAGCGAAGTTTGAAGAATGGTTGGGAATGTGGCAGTTGAGATTTAATGCTAAAAAATGCAGTCATGCATTTGGGCTGTAAAAATCCAAGAGAGTGATACACTATAAGGGATGAAGTACTTCTGTTCACAAAAGAAGAGTGGAACCTTGGGTGATTGTTTCTGATAATCTTAAAGTGGCAAAACAGGCAGATGGCAAAGCCAGAAGGATGCTCAAGTGCATAGGGAGAGGACTGTCTGGAAGAAAGAAGGAAGTTACAGCGCTTCTATATAATTCTTTGATGATATGCCATTTGGAGTACTGTGCAAAATTATGGAGACCACACCTTCAAAAGGATACAAACAAGATAGAGTGCCAAAATGGTCAGTAGTCTTTGTCATAAGGCACATGGGGACGGACTTAAAGATCTCAATGCATATATTTTGGAAGGAGAGAGGAGATATGATGAGACATTTAAATACCTCCATGGCATAAATGCACAGGAGAAGAGCTTCTTTCAATTGAAAGTAACTTTTGCAACAAGACGGCATAGAGTGAAGGTAAAAAGGGAAAGACTCGGGAGTAAAGTGAGGAAATATTTTTTTATGGAAAGAGTGGTAGATACATTGAAAAACCTCCAATGGAGGTGGTAGAGACTATACCTGTATTTAAATTCAAGAAAGCATGGGACAAACACAAAGAATCTCAGAGAAAAAAAAGGAACTTTAAAGCTTAGTAGCTGGAATTGAAGGACAGACTGGATAGGCTGTATGATCTATTTGTTATAATGTTTTTTAATATGTTTCTATGAATATCTTGCCCCAGCAGGGATTTTTTTGTCCTCTACGAAAGGTACAAGCCTTCTATAACACAGAAACCTAAACATGAGTTATTCCAGCCCAGAAGTCTCAGCTGCATCTCTTCCCAATTTAAGATCCAGTCACTTTTGTAACAGGAAATAACACTACCCCTAGATGTGCTCTCTTTGCGATGAGTTCTTTTAAGGATATTCTCTAGATCTGCATCTATACATGTTCCCTCTACTCAGATAGTTTTACAGGGCTATAGATTTAGCTGAAAGTATAAACAAATTTCTACTAAGAATTTTGCTTCCAAGGGCAAGATGGAAAAGAATATAGATAGGCATTCCAGATACGTAACATCTAGCCATTTGTTTTCCAGATTCCTAAATCAACGGATTATAGTTCTGGGGGGAAAAAATCCTCTGCCACTAGATGGCAATAGGGTTAAACAAAAAATTTCACCACACATTACCATCATTGACTCTGTGGAGAGTAGAACCCAGGTGAATGGGCTTGGGACACTGAAAGGAAGTCAGAAAATCTTATTTGGTCAGCTGGTATGTGTAATCTAATGCCTCCTGTTTTAAATATACTACTTTGTGATTTCATGGTGTCCCCCCTAGTCCTTGTACTTTTTGAAAGAGTAAAGTGTAGTTACTCACCTGTAACAGGTGTTCTCCAGGGACAGCAGGAATCAGTCCTCACCTATAGAGTGACATTGGCGCCAACAGAGCCCTCACGGATCTACTCCCCAGCTTTAAAAGAAAGCCTTTGGGAGTTACACCGCACATGTGGAGTCATCTGTAGTGTAGCTGGGTTTAAAAAAGGTTTGGACAAGTTCCTGGAGGAAAGGTCCATAAACCATTATTAAAAAGGGACCCAGGATATCAATGCTTGACCCAGTACAAGCATTGCGGAACCTGTGTCTTTGGGGGAAACTGCTAGGTACATATGACCTAGATTGGCCACTGTTGGAAACAGGATACTGGGCTTGATGGACCTTGGTCTGACCCAGTATGGCATATCTTATGTTCTTATCTTGCCATCCAAAGTTGCCATTTTACCTCAGTATGATATAGCAAAAATAAAAATAAAAAAATAAAAACTCCTCCATGAGGAAGAGGGAGGGTTGTGAGGACTGATTCCTGCTGTCCCCGGAGAACACCTATTACAGGTGAGTAACTACTCTTTCTCTAGGAACAAGCAGGAAGTCAGTACTCGCATACGGGACTCCCAAGCTACAGGCTACCGAAAAAACCTGTAAAAGCCATGGGCGACCCAAAAAGCGGACAGTAAAGGGCAGCAGGGGGTGTTGGTTGGCTGGAAGTCTGACACTGCAGCAGCAGCATTGAAGATGCAATCCCCACTCTGATAGCCTGAACACAGAGGGCTGAAGGAAAGGAGATGATTATTCCCCAAAGAATAATGCAGTACGGCCTGGCTGAAGGCACTATCTCTCCGGGAGTTCTCCAAACAATAGTGCGCAGTGAAGGTGTGCTCAGAGGACCAGGTGGCGGCCCGGCAGATGTCCAGCAAGGGCACCGAACGCAGGCTGGCCACTGAGGCTGTCATGGGAGGAGGGGAGGAGGAGGAGTAGGGAGGAGTAGGGAGGAATAGCCTAGTGGTTGGGGCAAGGTACTTCAGGCCAGAAGGTCGGGGGTTCAAATCCCACTAGAGGACAGCAACCTTGGGCCGGAAGGACCGGGGTTTCTAGTCCCACAGATGCTCCTTGTGGTCTTGGGCAAGCCACTTAACCCTCCATAGCCCATGTTCCCTGTAAGTATTAGTGTATGTGTCTCATATCCCTGCGTGTTAAATGTATCCCCCAATTGTGTCGTGACCGCTTTGATTGAAGGATAAAGCGGTATACAAAAACCGTCTAAATAAATAAAAAATAAATAAATGGCACATACACTGTGAGCCATTATATGATGCTCCAGAGAAAGCCCTGCCTACTGATAGGTGAAAGAAATGCAGTCGGCCACCCAATGCGAGGGGGAGACTGTGACCCCAAGTTGAATGGGATCGAATGAGACAAAGCTGTGCTGAGCGGCGATGGGCTGCGTCTTCTGGATGTAGGAGGACAGGGCACACTGGCAGTCTAGCATGTGCAGAGAGACCTGGAGAAGTGAGGCCTGTGAAAAAAGGCGGGTAATACTACCTCCTGATTCAAATGGAATGCAGAGACCACCTTTGGCAAGAACTTAGGATGCATCTGAAGAATGACCCTGTTCCTGTGGAACCTGGTGTAAGGTACATGTGCCACCAGGGCCTGCAGTTTGCTCATGCGCCTGGCAAAGGTGAGCGCCACCAGGAATACAACCCTTCCAAGAGAGGTACTTAATATGGCAGATTGCCCCACCTTTCAAGCCCCTGGCTATGAGCTTCCCTAGCACCAAATTGAGGTCCCATGCAGTCGGCGGCCGGCGGATCGGGGGACGGGGGAGGAGGCGGCCTCACATGAAGTGGCCCACCAGGGGATGTACCAACAAGGCCTGGACATCTACCCTGTGGTGGTGAGCTGAGATGGCACAGAGGTGCACTCTGTTTTGGACTTCAGGTCAGCCCATGACAGATATAAGTATTGTAATATCTCCGACATTGTGCAGGAGAAAGGGTTAAGGCCTCCCCCCCGCACACCAGTGGGAAAACCTGTGCCACTTGAAGGCATAAGCCCATCAAGATGTCTTCCACCAACCAAGCGAGGGGGTGATGCACAATGGCTAGCCTCTCATCATCCAGGCCATCAACACCAGGGACTGGAGGTTGGGGTGTTGCAACATCTTGTCCTCCTGGACAGAAGGTCTGGGGCACTCCCCAGCAGCCACAGGTCCCATTGGGACAGCTGTAGGAGCAGGGGGAACCAGGGCTGCCTGGACCACCTGGGTGCAATGAAGATGGCAGATGCTGTCTCCGCTTGAATCTTGAGGGGGGCCCTGAGGCACCAGGGGCTTTGTTGGAAATGCATATAGAAAGCCCCAAGACCAAGAGAGAAGGAAAGCATCCACCATCTCCCACTTCCAGACTGGCCTTTGAGAGCAGAAGCACGGCAGCTGTGTGTTCTCTGGACTGGCGAAGTGGTCAATTTCCAGGGTTCCCCATCACTGGAAGATCTCCCTTAGTGAGGTTGAAGGATGCGGTTCAGGTGGTTGGCCAATATATTGTCCTTGTCTGGCAAGTACACTACCTTGAGGAAGATGTTCCTCACTGCTGCGAAGTTCCAGAGGTGCATCACCTCCCAAAAGAGGTGGTACGAGCCTGTGCCCCTCTGCTTGCTGATGTAAGACATCGCTACCTGGTTGGCCGTCTGGACTTGAACCACCTGTCCTTCCAGATGGTCCTGGAAGACCTGCAGAGTATGATAGACTGCCTGGAGCTCCAGCAGGTTGATCTGAGAGGCACTCTCTTCTGGTGACCATGTGCCTTGTGACTACATGAGATCGTAGTGGACCCTCCAGCCCAGCTTTTACGCGTCCATGATGAGGATGCGCTTCACGGGCAGGGCCTGGAAGAGCAGACCAGCTCTGAGGTTGAGATGGTCCTGTCACCAGGTCAGAGGGGTTGCTAAGACTGGTGTGACTTGGATGCGGTCCTCTAGGCGACCTGAAGCTTGCATCCACTGGGCCCTGAATGTCCACTGAGCCTACCGCATGCACAGGCGGGCCAAAAGGGGTCACGTGGATGGTGGATGCCATGTGCCCCAAGAGGCAGAGCATCATCTGGGCTGCCATTGGTGCGCCACTCTGTACCTCTTGTGCCAGGGCAGTGAGACTCTTGCCCAGGTGGAGTCCAGCAGGGCCCCATGCACTGCGTGGGGAAGAGGTGCGACTTCGGGAAGTTCACCACAAAGCCCATGTGCTGCAATAGGAGTGGAGTGGAGTGCTGCAATATGGAGTGGAGTGCTGCAATATGGAGTGGAGGAGTGGCCTAGTGGTTGGGGCAAGGTACTTCGGGCCGGAAGGTCGGGGGTTCAAATCCCACTAGAGGACAGCAACCTTGGGCCGGAAGGACTGGGGTTTCTAGTCCCACAGGTGCTCCTTGTGGTCTTGGGCAAGCCACTTAACCCTCCATAGCCCATGTTCCCTGTAAAATAGTTCTCTGTGTGCTGTGCTTTCCTTTCTAATCAATGTGTTTATACCTCAAAAATTTCCTGTCATGATTTGACAATTTCCAATCTGTAATCAAACCGCTGCTGATCGCTGGAAGTAGCGGTACACAAATGTATACTAAATAAATAAATAAATAGGCCTAGAGTGCGCTGTGTCGCATCGCGTGCTTCCTCTGGTGAGCTGGCCTGCACAAGCCAGTCTTCCAGATATGGGAACACAAACACCCCAGAGGCGAACGGTCATGATCGCCAGGCATTTTGTGAACATCCGAGGGGCCGAAGCAAGGCCAAAGGGGAACACCCTGTACTGACAGTGGTGGCTCCTGACGATGAACCGGAGGTACTGATGGTGCCTTGGATGGATCAGAATGTGAGCATAGGCATCTCTGAGATCCAAGGAGCATAGCCAATCGTCCTGCAGGAGTTAAAGCAGCAAGGTTCCAAGGGATACCATTTTTAACTTTTCCTTGACCAGGAAGCAGTTGAGGCCCCGAAGGATTCAGGATGGCCTGAAACCCCGTGTCTTCTTGGGGATCAAGTAATAACAGGAGTAGAATCCCCGCCTCTGAAGATGATGGGGGATGGGTTCTACTGCTTGATCCTCGAATAAAGACCCAAGCTCCTTCTGCAGAAGCTCCCTATGCAAGGAGTCCATGGGTAATTCCCCTGGGAAAAAGGGAGGCGGCTGCTGAGCAAAGTGGAGGAGATATCCCTCCCTGACCACCTGCAACACCCAGGTGTCCATGGTGATACAGGGCCACGAGTGTGCAAAGTGGACCAGCAGCCCTCCTGTGAACTTTGGGCCTGTTCCTCCTGAGGGAGGGAGGCTATGCCCAAGGAGTCAAAAACTCCCCCCAGGCTGTGGCTGAGGTGCTGTTTGGAGTTTGGGAGCCGTGCCCCTGACCCTTGGCCTGAGGCCCCTGAGGGGGAGCAGGATAGGTTTTTTTCCCCAGTCTTCCTGTGGGAAGGATCAGACACTTTCTTGGACAGCCTGGTTCTGGTCATGAATTCCTTCTCCAACTTGTCGGCCTTCTCCGTCTTGGGTTGCTGAAGAGGTTATCTCCCCGGCATGGGACATCAGCCAACTTGTCCTGAGCCCACTGCTCAAAGTCAGAGGACTGTAGCCAGGCAAGGTGGTGGGGACACTAATGCCCACTGCAGCTACTTGAGCCACTGACTCAAAGCTGAAGGTTGCCCAAGTCTGAAACTTGGAGCACTCCTTTACCGATAATACCAGGGTCCTGAAGTGCTCAAGAAGTTCACCTGAAATCCCAGTGAGCTCACTTGCCAGGTCCCTCAGATACATGCCCATGTACAGCTGGTAAGCCTAGATCCGGGCTGTGAGCATAGAGCCCTGGAAACACTTCCTGCCAAAGGCATCCATGGTACTGGCCTCTCTGCCAGGGGGTACCGAGGAGTGCATCTTCTGGCTCTTAATACGACGTATAGCCAACTCCACCACCATGAAATTTATTTAACATTTTTTTATATACCGCTTTTCATGTTATCAAAGTGGTTTACAGAAAACAGAACGTTCTTACAGGGAACAGTAATATAACTATTTACAATTAACAGTTAACAGCTTACAACTCCAAATGGCAGTTGTCTTCTGGAACCCGAGCTCCTGCCAACTCAATACTGCAAATCGAGTTAATGGTTCACAATCTGTTTTTTGTCACCGGGGTTCCCACATCCTGAACAGTAGTTGCTCCAGGATTGGGGGCACAGGCACTGTCAGCACTTCCCGAAGAGGGAACTCGTACTGGAGAATCTCGAGATCCTCGGCTTACGGTTCGTCTTTGGGCATCGCCACAAAGGCGAGTGCCTGGGACATCTCCCTCACAAACTCCAAGAAGGAGAGATCCTTTGGAGAGGACCTCCACCGATGATGTGGCAGAGAGAGAGGTTGGAGAGGATGTCCCAGTGTAGTATGATGTCGGGGGACTTCATGTCCATCTCCCATGTCGATTTGGAGCCGGAGGAATTGGCAAACATCCTGTGGTCGCTGGATTGACTCTGTGTCTACAATTCCTGGAGGAGGTCCTCTGGCATCATGTCGGTCACCGACTGCTTCGACACCGACCGAGCCAACCTCTTGAGGATGGGAGGAGCATCCTCAGGCATCCTCATTGAGGAAGTCCCTGTGAGGGGCACCGAGGAGCCGGAGTGACCAGGAGTCAGGCCCCACTGCACCTCTAAGAATGCAGAGAAACTGCGCTATATAGGGCTGCCATCCTGGCCTCAATGCCAGACAGCTCTGCAGCCTGCACTGGCCCCAAAGATGTTGAAGCTGACAAGGGAATCCCGAATTTTGATGAAGTCAGTAGAATCGTGTCGATCCCTTGATGCCACAGGAGACTCCTCTCTCCGGGGCTGCTTCATCGTGTGCTCCATCCATCGTCCCCAGCATCGTTGAGGGTTCTGTGGCGGGGTCACAGCAGATTTACTCCCCAGGCCTGGGTCGGCCCTCAACATCAGCTTCAGCAAAGTCTTCAATGTGCAGGGCAGATTCTCTAAGGACGACTCCAACGCCCGATGACCTCTGGGCTCTGACCGAGCCTGGGCACGTGACACAGAATCGCCCCGCGTTGAAGGCAGCCCGATGCTGAACTTGAGCCAGACCTACCAAACTCCCCCTGCTCCCTTTCAAGTTCCTTCCGGGTCAGCCGACATCAGGAGGCAAAGCGGGAAGGAAGACAGTCATGGTCTGCCCCGAGACACTTGATGCAGGTACTGTGGCGGTCTGTTCGGGACATAGTGCGGTTGCATTTGCCACACTGCTTGAAACCGCTGGTCGAAGACATAGTGGGAAAAACAAGACCTGCTCTGTTTTTACTAAAGAAAATTCTGGAGAAGGACTACCTGTGATTGCCAAATATACAAATGGGAAGAGAGTAGACACCACACCACATACAGAAGATGATGTGTTAGAACAGCTTGCAAAACTGAAAGTGGACAAGACCATGGGACCAGATGAGATACATCCCAGGATACTAAAAGAGCTCAGAGAGGTTCTTGCAGGGCCGTTAAAGGATTTTTTAATAGATCCTTGGGGACAGGAGCAGTTCCACAGGACTGGAGAAGGGCTGAAGTGGTACCTCTTCACAAAAGTGGTAACAGGGAAGAAGTGACAAACTATAGGCCAGTAAGCCTTACCTCGATGGCAGGAAAAGTAATGGAGGTGCTCCTGAAAGAGTGAATAGTGGACTCTCTCAAAACCAAAAGGTTGCATGATCTGAGGCAACATGGTTTTACCAAAGGACAATCTTGCTAAACAAATCTGATCTAGTTCTCTGGTCACCTAGTCAAAGAACTCAATCAAGGGCATGCGATGGATGTCATCTATCTGGATTTCAGCAAAGCCTTTGATACTGTTCCTCATAGGAGGCTTATCAATAAACAGCTTGGGGATAGGTCCCAAGGTGATGAACTGGATCAGAAATTGGTTGACTGACAAACAGAAGGTGATGGTAAACGGAACTCACTCAGATGAAAGAAAGGTGATTAGCAGTGTGCCCCAAGGTTCAGTCCTGGGACCAGTACTGTTCAATGTATTTGTGAGTGGTAATGCTGAAAGACTGAATGGAAAGGTCTGTCTTTTTGCAGATGACATGAAAATTTCCAAAAGCATGGACTCCCCTGAGAGTGGAAAACATGAGGAAAGATCTACAAAAGCTGTAAGAATTGTCTAATGCTTAGCAGTTAAGATTTAATGTGAAGAAGTGCAGTGTCATGCACTTGGGAAGCGGAAATCCAAGGGAATTGTAAGCGACAGGGGGCAAGAGGCTGGTGTGCATGGATCAGGAGGAGGACCTTGGAGTGATTGTTTCTAAGGATCTCAAGGTGGCAAAAACAGTGCAACAAGGCGATGGCAAAAGCCAGAAGAATGCTGGGTTGTATATAAAGAGGAATTACCAGCAGAAAAGAAGAGGTAGTAATGCCACTGTATAAGTCGCTAGTGAGGCCTCACTTGGAATATTGTGTTCAGTTTTGGAGACCATACCTCGCAAAGGATATAAAGAGACTGGAAACTGTTCAGAAGGTGGTGACCAAAATGATTTGGAGCCTGCGTCAGAAGACTTATGAGAAGAGACTTGAAGACCTAAATATGTACACTCTGGAGGAGAGCAGGGATAGAGGAGATATAATTCAGACCTCTAAATACTTGAAGGGTATTAATGAACAAAAAAAACCTATTCCAAAGACAGGGAGGGCATAACATGAAACTGAAAGGGGGTAAATAAAGGTAATGTCAGGAAATCAGACTATGCATTGCTCTTGGCAGAATGGCTATGAAAGACCTAGATAAGATTCTCAAGAGCAGAGATGTCTCTCTCCATACAAAGATTCGACTTGTTCAAGCCATGGTATTTTCAATAACATCATATGGATGTGAAAGCTGGACAGTGAAAAAGATAGACAGGAAGAAAATTGATGCCTTTGAATTATGGTGCTGGCGGCGAATACTGTGTATACCATGGACTGCCCGAAGAACAAACCGGTCTGTACTAGAGGAGATCAAACCTAAGCTTTCTTTAGAAGCTCAGATGACAAGACTTCGACTTTCATACTTTGGACACATCATGCGGAGAGAGAGATCATTAGAGAAAGACATCATGCTTGGCAAGATAGAAGGTCAACGCAAAAGAGGAAGGCCAGCAATGAGATGGATCGATACAATAACAGCAGCTACGGGTACCAGTCTGTCAACAATAAGCCGCCTGACTGAAGACCGAACACAATTTAGGATAGCTATCCAGAGGGTCGCCATGAGTCGACTCCGACTTGACGGCACTTAACAACAACGTCAGGAAATACTTTTTCACCGAAAAGGTGGTGGATGCTTGGAATGCCCTTCTGATGGAAGTGGTGGGGGAAAATACAGTGTCAGAATTCAAAATGGCATGGGACAGATACAGTGGATCCCTTTATTGCAACAGGATAAAATCAAAACAAACATAACTATCTCTTACATCTCAACAAATAGGGGTGACCTACACGGATCGGTGGGTATACTCTTAAACAAAGGCCTGGGGAGGGGCAACCTGTACGGAGCGGCAGGTGCACCTACTCTTGTCGCCTTGCTGGCCAGACTAGAAGGACCATGCTGGTCTTTATCTGCTGTCATATACTATGTTACTATGAGATCAAACTCCGACATTTCGACTAGCGAGGCCACAAATAGAAAAACCCTCAGGCCGAAACAGAAAAAACGAAAATAAAGAAAAATTACCAGAGCAAAAACAACAATGCCAAGGCGGAGGACTCGGGTGGCAGAAGGTGACTGAACTGAAGCAATTGAGAAGAAAAACACTGAAGAAAGGTCTGGAAAAAAAAGAGACTTTGTCCAGGGTGCACAGACAGCACGTCTGTAGGGCTCCATGAAAAAAAAAGACGACTGAGGCAAAATGGCACCTTTGGGTGGGAAGGTGACCCCGCATGCGCAGTTTAACTCCCAAAGACTTTCTTTGAAAGCTGGAGAGTGGATCCGCATGGGCTCTTCTGGCGTAAACATCACCCCATATGAGAGGACCGACTTCCTGCTTGTTCCTGGAGAAACAAACTCTTAGAATTTACGCGTTTCATTCCACTCAGGATTAGACCTCTTTCATATCAGCTCTCAGCAGTCTCATGCTGAATATGCTTAACCTTTTTAGTGTTTCTTCATAGAAGAGTCGTTCCATCATTTTGATCATCCTTCTCTTTTTCTAATGTTGCTATATCTTTTTTGAGATGCGGAGATCACAACTGCACACACTGTTCTAGGTGCAGATGCACCATGGAGGGATACAGCGACGACATGATAGTCCAAATTTTATTTCTCTATTCCTTTTCTAATATTTTTTATTAGTATTTGTAATGCCTAACATTGATTGTTTTATTGGCTACTACTGCACACTGAATATATATCACAATATATTGTCTCTAATCACTGTGACGATTAGTTTCAAATAGTCTACTGTCGACAATCATATCTAGATATTTTTTCCTGGATAGTGACTCCTAACGAGGAACCTAGACTTGTGTATCGGTTTGGAATATTCTTCCCTATGTGCATCACTTAGCACCTGTCCACAATTAAATTTCATCTATCATTTAGATGCCCAGTCTCCCAAAGTTCCTTCTGTAATTTTTCACAATCCACTCGCAAATTAGTTAACTTGGATCTGCTCGTTAGTCTCAATTCCACATTGTTTATAAAAAATGTTAAAAAGCACTGGTCCCAATATTGATTCCTGGGATATTCCACTATTCACCTTCCTCCATGTTGATAAAATTGACCGTTTAGCCCTATTTTGTTTTCTCTCGACCAGTTTCTAATCCATAATAGGATACTGCCTCTTATGCCATGACTTTTTAATCTCCTCAAGAGTCCTTCATGTGGGACTTTGTCAAATGTTTTCTGAAAGTCTAAATGCATTCAAAAGGTTCATCTTTATCTACATGTTTACTCATGCCTTCAAAGAAATGGAGCAGACTGGTGAAACAAGACTTCCCTTGACTAAATGTTGACTTTCTCCCATTTAAACCATGTCTGTTCATTGGTTCAGTAATTCTGTTCTTTATAATGGTGGGAGTTTCCACTATTTTGCCCAGCACCGATGTTAGGCTCACTGCTCTGTAGTTTCCTGGATCATTCTTGGAGTTTTTTTTTCTGGCATTACATTGGCCACCCTCCAGTCTTCTGGTACTCTAGACTATTTAATTATAAGTTATAAAATTATAAATAGAAGCTCTGCAGTTTCATCTTTGAGTTCTTTCAGTACTCTGTTCTGGGTATTTGCTTCTTTTTGTCAATTTGTTCTACCTCAAATTCTAGGTTCATTGGGATTTCATTCAGCTCTTCTGATCAACATTAAATACCTTTTCTAGCATGGGTAGCTTCCTCAGTAAAGACCGAAGCAAAGAATTCAGTCACTCTCTCAGCTATGGCCTTGTTCTCCCAAACTATCTTTTACCCCTTGATCTAATGTTCCAACTAACTCCTTTCCCAGCTTCTTGCTTCGAATGTACCTGAAAAGGATTTTATTGTGAGTTTGTGTTTCTATGGCAAGCTTCTTTTCAAATTCTTTTTTTTTTTTTGCTTTCCTTTTCAGTGTCTTGCATTTAACTTGCAAACGCTTATGCCATGTCCCATTTTACTCATTTGGTTCCTTCTTCCATTTTCTGAAATATGTATTTTGGTTCTAATAGCATCTTTCATCTCACCCTTTCAACCATGCTGGCTGTCTTCAGTCTTTCTTAATGCATAGGACACATCAGTTCTAGGCTTCCAAGATTGTATTTTTAAACAATGTTTATGCCCGATGTAAACTTTTGATCTTTGCAGCTGCTCCTAGTTTTTTTCTAACCATTTTCCTCATTTTATTTTAGTCTACCTTTTGAAAGTTAAATGCTCACACAGATTCTTTGCATGCTCCCTCCAGTTATCAAGTCAAATTTGATCATATTATGATCACTAATGTCAAGTGTACCCAATCCTATGTTCCTCAAAGAGCTAAGTCTAAAACAGCTTCTTCCCTAATCTGTTCCCGAACCAGGTGCTCCACGAAGCAGTCATTTATTTTATCTAGAAACTTTACCTCCCTAGCATTTTCTGATGTGACCTTTATCTAATCAATATTGGGCTAACTGAAATTACCCATGAGTAGTATTCTGTAGCCAATTTGTTAACGTCTCTAATTTTTTTTTTAAACATTTCATCATCGGTCTGCTCCTTCTGTCCAGGTGCACCTTAATAAACCCCTTCCACCATTTTCTTCTCCTTCAGACATGGAATTCCTGCCCATAAAGATTCAGTGACACATTTTGTTACCTGCAGAACCTTTATTCTATTTGACTCCATGGTCTTTAATATACAGCACTCACCACGTCACCGATTTAATCCAGCCTATCATTGTGATATAATTTGCACCCTGATGATATAGTGTTCCATTTGGCTATCCTCCTTCCACCACGTCTCCAAGATGCCTTTTATATAGCTATGTTTTTACTTAGTGCTATATTTCTTATTCTCCCATCTTATTTTTTTAGGCTTCTAGCATTTGTATAGAGCAGAGCTCAAAAACTCCCAGGCACCAGGTCGTCATGGCGACTATGAAATGCATCCTGAATTTCACTGCCCCCCTTCCCCAGTCATCACCCAAATCATCACTCTCATTGCCCTCCTCCCCCAACTATGATTCGATATCTTAGAATTCCTACTGTACTATTCGCTGCTCTACCGCGATTAGCTCTGCACGTAGCTTCAGCTGAGCGTGGGAAGTTTCCCAATTTTGCAGTTTCAACTCTCACGAGATTGGCAAACTTATTCCATAGCACAGCTCAAGCTACATGCAGAGTCTATCACGGCAAGTAGTGAGCAACATGGCAGAAATGGTAAGATATATCAGATCATGGCTGGGGGAGTAGGCTGAGAAACTAGGGTGATGGTGGGGGGCACTGTGGGAAAGAGTGTGTGAAATTATTGCGTGGGGGTTATGGGAGATTTTTTTTGCTTTATATATTACCAGGTCATGAGAATATGTGAAGCAAAAAAGGGACGTTGCCTTAGGTACACTTATAGTTACCAATATGCTGCAGACAACATACTCGCTGGGGGTGGAGGTAGAGATGGTCACTGCCATTAGACACTGCTAATAGAAGGCTTGTTAAGGGCCTGATATAGTAAGCTCTCTTTTCACACAGAAACACGGAAAACAGTAAATCAAGCCCTTAAAAACAGAGCTTTGGGAGGAACTGCGGCGGAGACAACAGGGCTTGGCAGCCAGCTTTTCTTTCAACATCATTGGATGCAAGTGAAGCCCCTCCCATCTGACATCGAGGCTCCTGCACTCTTAAATGCCGGCTGCAGCCGCGGTCGCATGCCCGAAGGGGGCGTGACCAAAGGGGGAACGCCCCTTTGGTGCCATTTTGGGGCCTAGGAATGCCCAGGGGACATTATAAACGAAAAAGTAAGTCTTTGAAGCAATCTTCTGATAGTACTTTGATGTCTGGTGTGGTTACTGGCCCAATGGACCAACATGCGGTTACTAAACCTAAGACTGCTTCTGGTGTTTTGATTTCCTCTTCTCCTGCCTCCGGAGCGTCCTTGAGTTCCATGAAAAGGACTTCTCCCCCAAACCCTGGTCTAGCTCAAACGTCGGCTTTGGACACCTTCTCCTCTGAGGCTTCGTCTGCCTCCGGGGAGAAGGAGGGCACTCAAGTTGGTCTTGTAGAATCGTGTAAAGTTCCCTTTAGTCCCCCTCTTGGCTATTGATATTGAGGGTACTCCTTCTCTTCCTGTTGTTTTAGGACCTGAAAATGTTACTTTATCTGATGTTTGGAAACACGTTTCCGCTACTAATTCTTTGTTAAAAAATTTTATGGCTCAGACAGCTGGCTTTTCTCAGCAAGTTACAAAACGGGTACAAGATTTGGATTCCACCGTTGGGAGATTGTTCCAACGTGTGGATAAATTAGAAGTTCAAGCCGGTGTTTTTCAATCAGCTAGTTCTACTTCTTTAAAAGATACCCTTACTCTGTATAAGCAGCTGGAATCACTTGAGAATATGACTCGTGCCAACAATTTGCGTATATTGAATTTTCCTAAAACTCGTTTCATGTCACCTATTTCTTTGTTTCAACAGTATTGTAAAGAAATATTGTTAATTTCTGATCCTGAATCAATTTGCTTGCCCGCTCTTTTTATTTGCCTTCTCGGGAATTATCAGGGGACACCAATGTTGCGCTGTCGGAGGATCATAGTGATTTGGATTTAACAGATTTTCTTGAAAATTCTCAGGCTTTGATCCCCTCTCGGGCAACGTTGGTGCTCACTTTGGTTAATTTTTCAGATAAGGCTCGAATTATGAAAGCTTTTTTTCCAAAAAAGGACGTTTCTTTTCATGGTCACAAGATGTCTATTTTTCCTGATGTTTCTCGGTTAACTCAGGCACGGAGGAGGTCCTTTCTCCAGCTTAAACCACGAGTTTTGGCTGTGGGAGGAATCTTCTTTCTGCGGTACCCATGCAAATGTCTTGTTACTTTACAGGGAATTAATTATGTTTTTGCTGACCCATTACAACTCGAGACACTCTTGGCGTCCTCTTAATTTTGGAATTTGCATTTGTTAGTTTCTGTTGGGTCCCGGTTGGGGGTATGGAACCTTTACTAAGTATTACCCTTGTTTGTTCTTTGGCTAATGTTCCTCCATGATGTGGGCTATATAACGGTCTTGGTGATGTTATATTGTTATTGTTTCTCTTTTTATTTGTAATATGTTTTGGCCCCAGACCGCTATTTTCTTTAGTTTTGTATTTGTTTGCCATAAAATAAAACTAATTAAAAAAAAAAAAACCCCACAGAGCTGTGATACACTTTTGGGGGATTAGCGAGGCACTGTGACAAAGGACTCAACAGCTGGCTCTTAAATGTTTAAGCTAGCTCCTAGAGTCCAAGAAAATCTGTCAAGGCCTGGTATAAACACACTTCAAGGTATGTTTGTTTGAATTTACAACCTTCACAGTAGTTGACAGGGATAATTCACAATCATTCAACTCTTCCTGCTCTTTATTTAAATGTACCTGGTCACTTTAGCCTTTCTTGCAACCTCCATCAGGATGCCCTAACTTCCCTGTTTTGATTGTATTTTTCAAAGGCACTTTACTATGAACCATGTGCTCTCAAGCAACATGTCAGCTTTCCCTGAGGATCTATTTTAAAAGCTGCTCTATCTTCTTTTTAAATCACTAGCCTGGTACCACCCTGGTTAAGGTGAAGCCTATCTTTGTGGTATAAGCTCTCCCTTCCTCAACAAAATGTCCATAAACAGCTATTAAGGTGGACCAAGAGAAAACTGCTGCTTACCCCAGGGATAAGTAGCATGGAACTGGCTATTTTTGGGATATGTCAGGTAACTGTGACCTGGATTGGCTACTGTTGGCAACAGGACACTGGATTTGATGATCCTTTGGTCTGATGCAGTATGGCACTTCTTTAAGAAGCCTAAAGTTTTATAATAAATTAGCAACAAAAAGATGTGGCCAACAGTCTAGCAGCTAAATGGGAGCTGCCTGGTCATTTGTATAATGACCAGGCAGAATGTAAATGTTGATGATGTTAGCATGTAAATAATTATAAGCGGACCACAACATCCCACGACACCCAAGAATGTACATAGTTACCCTGTTTAACCCTGTATAAAGAACTGCTATACCCAAATGTATATAGTTACCCTGTTGAACCCTGTATAATGAACCTGTTTATTGTAAGTCCAGTAAGGCCCTTGCCTACACTAGACAAACTTGTAAACCGCGCTGATTTCAAATAGTGTGGTATAAAAGAAACATAAATAAATAAAAATAAATAAATAAATAAATGAGTGTCACTTAAACATGCTGAATGAGTGTAGAGAGCTCCAAGCTCTCAGGGAGAGAGTCTAATGTCTAGAGAAGCAGACCTAGAGGAGTTGAAGCAGGCAGAAAGGTATATAGAAACGGGACATAGCAGAACAGGCCCAGCAACACTGGCAGCTCTGGGGCTGTTTTGGAAGAGCAAGGTGATCTGGAAGGAAGTGGTCTTGTAACTAAGATATGCCCTCCAAATGATGGGTTGAGTTATCTTCACATAGAGGAAAGGGACAGGACTGCCATTATTATTGCTAATTTAAAAATTTATTTATTTGTGCTTATTTACCGCTTTTTGTGAATCAAAGAGCGGTTTACAGAGAACTCAAGGATAGAACATTACATTAAACAAAAAATATATGTAACATCTTAGCAGGGAATGAAAGGGGAAAGGGACGAATTAACTTAAATCAGCAACAGTTGATTTAAGTAATAACTATGTACAGAGAACTCAGCATATATATAAATTAGTTACAATGGACTTGAAAGTATCTTGAAAAGTGTGAAGACTGTAGTTTTACATGTAGAATTGTCATTAGGTGACTGGGTCACCAAAGTGCTCCTTGAACAGGAATGTTTTTAGCAGTTTACGGAAGGATTGCGGATCCTTAGTGTTTCTTATGAATGAAGGAAGCGAGCTCCATAATAGAGGGGTGTAAAGGGAGAAGGCTCTCTTGGATGTAGTTGCGTTGCAGTTTCTGAAGTCAGCATGTACCTCAAGAGAATTGCTATTGTTACTTCTACGTGGTCTGTGAAATGAGATAACTAGTTTATGGTGGGAGTATTAACTTGCCTGCAAAGGTGGTGGACATTTTCATCAGTGACAGAATTCAAAATAGCATGGGACAGACACAGTGGATCCTTTTAGAGAAACAAGATAAAATCAAAATAAACTTAACTGTCTCTGATATCTCAACAAGTAGAGGTGACCTGCATGGAGCGGTGAATACACCCCTAAACAAAGGCATGGGGAGGGGTGACCCGACTCTTGCCACCTTGGACCATGCTGGTCTTTATCTGCTGTCATATACTATGTTACTTATACAGGACTTGAGGACGTGCTGGGAGGAGCTGGTTGTCTTACTAAAAGTGGGTATCAATGATATTGGAAGACAAATTTTTTGGGAGGCAGGTTGAGTTCTGAAGTCTCAATAGATGTGACAATGGTGCAGGAAAGATGGCGTTAGATTATTTTTTTAAAGGAACCAGAGAATATTTTTGGGAACCGAGAGACTATTTCAACAGCATGAGCTCCACCTTAACCAGGATGGAACACAGCTACTGGCGCAAACATTCAAAAATTAGAGAGAACAGCTTTTAAGCTAGATCATAGGAGAAAACAGAGTGTGTCTAAGAAGTGCATGGTTCAGGGTAAGCGTAGTTACTCACCTGTAACAGGTGTTCTCCAGGAGCAGCAGGAATCAGTCCTCACATATGGGTGACGTCGGTGCCGACGGAGCCCTCGCGGAGCAATTTTCCCCAGCTTTCAAAGAAAGCCTTTGGGAATTGCAGCGCGCATGCGCGGTCCCCTTTCCGCCCAAGGGTGCCATCTTAGCCAGTCAGATGACATAGCTAAAAGACAGCATAAAAATTTGCAAAAAAACTAAAGCAGATGATTGCAACTCCAAGGGGAGGAGGGAGGGTTGTGAGGACTGATTCCTGCTGCTCCTGGAGAACACCTGTTACAGGTGAGTAACTACGCTTTCTCCAGGACCAAGCAGGAAGTCAGTCCTCACATATGGGACTCCCAAGCTTAAGGCTACCGGAGACCCTAAGCACAAAAATGAGCTCCCTCTAGCTCAGCGGCACAGAAGGAAGGAATCTTCACAGAATTATTACCCACCGGTAGCCCAACATCCGGGATGGAGGGTAGGAGTTGCTTAAACCTCGAAGAGATTTCGGAGTACTGCCTGTCCGAAAGCACTGTCCCTGCGGGACTCCCTCTCGAGGCAGTAATGGACCGCAAAAGTCTGGCTCGAAGACCAAGTAGCGGCCCGGCAGATGTCTGCCACTGGAACAGAGCGGAGGTAAGCCACTGACGTAGCCTTCGCCCGAACACAATGAGCCGTGACCCGACTTTCTAACGAGAGTCCGGCTGCTCCATAAGCCCAAGCGATACAGTCAGCAACCCAGATGGACAGAGTACGCTTGGAGACAGGGAGCACCAATTTATTGGGGTCAAAAGACACGAAGAGCTGAGCAGCTTTGCGGTGCTCCCGCGTACGGTCAAGGTAGAAGTTCAACACCCTTCTACAGTCCAGGGTATGCAGGACCATTTCAGCTCGGCTGGAGTGTGGCCTGGGAAAGAAGGTCGGAAGTACCACCTCCTGATTGATGTGAAAAGGGGAGACCACTTTTGGAAGAAATTTAGGGTGAGTCCGTAGGACTACCCTATTTTTGTAGAACCGAGTGTAAGGGGGATCAGACACGAGGGCCTGTAGTTCACTTACGCGTCTAGCGGAAGTGAGGGCTATCAAGAATAAGGTTTTCCAAGAAAGAAAACGGAGAGGACAGGTAGCCATAGGTTCAAAAGGCAGACAGGTGATCCGCTGCAAAACCACATTCAGATCCCAGTCAGGCGCTGGCGGGCGCAGAGGTGGTTTAAGGAGAAGGAGACCTCGGAGAAACCTTGCCACGAGAGGGTCGTTGGAAAGAGGTCTGCCGTCCACCGGCACATGATGTGCTGAAAGAGCACTGAGGTGAACCTTGACGGAGTTGGACTTAAGTCCAAGATTAGAGAGGTAGAGCAAGTACTGCAAGACCACCGACACCGAGCAGGAGAAGGGATCCAGAGACTGCTGGGTACACCAAACGGAAAAACAACGCCATTTAAGGGCGTAGCATTTGCGGGTAGAAGGTCGCCGGGAAGCTAGGACGACCTCTTCCACCTCTGCCGGCAGTAGAAGGGGAGCAAGGACTACCCTTTCAGCAGCCAGGCCATCAGATGTAGAGATCTGAGGTTGGGGTGTAGCAGGGACCCCTGACCCTGTGTTAGGAGATCTGGTTGAAACCCCAGAGGGAACGGAGCCTCCACCGCCAGTTGCAGCAGGAGTGGAAACCACGGCTGTCTGGGCCACCGAGGAGCTATCAGGATCATGGAAGCTTTGTCTCGGAGAACCTTGAAAAGAGTTCGAGAGATTAGCGGTATGGGAGGAAAGGCATACAGAAGGCTTTTCGACCATGAGAGCAGAAAAGCATCCGCCGCTACTCGGAGGGGATGCGGCTGCCGAGAGCAGAAACGAGGAAGTTGCCGGTTGAGAGGACTGGCAAAAAGATCCAGCGTGGGGAGGCCCCACTTCAGAAAAAGTTTCTGAACTACCAAGGGATCCAGTCGCCACTCGTGCGGCTGGAGGATTCTGCTGAGTTTGTCCGCCAGGCAATTTTCTTGGCCTGGGAGATAAACTGCCTTGAGAAGAATGCCGCGGCTGACGGCCCAAGAGCAGAGCCTCTGCGCTTCCCGACAGAGAAGGAAGGAGCCCGTGCCCCCCTGTTTGTTCACGTAGAACATGGCAACTTGATTGTTCGTCTGGATAAGGACGGACCGGCGAGAAGTCAGGTGGGAGAAAGCCTTGAGAGCCAGACGGATTGCTCTGAGCTCCAGGAAGTTGATCTGCTGCGCAGACTCCCACGAGGTCCAGAGACCTTGAGTACATGCCCCTTGGCAATGCGCTCCCCATCCCAGGAGAGAAGCATCGGTCGTCAGCACTTGAGCAGGCGGAGCAGATTGAAAAGGCATTCCGAGTACCAGGTTCGGCTGATGAAGCCACCACTGCAGAGAAGAGGCCAGCGGGCCGGAGATCTGCACTAAGTCGGCGAGGCCGCCCGTGGCCTGTTGCCACTGCTTGCGAAGGCACCACTGAGCAGGCCGCATATTCAGGCGGGCGTTGGGGGTCACGTGGACGGTGGAAGCCATATGGCCGAGTAGTCTCAGAAAGCGCCTGGCCGAGACCAGGGACTGGCTGCGAAAACGGCCGGCTAGGTCCATGAGCCGCTGAGCTCTGTCGAGAGGCAGGAAAGCTCGCGCCTGAAGAGTGTGCAATCTTGCGCCGATGAACTCGAGATCTTGCGAGGGTAGCAAAGTGGACTTTGCGAAGTTTACGACAAAGCCCAAGTACTGGAGAAGAGTCACAGTGCAGTGCGTGGCTTGTGTGACCTCTTGAGAGGACGATGCTCTGATGAGCCAGTCGTCTAGGTAAGGAAAGACATAGAGGCCCTGAAGCCGGAGATAAGCCGCCACCACCGCGAGACATTTTGTGAAGACTCGTGGTGCGGAGGATAGGCCAAAGGGCAGTACTCTGTACTGGTAATGATTTCCTGCCACCACAAACCTTAGGTATTGGCGGTGGCTTGGGTGGATGAGGATGTGCGTGTAGGCATCCTTTAGATCCAAGGAGCATAGCCAATCTCCCTGCTGGAGGTAGGGCAGAAGGATTCCAAGGGTAAGCATCTTGAACTTCTCCCTCACGAGGAACTTGTTGAGGTTGCGCAAGTCCAGGATGGGTCTGAGGCCTCCTGTTCTTTTTGGTATTAGGAAATACCTGGAATAAAAGCCTTGACCTCTCAGGTGGTGGGGCACCGGTTCCACAGCCTGTTCCTGAAGAAGACTTGCTAACTCCTGAAGGAGTAAGTCCCTGTGCAGAGGGAGTCGTGGAGGCTCTCCCGGAAAATAGGAGGGAGGGACCTGGTGGAAGTGGAGAAGATAGCCTTCTCGCACAACATGAAGCACCCAGGCATCTGATGTGATGTTGGACCACCTGTGGGCAAAGTGGACCAGCCGGCCTCCTGTGCTGGGAGAAACCAGCTGAGGGGGAGAGGCTATGTCGATGAAGTCAAAAACCCCCACCCTGCTGAGCAGGGGCCGGTGGTGCAGGCTTGGGGGCTTGCTGCCTACGGGACCCGTTACCCCGTCCCTTGGCCTGCTGACCCTGTTGGGGAGCTGAGGAGGCCTGATACTGAGGGTAGTGTTTATAGGCAGCCACCTTCCTCGGGTAAAAGGACTTTTTTCCCGAGCCCTTCTTCTTTTGGGAAGGGGCAGAGGTCTTTCTAGAGAGCCTTGTTCTGGTGAGAGTTTCCGTCTCGATTTGCGCAGCCTTCTCAGCCATGGGCTTGCCAAATAGGTTCTCACCTCGGCAGGGGACATCGACCAACTTGTCCTGCACCCAGGGTTCAAGGTCAGACGACTGAAGCCAAGCCTGTCGGCGGGCACCGATGCTGGCTGCGGCCACTCGAGCCGATGCTTCAAAGCCATCATAGGCTGCTCGAGAAATGAATTTGGAGCATTCTCGAATTCCAGTGGACAAGGCTAGGAACCTCCGCAAAGGTTCCTCGGAAAGTCCAGCAGAGAATCCGGCTATCTCCTTAGCCAGGTCTCTAAGGTACATGCCCATGTAGAGCTGGTAGGTCTGGACCCGACAAGCAAGCATAGAGCCTTGGAAACACTTCTTACCGAGGCCATCCAGGTTGCGGGCCTCCCTGCCGGGAGGCACCAAGGAGTGCATCTTCTGGCTCTTGAGCCTATGCATGGCCGATTCCACCACCATGGAATGGTGCGGTAGCTGTGCTTTCTGGAAGCCAGGGCTCTTGCGGACTCGATAGATGGAATCGACCCGCTTGCTTAATACCGGCGACGATGCCAGACTCTCCCACATGCGGAAGAGTAGTCGTTCCAGCATGGGAGGAACCGGTACAGTAAAGTGCTCCTTCGCTGGAGAGTCATACTGGAGGGCGTCGAGCTCCTCGGCTCGAGGCTCCTCCTCAGGATCCACAGGGAAGGCCAAAGCCTTGGCCATATCCCTGACGAAGTCCGAGAACCGGGCATCCTCCGGGGGGGACTGCTTCCGAGGTTCGGACTCAGGGGAGTCCGAGGGGACACACCGAGTCCGAAAGGAATCAGGTGACTCTTCCACTTCAGATTCCCAGGCCGACTCCGAGGAGGAATCGGTGGGGTCGGTTCGGGCAGGCGTAGGCGTCGGCCGCCCCGACGCCGAGGGAGTCGGCGTCGACGACCTCGGTCCCGAACGGGAGGCTGAGGGAGACCTCGACCGAGGATCGACTCGAGCCCGCATGGACTCGAGGATCGGCTCGGTCTCCGGGGTCGACTTAGACGTCGACGTCCCGGCGGCCAGGGCAGAGGCGCCAGCGAGGCTAGCGATCAGTGCCCGCTGCTGGTCCATGAAGGCAGCCAGGCTGCTCTCCAAGGCCGTCAACCTGAGTCCAACCTCAGGTGACCCAGCAGCCCCCGACTCGGGCCCCGACGGCGTCGGGCCCGACGTCGGACCCCTCGGAGGCGAGTCCAAGAGGACTACAGGACTTACCCGAGCAGGCGATTCCGATTCCAGACAAGGTCGCTTCGTGAGACGATCCTGCTCCAAAGACCCGGGACGGCTATCGGGGCTATGCGACCTGGCCCTCGCGGAACCAGGAGCGTCAACCGACGCCGCCCTCGCGGGTTTCGTCTTCCGATGATGATCCCCCGAGGGAGAACCTCTGTCGGAGGAACTCCGGCGATGCTCAGAGCTGGAACCTCTGGACGCCGAGGCCTCCGACGAGGTCCGGGTACGGGTGGGATCTGCGAAGATTCTTTCCCGCTGATGCCGCCGACTCCGTAAAGCTTTGGAGGACATTTTGCTGCAGGCCCCACAGATCAGTTCCTCGTGATCTGGGCAGAGGCAGCGGAGGCAATGATCGTGTGTGTCAGTGAGAGACATATTTCTGTCACACTGAACACACCTTTTGAAGCCACTGGCAGCCATCGGGGGAAAAAGGGCCCCTGCAAGGTCAAAGGACCGGGCTGCCAGCGAAAAACCGAAAACGAAACTGACAAGAAAAATCAGAAAAACCGAAAAATAAGAAAAGGACTCGCAACGGCGTCGCGAGTCCGGGCAGGAAAGAGACCAGCGTCGAACCGAAGAAAAAACAGAAAATAAATGAAGAAATCAACTTTTTCTGCGGGGACTGGAAGACCACGTCTGTAGGGCTCCGCGGAAAAAAGAAGACTGGCTAAGATGGCACCCTTGGGCGGGAAGGGGACCGCGCATGCGCGCTGCAATTCCCAAAGGCTTTCTTTGAAAGCTGGGGAAAATTGCTCCGCGAGGGCTCCGTCGGCGCCGACGTCACCCATATGTGAGGACTGACTTCCTGCTTGGTCCTGGAGAAAGGTACTATATATTCTGAGGGTATGGTCAGAACAGGAAAATTAAGAGCATCCTCACAGAAACTTTATGTTATAAAGGCTAAGGTAGCTCAGATGGATTTAAATATAGACAAGAAAAAATAATGGTTCCAAATGACCTGTAACAGTGCAGGTATCCTACTGCCTGCCTGGCCTGTATGAAGAGACAGTGCAAAAAACCTTGACAGGAAAATACATTGGCAACACAGTAATAATGGGACATTTCAATTACTTTAATACTGATCTTTTTGGGACAGTCTATGGAGGTACAATTGCTAGATGCCATTGACAACTGCTTCATGGAGTGGCTCATGTTAGAGATGATGCAAGGCAAATTGCTTTAGATGCATTTCTCAGTGAAACATAGCATCTGGTGCACAGTGTAAAGGTAGTGGAACACCTGGCAGCAACTGCAATCTAATCTGACACAATTACCGAGAAAATATTAAGCAACTCTACTGCAGCAACATTTAACTTTCAAAAGGGGAAACTATGGTAATATGTGGAAATCAGGGAGGAAAACTAAAATGAGCAGTGGAGAGGAGTTTGAATTAGGTATGGACATTGTTTAAAAATATTGTAGAAGCCTAGATCAAATACATTCCATGCATCAAAGAATATGCCGAGATATTTGCCAAAGAGGCAGAAACTAAAACTACAAATCTTTAGGTACATCAAAGCAAGATGCTTGTGAGGGAATCGGGTGGATCACTAGATGACCTGAGGATGTTGGGGAAGCTGGATAACAGAGGTTGAAAAACAAAGCTATTTGATTTAGTCTTTAGTGAGGACGTTGGGAAGATGCCTACACTGGAAGCAATCAACTGATGGTTCAAAGGAACTGAACTAAATAATTATGAAGCTGAAAGATCTAACCAACCTGACAAACAAGATCATGAGAGGCAGATGATATTCATCCCAGAGTTCTAGAAGAATTCAAATAAACTGCAGACCTGTTAACTAAAAATCTGCAACCTGTCAATAAAATCAGCCACCATGCCTAAATACTGAAGGGTGACCAATATCACACCAAATTTTAAGAAGGGTTTCAGGGTGATATAGGAAAGTATAGACCAGGTGTCTCCAACTCCAGTCCTGGAAGGCACCAAACCATTCAGGTGTTCATGATGTCCCTAATGAATATACATGAGATATATTTGCATGCACTGCCCCCATTGTATTCAAAATTATCTCATGCATATTCATTATGGACAGCCTGAAAACCTGAATGGTTTGGTGCCCTCCAGGACTGGAGTTGGAGATCCCTGGTGTAAACTAATGAGCCCAACCTCTGTGTAGTGCAAAGTCGAGCTATTCTAAACAGAATTACTGGACATGTGGATAGAAATAAGTTTATGGAGAACAATAAACAAGGATTTAGCAAAGTCAAGTTTTGCCTTATCCGTCTAATAGAATATTTTTAAAGTGTGAACACAATGGTAAACCAGTTGATAAGTGGACTTCGATTTTTAGAAGGCATCTAACAAGTCCCTCATGAGAGATTCTGCAGGAAATTAAAAAGCTCACAGGATGGGCGACAAATGTCTTACTGTGCATTACCAACTGGTTAAAACATTCTAAGCAAAGAGTTGGATCAAACAGTTTTCCAATTGGAGACCAGTGAACAATGAAGTGCCCAGTGATATAACTTGAACCATTTACATAAATGAACTGTTAAAAAGGGGAAATCATGAAGAAATCAAATTTGCAACTGACACAAACTATTCAAAGTTGTTAAAACATGAGCAGACTGAAATACTGCAGAATGATCTTACAGAAATAAACTGGGCATCTAAATAGCAGGTGAAATTTAACATGGGCAGGTGAAAAGTGATGCACATAAGGCAGCTGAAATAATCCTAAATACATAATGATTGATTCCATATCAGAGCACTCAGGAAAGGGATCTGGGAGTCATTGTAGATATGTTGTAATCCTCAGCTTAGTATAATTTTGTGAATTAGCAAAAATGAAATCTTTGGCCAAAAAACAAACGTGATCCCTGTCTTCAGTTTTACTCCTGCCAGCTGCTGCAGCCCTCCAGTGAAAAAAAGGCAACTATAAAGCAAAACTAGAAATGTATTAATGCCATGTCGCCACTGCACTTTTGAGTACTGTGTGCTGTTCTGGCTGCCCCAAAGTCAAAAAAGATACAGCAGAACTACGAACTAGGCAAACTTCATCCCTTGCACCTCCTCCTCCCGTCACCCATTGCCATTGCCACCCGTCACTGGGACAGGCAGCAGCAATAGCTGCAATCAGTCCCACGGTGCTTACCTTTAAACCTTCAGCGCTGCGGGGCTGCTTGCTTACGCTCCCTCTCCGACGCCTGATGCAGACTTCCTGTTTGCAACAGGAAGTTGGCATCGGAGAGGGGGAAGAAGCAATGAGCCGTGCGGCGCTGAAGTTTAAATGGAAGCGCCATAGGACTGTTTGCGGCCACTGCTGCCTGTCTCGAGAGGGGCAACAACAATGGTTGCCCCTGGAGGGTCAGTGCTCTAGGTGACCGCCTAGTTCACCTGATGGTATCATCGGCACTGGGAGGATGACAATAAAAATGATAAAAGGGATGGAGCAGCTGAACAGGTTAAGGATCTTCAGCTCTAAGATGACATAACAGAGGAAATATGATAGTTTATAAAATCATGAGTGTGGTGGAACAAGTAAATCAGGAACAGTTATCTATGTTTTCAAATAGGGCTAAGGGCACTTTATGAAACTAACATGTAACAGATTAAAACAAAATGAAGAAATGGTTCTTTTACTCAACCATCAAGTTAATTTGTTGCAGGTGGATGTGATCAAGGCATATGGCATAGAAGGGCTCTAAAATTGGTCCGTGGCGTCTGTCTCTGGAGTTTCGCTGATGATACGGTCTGGGTTGTTGTGGTAATGTACTGTTCTGCGTCCTTCTCTCTTATCTGTCTGACTGTCTCTGTTCCCTATTCTGTCCTATCAAATAAATGGCGTTCTTTTCTTATTTCCTTGAATGATATATTATTGTAAACCGCTCTAATGCCTTCTGGCCTGAGCGGTATATCAAATTTAAATAAACAATAAACAATAAAGGACTTTGGACAAATCCCTGGACAAAAAGCTCAATTATTAACCAGGGAGACTTGGAAAAGCTATGCTTATCCCTGGGATAGAGCAACAAGGAATGGATGTACTTTTTGGGTTCTGCCAGCTATCTCCTAGTGATCCAAATGGACCACTGTCAGACTCAGGATGCTAAACAGGGCCAGTTCAACCACCAGGTAAACTAGGCAGTTGCCTAGGGTGGCAGTTTGGGGGGGGGGGAGGTGGGCAGAGCACAAAGAATTCAAAGCTAAACAGATTTTGACAATCCGGGGGGGGGGGGGCATAAGACTTGAACCACCTCTGCAGCCGGCCCTGTTGATAAACTCAATAGTCTGACCTAGCATGCAATTTTATGTTCTTACATTATTTAGCAGCACATCAGAGAAAGAACAGAAAATGGTTCTCCTGGCTTGAAATTCTGTATGTAGGACATTATTCAAGCAGGGAGACCTTGCTTTTATCTGCCATTTGGGCTTCTTGTGGAGTTTGCCAGGAAGTAATGGGAGCCTAGTGGACTAAAATCTAGAGGGACCCCAGAACCTGGAGGATCAGATGTATGGACTTCAGGATGACAACAATTTTGCCTATATGGGATACTTGCCTCCACAAATTGAAGCCTTAGGATATTTCAAAGCAGCCTTTCTATCAGGAAAGGTGTAACCCTGCCATTTCTCACCATTTCCTGATGGGAGGCAATCAGTCAGGGAGAAAGTCCACGTTATGGAAGCAGGATCATTCTGTTTCTGCATCACTTAGTTAGAAAGTAATACCTAAAATCCTTTCAAGGTGACTGCAGACAGTGTCCAGGCAGGATTACAGGTTTGGACCCCAAATCTGGATGATGCAAGCAAACATTTTTCATGGCCAAGATGACCTGATTAACAAGCACACACTGACAGCAACCCAAATAATTTTGAAACATCTGTCAACAGATGTGCTCCAAACCCTACATGCATGTGTTACTGCATGAGCATGTAAAGTGTCATTTTAGGCTAGGGGCTAAAGGACTTGTCTCTTAACAGCAGTAGCTGGGGACAAAAGGATTACCTGTGGACGAGCCAAACGCAAACACTGACTTTGCTGGTGGCTCAATTTCTTTGCTCTCCGTGGACTTGGCCAGGCTGAAGTTAAAGGAAGGTCTGCTAGTGCTCTCTTCTTTGGCTGGGTCAGCCTTCCCAAACTGGAACATTGACTTCAGCTCAGTACTCTCTGCTTTCTTCCCAAACACAGTTGCTGGGGTGCTAAAAGGTTGTTTCCCTTCAGTCTGAAGCAGTCCAAAAGACGAAGAGGAAGCCTGCTCCTTCTCTAGCTCTGGCTTTGCAAAGGCAGTTTCTGTGCCCCAACCAGCGGCTGGCACCTCATCTTTCTTATCAGCCTTACCAAAAGAGAAAGAGGTGGAGGCTGGGGCATCCTGTTTTTTCAAGCCAATGGAGCTCTTGAAGTTACTGGCATCCGACGTGCCCTCTGCTAGAGCAGGTGCTGTGGAGGAGCCTATACCAAAGGAGAATCCAGAAGAAGATTTTGCTTCCTTTTTCTCATCCTGCTGCCCAACACCAGATGTACCAAATGTGAACGTTACAGAAGAAGGTACGTTGGGTAGGGGCTTGCTTGAGTTTGTAGGGAGTGCAAAGGAAAATCCACTGCTGTTGGTGGTCGACACAGCACTGTCTTTATTATTCTCCTCCAGTTTGGAATCTGATGAAGAGGAAACTCCAAATTTAAAGCCTGCCACAGGCTGGGAAAATGAGAACCCCCTGGGAGAGATGCTTTTACAGGACTCTGGGGCTGAGGTGGAAACAGCAAACTTGAAGCTCCCTTGAGCTTCACTGGCCTGGGACGAGACAGAAGTGGCTGTAGACTGAACACCAAACTTAAATGCTGAGGAAGTGGCAGCAGCAGCATTGGAGGATCCAAAACCTTAGATAAAAGAAAATAAAAATAAGAGACAAAAAAAAACCAGATGCACCAATTAAGCTTAGTTACTCACCCATAACAGGTGTTCTCTGGGGACAGCAGGAATCAATCCTCACATATGGGTGACATTGACAGAGCCCTGCACGGAAGCTTCTCCCCAGCTTTCAAAGAAAGCCTTTGAGAGATGCACCAGGCATACGTGGACCCCATCCAGCCCAAAGGTGCTAACTTGCCTCAGACAAATGACACAGCTAAAGATGGCAAAAATGATAGAAAAGCAACTCCATGGGGAGGAGGAAGGATTGTGAGAACTGATTCCTGCTTTCCCCAGAGAACACCTGTTACAGGTGAATAACTACGCTTTCTTCGGGAACAATCAGGAAGTCCATCCTCACATATAGGACTCTAGCTACAGGCTACCGAAAACCTGTAGAAATGTCACAGGTGAGCCGTGAACAGCAGGGAGTCTTAAGGAGACATATTCTCAAGAGACCTAAGTGTCCATAGAGAACCAGCACTCCGGTAGCCTGAACACTTAAGGGCTGGAGGACAGGAGTTGCCTACATCCCAAACAAATGACGGAGTATGGCCTGGCCAAAGGCACTGGCCCTTTGGGACTCCCTCTCGAGGCAGTAATGAGCTGCGAAAGTGTGGACTGAAGACCAGGTGGCAGCCCAGCAGATGTTCGAGAGGGGGACAGAATGCAGATTTGCCACAGATGCTACTATGGCCCCTGATGCTGCGCGCCGTTACCCGGAGCTCCAGCAGGAGCCCAGCCTGCTCATAGGCAAGGACAATGCAGTCCATCACCCAAGTGGACAGAATTCGCTTGGTCACCGCTTACTCTAGCTGACTGGAGTCATAGGAGATGAAAAGCTGGGAGGCTTTGCAGTGGCCCAGGGTATGTTGACAGTCCAAGGTATGCAGTACGGTCTCAACCCGGCTGGCGTGAGGCTGCAGAAAGAAGACAGGGAGCACCATCTCCTGATTGAGGTGGAAGGGGGTCACCACCTTAGGAAGAAACTTGGGGTGCGTGTGGAGCACCACGCTGTTCTTATAGAACTTTGTGTACAGCGGATCCGCCACTAGCGCCTGAAGCTCGCTAACTCTGTGAGCAGATGTGAGTGCCACTAGAAAGACTACTTTCCATGAGAGGTTCCGCAGGTGGCAGGTAGCCAGGGGCTCGAACAATGGTACTTGAGCTTGGATATCACCACGTTGAGGTCCCACTCTGCCACTGGAGGACGCACGGGGGGGGGGGGGGAGCTTGGATAACAGGAGACCCTGCAAGAAGCGGGTCACAAGAGGTTGGACAGAGAGGGGCTTGCCCTCGATAAGGTGGTGGTGCGTTGCTAGAGAGCTCAGGTGCTCCCTGATAGAGTTGGACAGAGCACGAACACGGGTCAACTTGCTGTTCCACGCACCACAATGAAGAATCTGCGCCATCTGAAGGCATATGTCCATCTCGTAGAGACCCTAACGGAGGCCAGGAGGACCTCCTCCATCTCCTCCGAGAGGTTGAATGGGGCCAAGGCTACCCTTTCAGCAGCCAAGCTGTTAGCAACAGAGACCCCAGATTGGGGTGTAGGAGGGAGCCCTCCTGCAACAGTAGCCCCGGGGCACTCTCCAAGTGGACCAGAGCCACCAAGGAGCAGCAGGAACCACAGTTGCCTGGGCCACTGGGGGGCCAATTAGTATCAGTGATCCCCCGTCATGCTGAGACTTGAAAAGGGTCTTGGCTATCAGTGGTGCGGGCGGAAAGGCATAGAGCAGGCACTCCGTCCACGGAGTGAGGAACGCATCCACTGCCACCCGTGAGGGGGTGCGGTTGGTGGGAGCAAAAACGAGGCAACAGTGTTGGTCAGGCTTGCAAAGAGGTCCATCAGGAGAATTCCCCAGAGTAAGAGCAGAGAGGCCACCCTGGGGACCAGCTGCCAAATGTGCAGCTAGAGGACCCTGCTCAGCTTGTCTGCTAGAGCGTTGAGCTCGCACAGAAGATACACCACTCACTGTGCAGCGCAAAGGAGCAGAGAGCCACTGCCTCCTGGCAGAGGGGGTAGAACCCTGTGCCTCCCTGCTTGTTCACGTAGAACATTGCCACCTGATTGTCCGTTTGGACCAGCACTGACTGGTGCTGCAGGCAGTGGCGGAAGGCTCAGAGAACCAGAAATATGGCCCAAAGCTCCAGCAGGTTGACCGGGAGTTGGCTCTTAGACTGCAGAGATCTTTACAATGAGCTCAACCACCCAGCAGGGAAGCATCCATGGTGAGGACCCTCTGGGGATCAGGGTCTGGAAGGGCATCCCTGCCTGGAGATGCTGCGGGACCTGCCACCAGCTGAGGGAGTCCGCAAGTTGATGGGTCACAGTCACCCTGTCCCACAGCCATCCGCTGGCCTGGGTCCAATGGGCCTCCCTCATGTGGAGGGGGACATCCAGGGTGACATGGACCATGGATGCCATGTGGCCCCAGGCATAACAGAATGCGAGCAGACACGGTGCGTCTGCGTTGTACGTCTGCGGCCAGCACCCCGAGGTAGGAACGCTCTGGCCTGAAGGGTGTCTAGTTGGGTTCCAATGTACTCCGGTCACTGTGTGGGGAGGAGATGGGACTTGGGATGGTTTATGACAAACCCCAGGTGTTGGACGCAGATAGTGCGGGCCGTGGCCTGATGCACCTCAGCGGCTGAGCCTCCTCTGATCATCCAGTCTCCTTGGAGGCAGAGGTGTGCCGCGACCACCGCTAGGCACTTGGTGAAGACCCTTGGGGCGGAGGCCAGACCTAAGGGTAGCATTCTGTATTGGTAATGGCCGCCTCCCATCACAAACCTGAGTGATTGCCTGTGGTTGGGATGGATGAGGATGTATGTGTATGCATCCTTTAAGTCCAAGGAACATAGCCAGTCTCCCTGCTGAAGGTATGGCAGCAACATCCCAAGGGAAAGCAACTTGAACTTCTCCTTTACCAGGAACCTGTTCATATCCCACAGGTCCAGAATGGGCCTTAGGCCCCCTGTTTGTTTGGTATCAGGAAGTACTGGTAGTAGAATCCCTTGCCCTAGAGTTGTGAGGGTATGGGTTCCACTGCCTTGTCCTTGAGAAGACCTGCGAGCTCCTGCAGACCTAGGAAAGGGGAGTCCTGATAGGCTCTCCCGGGAAGAATGAAGGAGACGTCTGCTCCAGGTGGAGGAGGTAGCCTTCCCTGACCACCTGTAGTGCCCAAGTGTCAGTGGTGATGACTGGCCACCAGTGGGCAAACAAGATCAGATGTCTCCTTGCATGGGTTTACTAAAGAGGTTCTCTCCTTGGCAGGGGACAGCAACCAATTTGTCCTGAACCCATTGCTCCAGGTCAGAAGACTGTAGCCAAGCCTGACGTCAGGCACCAATGTCCGCCACTGCTACTCTAGCCGCCGACTCAAAGTCATCATAGACTGCTTAACTCATTAATTTGGAGCACTTTCTAACAGAGGACAGGCTCCAGAATTGCTGGAGGGGTTCCTCGGATAGAACAGCCTGGAACCCAGTGAGTTCCTTTGCTGACAAATGGCTGACTCCACCAACATGGAATTATGTGGCAGTTATGCTTTCTGGAAGACTGGGCTCCGTCCAGCCATCTGCTCATGATGGGAACCAAAGCCGGTGTTTCCCATATACGAAGGAGCAGCTGTTCCAGGATCGGGGGGGGGGGGCGGGGAGGGGGGGGGGAGAATGGGCACTGTAAGTGCCTCCTTCGGAGGGGCCTCATACTGGAGGATCTCAAGTGTGAGGGTTGTCCTCTGACTCTGTGTCTAATGACAGCAGCTTTGACATGTCCTGCACAAAGTCAAGGAAAGTCATATACTTGGGCGGAGACCGGCACCGGGTCTCGGAGGAAGATGTCCAAGGGCAAATCACAGTGGCAACTGTTGTCCGGTGATTCTTCATCCTCCCAGTCCAACTTGTAGTCAGTGGAGGAGTGGAGGTTGGGCCGCGGTGTGAGGTCAGGCCCCAAGCCTCACCGTCCATGCTCCTCAGAGGCTCTGCGGGCGGAGCTGCAGCCACTCATCAGGGACAATCTCAGTCCCGAGGATCGGGACCAGGATTGAGACAAAATGTCAAGGATCGACTCAAGGCTGATGGTACTTAAGGATCGGCTCAACCTCTAGGGATGTCCTTGAGGTTGAGGACCCGGAAGTCTGGGCAGATGACCCAGCAGAACCGGGCATAAAGGCCTGCTGCTGGGTCATGAAGGCAGACAAGCTGCGCTCCAAGGCCGCCATTCTGATCTCCAAAACAGATGGCTCCACAGCCTTTGGCGCAGGCACCAAGGATCCCTGGCCCGGTGCCAGCTCCAACAAGGGGAGTCCTTGACCAGGACGGCCTCAGAGGTCTGAGGCTGGTCACTGAAGGCCAAAGCTTCCTTTTGGGAGACTTTGGTAGGCCACTCCCACTCCAACCCCTCGGACCCACGGCATGTACTGCGGGACCAGGCACGGGACTTACCCACCTTTCCCAACTCATCCACAGACACTGCCCTCGAGGATTATTTCTTCTTTTTGTGTTCCACCTCTGGAGTGCTCCACTCAGAGGACCCACAGCCTCGGTTGGAGACAGCGGGGTCACTTCAGGGTTTTGGGGTCCTGGAAGGGGGCTTGGAGCGCAGTGTCGCTGGAGACTCCTGGGCAGAATCTGACCTTTGGAAGATCTTGTCGTGCTGCTGCTGACAACTTAATAGCTTTGGAGGACATGTTTTTAGAGAGAGTCCACAATCCAAGGAGGTCATGGTCTGCCCCAAGGCAGTGGAGGCAGCAGTCATGTGTGTTGGTGAGAGAAATGGTCCAGGAACACCAATCACACTTTTTGAAGCCACTGGCAGTGGCCATGGGGGGAAAAAGGGCCCCAGTGAGGTTGAAGACCTGGGGCTCTGCCAGTGAAAAGGGCATATTGCACCAGTAGAAAAATAAGGGGGGGAAAAACGAACCCAAGTTGCAATGCAGGGGGGGGGGGGGGAGCGGGAAAAGGAACCAGTGCAACTGGGAAGAAAAATCTTCCGAGAGAAGAAACAGACTTTTTCTGGGGAAATCAGACACACGTCCAGTGGGCTCTGTGGAAAAAAGGAGACTGAGGCAGGATGGCACCCTTGGGTGGCTGCATCTCCCAAAGGCTTTCTTTGAAAGCTGAGAAGCAGCTTCCACGCAGGGCTCCATTGGCGTTGGCATTGATATCACCATATGCGAGGACTGACGTCTTGCTTGTTCCCGGAGAAACACATTGCTGGTATAGACTCTTCTTTATCTGCAAACAAGAGAGATTAATGACTGGAAACTGCACAGCTCTTTGCCTGCCTATCTTCCTATATCTTGCTTCCAGAAACACATTCTTCACACATACCTGGAGGTTTTTTTTTTCCACTTTATCTTTCCCACATCACTCCAGATGACACCAGAACACCCTCACTGGTCATGACATCCAGGGCAGTCAATGGACAAAGTAGCACCCAGGAAAAGGGTCGTTTTTGTCATCCTCATTCTTTTTGTGTTTGCATGCTTACAGACTCAATCAAAAAGGCAACCCCCTACCCAACAGCCTGATGTTCCAGGCAGTCACCCTTTTTGCCCCACTCCTATTGTGACAGCCCTGGTGACATTCCCTCAAGATAAAACTAAAGCGCATTTTTTGTTCATCTTCACAGAGAAAGGAAAAGAAGCTTATGTGAAGGGACAGTGGAAGAGGTGGCAAACTTTTCACAATTGACTAATTTTGAAAGGGCACTGCTGTTTCTGCAAATAGTGCCTGGGGATCCCCTCCCAGTCACACCTTTAATCTATACAAGAAAAACAGATAATTTGGTGAATGAGAAAAAATGAAATCTTTGGTTAAAAACACATGTGATCCCTGCCTTTAGTTTTACTCCTACCGGCTGCTGTTGCTGCCCTCCAGTTGACTCCCGGCCAGACTCCTTTCTAGGGTTTTTGTTTTTTTGTTTTTTATAAGAGCAAGGCTCTGCAGCCAGGTACTCCAACTGCACTGCACCAACAAAGGACCAAATGTAGAAGGAAGCCCCTTACCCTGAATACCAAACAGCCATGGAAGGGGCGAGATATGAGGGAGGGACCCACCATGCCAGGTGTTAATCTCTGGGCCCACCGCTCCGGGCCCACAGCATTGCTAAACCAGGCACTGGGAGAAACTACTGTATGGCTTTGCTCAATGCAGCTTTACTTTTTCTTTTTTTTTTTTAAAGCCATCCACTGGAGTCCAGACTGCACAGGCATTTAGCAATCTCCATCTGCTGGCCTTGCACAGGAAGGACTCTTATTGGGCAACATCATCAAACCCAGTGGTTCTCAGTCTCCATCTGCTGGTAAGTGAGCATAACCTCACGTGACTGGTCTGGAGGGAAGATTAGGAATGATCACTGATGTTCTTTAATAATCCAGCCTTTGCTTAACTAGATGTGAAAGGGTTGTCAGGTAGATGCCTAGAAGCTGCTTTTCAGCTGATCGTGTCTCAAGATATGACAAATCTCTCATCCACACCACTGGTTGTTTTTTTAAATTAATTTTTAGAATTCAATTCTTAGTTTCTCAACAAAAAGTTGCCCCTTCCCCAACTGATCACAATTAGGTGTAGTTACTCACCTGTAACAGGTGTTTCTCCAGGGGCAGCAGGAATCAGTCCTCACATATGGGCGATGTCGGCACCCACGAAGCCTGCGTGGAGCATTTCCCCAGCTTTCAAAGAAAGCCTTTGGGAATGCCACCATGCATGCGTGGTCCCCTTTCCGCCCAAGGGTGCCATCTTGCTCAGTCAGATGACACAGCTCAGAAAGAGACAAAAAAATGCCAACAGTGGGCAACTACAAGGGGAGGTGGGTGGGTTGTGAGGAGTGACTCCTGCTGTCCCTGGAGAACACCTGTTACAGATGAGTAACTTCGCTTTCTGCAGGAACAAGCAGGAAGTCAGTCCTCGCATATGGGAATCCCCAGCAACAGGCTACTGAGGACCTGTAGAAAAAATGCCACGGCAAGCCGTGAGCAGTCACTGGTAACCAAAGACCCCGCTCTCGGTAGTCGCAGAAGGGTCAGAGGACAGGAGTTACTTAAACCCCAAACAGATTACGGAGTACAGCCTGGCCGAAGGCGGCGTCCTGACGGGACTCCCTCTCCAAGCAGTAATGTGTCGCAAAAGTGTTAGCAGAGGACTAGGTTGCAGCTCAGCAAATGTCCGCCAGTGGCACGGAGCATAGATGGGCCAACAACACTGCCCTTGCATGAACATCGTTTGCCGTGACTCGGTGGTCCAGGGGCAGCCCTGCCTGAGCCTGGGCGAAGGCAATGCAATCCACCACCCAGATAGAGAGGGTCAGCTTAGTGACCGCGAGCCCCATGCGGGCAGGGTCGTAGGAGATGAAAAGCCTCTCAGAACGACAGTGAGGCTGCATATGCTGCAGGTAGGAGAGCACCCTCCTGCAGGCAAGGGTGTGTAGGATCGCCGACGCCTGGTCAGTGTGAGGCTTCGGGAAGAAGGCCGGCAATCCTATCTCCTGGTTGAGGTGGAACTCAGACAGAATTTCGGGAGGAACTTGGGGTGCATTCGGAGAACTACCCAGTTACTGTAGAATCTCGTGTAAGGGGCGATGGCCATCAGGGCCTGAAGCTCACTGACACTGTGGGCAGAAGTGAGGGCCACCTGAAAAACCACCTTCCAGGAAAGATGCCGAAGCGAGCAGGATGCCATTGGCTCGAAGGGTGGCTGAGTCAGCTGCATGAGGACGATGTTGAGGTCCTACTCCGCCGGAGGCGGTCGGATGGGGGGCTTGGAAAGCAGCAGCCCATGCATGAAGCAGGAAACCAGTGATTGACTTGAGAAAGGTCCACCCCCGACTGGGTGGTGGTTAGCCGAGATAGCGCTCAGGTGGACTCCGACTGAGTTGGACTTCAAGTTGACCTGCGAGAGCTGGAGCAGGTACTGCAGCACCAAGTGTGTGGGGCAAGAGAACGGGTCAGTCATATCTCCGAGCACCACAACGAGAACAGACGCTATTTAAAGGTATAAGCCCTCCTAGTCAAGTCCTTGCGCAAGGCCAGCAGTATGTCCTCGACCTCCACTGGGAGATGAAGGGAGGCTAGAGCTACCTGTTCAGCCGCCAAGCCGTGAGGGATAAGGACCTCAAGTTCGGGTGAAGTAACAGACCTTCCTCCTGTGTCAACAAGCCCGGCACGTCACCCAGGGAAACCGGAGGCTCCGATGAAAGGCGGAGCAGCAGCAGGAACCAGGGCTGTCGAGGCCACCGCGGGGCCACGAGGATCACAGAAGCCCTGTCCCGCTGTATTCTGAGGAGAGTTCGCGCTATGAGCAGGGTGGGAGGGAAACGCATACAGGAGGCTGTATGTCCACGGCAGGAGGAAGACATCGGGGCTTCACTGTTCGGGGGGGGGGGACTGGGCCGCAGTACCGTGAGTGCTGCGAGTTCATCAGGCTGGTGATGAGGTCTAGGACTAGAGTCCCCCCCCCAATGCTGGAACAGCTGCTGCACCATCTGCGGGCAGGGTTGCCACTCATGCAGCTGGAGCAGCCGGCTTAACCTGTCTGCCAGGACATTGTCCTGGCCCGGGAGATAGGTGGCCCGTAGTGTTATGCCCTGGTGAACCACGAAGGATCACAGGGCTACCGCCTCCAGGCAGAGGTTGTAAGAGCCGGTGCCCCCTTGCTTGTTCATATAGAACATTGCTACTCGGTCTGTCTGGACGAGCACCACCCGGCAGTGAACACGGTGCCTGAATGCCGGAGTTCAAGAAGGTTGATCAGTTGCCGGGACTCCTCCAGGGTCCAAGTCCCCTGGCATGCGGAGCTCACTGCAATGGGCTCCCTAGCCCATGAGTGAGACATCTGTGGTCAAGACCACGTTATGTTGTGGGGCCTGGAACGGCATGCCACGGAGCAGGTTCCGGGCATCCCTCCACCAGTCAGGGGACTCAGTGAGTAGAGGAGTGACCAAGATGGCATATCGGAGGTGACCTGTTGCCCGAGACCACTGCACCCGAAGGCACCACTGCACCACCCGCATGTGCAGTCAGGCGTTGGGGACGGCATGAACCGTTGAGGCCATATGGCTGAGGAAACGGAGCATCGCTCGGGCCGATTCCGCATCGAGGCATTGGACCATGGATGCCAGAGTGATGAGGCATTATGACCTAACTTGGGGAAGGAAGGCTGTCACCTGACGAGTGTCGAGGCACATGCCGATGAACTCCAGGGATTGGGCTGGAGTGACATGAGACTTCGGGTAATTGACCACAAAGCCGAGGTGCTCGAGGAGGTGGACAGCGCAGGCCGTGGCCTGCCGCACCTCGGCAGCCATCCCCCCTGTAACGAGCCAGTCGTCTAGATAGGGATAGACAAAGGTGCCCTGCATTCAAAAGTGGGCTGCAGCCACCACAAGGCATTTGGCGAACACTGGCGGGGCAGTCACCAGGCCAAAATGATGGTGTTTCCTTGCACCCTGAAATGCAGGTATTCCTGTGCTTGGGATGGACGAGGATGTGAGCGTACGCATCCCGAAGGTCCAAGGAACATAGTCAGTTGCCTGCCAGAGGAAGGGCAGCAAGGCGTCAAGGGAGAGCATTTTGAACCTTTCCTGTATACTTGCTGAGATTTCTTAAATCGAGGATGGGTCAGAAACTGCCCATCTGCTTTGGCATGAGGAAGTAACGGGAGTAGAACTCATGATCTCTGAGGTGCAGCGGGACCACTTTTACTGCTCAGTCCTGGAAAAGACTGGCAAGCTCCTGCGCCAAGACGACCTGGTGCGCAGGGAGCCAAGGGGGCTCCCCGGGGCAGAAGGGTGGAGGAAGCCGGTCCAGATGAAGGCGGTAACCTTCCCGAATGACTTGGAGGACCCAGGTGTCTGAAGTGACAGACTCCCATTGGGAAGCAAAGTGGACCAGACACCCTCTCACCGGTAGCTGGGTTGTCGGAGGGCGAGCAGCTATGCATCAAAAAACTGGGGCCGACTGGGCCGGTGCTGGGGTCTGGATTTTGAGGCCCTTTGGCTTACGTGGGCCCTGGTGGCCGCTCTTGCTCTGTCCGACTTGGGGTGGAGGCGGCGCCGGAGGCAGAGGGTAAGGTGGGTAGCCCAGATAGGGCAGACCCTTCCTCTGAAAGAAAGGCTTTTTTGCCCTATTGCTTCTTCCGTGGGAGGTAAGAAGTCTTTTGGGAGAGACGGGTGCGGGTGACATACTCCGCCTCAATCTTTGCTGCTTTGTCCTTCATCGGTTTGCCGAACAATTGCTCGCCCAGGCACAGTACATCGAGCAGTTTCTCCTGGATCCATTGTTCGAGATCCGAAGACTGGAGCCAGGACTGCCGCCTGGCCCCAATACCAGCAGCCGCTACCTGAGCGGAAGTCTCAAAGCTGTTGTATGCAGCGTGGGAAAGGTACTTTAAACAGTCCCCTACTGACTTCAGGAGGGACTGGAAACAGCAGAGGTAATCACCGTTGAGGCCCGCCTGGAAACCTCCAAGTTCCTTCGTGAGGTCACAAAGGAATATACCTATGTATAGCTGGGTAAGCCTGGATGTAGCAAGCCAGCATGGAGCCTTGGTAGGCCTTACGCCCGAGACTCCCTAACCGGCGGGAGAGAGTTTGTTTTTGGGCTCTTTTGCTTCCACATGGCAGACTCCACCACCTTCGAGGTATGAGAAAGCTGGGCCTTCCAGAAGCCGGGCCCTCGCTGGACCCTGTACATGGTGTCCAGGCGTTTGCTGACAATGGGAACAGACGCAGGCGTCTCCCACATGCAGAGGAACAGCCGGGCTAGGATGGGTGGAACCGGGACTGTGAGGGATTCCCTCGGTGGAGCCTCGTATTGTAAAATATTGAGTTCTTCTACACAGAGCTCCTCCTCGGACTGAGTGGAGAGCACTAGGGCTCGAGCCATGTCCCACACAAACTCCAGAAAGATGGTGTCTTCGGGAGGAGACCGCCATTTCTGAGTCGGCGGAGAAGGGTCCAAGGGGAGGTCCCAATGAGCCTGGGATTCAGGGGAAGTGTCCCCTTCGGACTCCCAGCACGAGAATTCAGAGAAAGCACAGTTACTTACCTGTAACAGGTGATCACTGGGAACAACAGGAATAAGTCTTCACATATGGGTATCGTCGGTACCGACGGAGCCTGCGCGGGAACGCTCCCCAGCGTCCAGAAAGAAAGCTTTTGGGAACATCCCACAGCGCCTGCGCGCTGCCTTCCCGCCTTTCCTAACCGCCTCTCTCCAGTTCAAGTTTTAAGCTGAGACAAAGAGAGAGAGAGAGGAAAGGAAAGATAGATAGAGAAATACAACTCCTAGGGGAGATGGGTGGGTTGTGAAGACTTATTCCTGCTGTTCCCAGAGATCACCTGTTACAGGTAAGTAACTGTGCTATCTCCAGGAACAAGCAGGAATGAGTCTTCACATATGGGGACTCCCCAGCTGGAGATGCCAGGGAGATCTCCAAGGTTGTGAGTCCCTGAGAAGGGCTCTACCTGCCCCCATGGATCTCGGGCATCCAACCAGGGATGGGGGGTAGGAGTTGATTAGGTATGGAACAGGTGTTTGAGAATAGCCTGACCAAACAAGGCATCCCGGCGGGAGTCCTTGTCCAAGCAGTAATGGGCTGTAAAGGTATGAACCGAGGCCCAGGTGGCCGCTCGACAGATTTGGTCGATGGACACAGAGTTTAGATGAGCCATAGAGGCTGCCATGGCCCTCACATTGTGAGCTGTGACATGGCCCTCCAGAGAAAGGTACTTACTCTGGTAGGCGAAGGAAATACACTGAGCAATCCAATTGGACAGAGTTCTCTTAGAGACTGGAAGTCCTAAATGAGAGGGATCAAAAGCAACAAATAGTTGAGAGGACTTTCTATGTTGCTGTGTCCTTTGTAAGTAAAAAGCAAGTGCTCTCTTATAATCCAGGGTATGAAGATTCCTCTCTGCACTTGATGCATGAGATCCTAGAAAAAAGACAGGTAAATACACCTCCTGGTTCAGATGAAAAGGTGAGACCACTTTAGGCATAAAGTGTGGATTAGTTCTGAGGACTACCTTGTCATGATGGAACCTTGTATAAGGAGGATTAGCCACCAAGGCTTGCAGCTCACTGATAGGGCAAGCTGAGGTGACTGCAATGAGAAAAATAACCTTCCAGGAAAGGAATTTCAAGGAGGTAGTGGCTAAGGGTTCAAAGGGTGGCTTCATGAGCTGGCCAAGAACCAAATTCAAATCCCATGCCACTGGAGGTGGTCTAATGGGAGGTTTAGTTAAAAGAAGCCCTCTCATGAATCTTGCAATAAGAGGATGAGAGGAAATAGGATGTCCATTGAGAGGCTTAAGGGATGCTGCAATAGCACTCAAATGGACTCTTACTGAATTTGTTTTAAGGCCTGCATGGGATAAATGCAGCAAATACTCTAGTAAAGAATTCAGAGGTACAGCAAGAGGGTTAAGACCATTCTCTGCACACCAAATGGTAAACCTTTTCCATTTAAAAGCATAGGAACGTCTAGTGGAAGGCTTTCTGGAAGCATGAAGGATATCCTTCACCTGCTGAGAAAGATGCAAATCTTGAAGGGCCTTCAGCAACCAGGCCCTGAGATGAAGAGACTGGGGATTTGGGTGCCACAACGTTCCCTCCTCCTAGGACAGGAGGTCTGGAGCAGATCCCAAGTCCAGAGAGGGAGCTTGAGAGAGATGAAGAAGCAGAGGGTACCACACTTGGCATGGCCAACGTGGAGCTATGAGGATCATAGACCCCTTGTCTCTCTGAAGCTTGAACAGTGTCTTGGAAATTAGGGGAATGGGTGGAAAGGCATAGAGGAAGTCTTGCCCCCAATGGAGGAGGAAGGCATCCCTGGCCTGAACTCCCTGACACGGAATCCTGGAACAGAACTGGGGAAGTTTGGCATTCCACGGACTTGCAAACAGGTCTATGTCCGGGGTTCCCCAAATTCGAAAGATCCTGGCTATCTGGTCCCCATGGAGGGACCATTCGCGTGGAAGCAGAACTCGACTGAGTCTGTCTGCCCAAGAGTTTTGAACCCCTGGAAGATACACAGCCATGAAATGAATTTGATGCTCTCTGGCGAAGGCCCACAATCTCAAAGCTTCGTTGCAAAGTGACAGAGAGCGAGTCCCGCCCTGCTTGTTCACGTAGAACATGGCTACTTGGTTGTCCGTGTGGATGAGGACTATTTTGTAGCTGAGCAGGGTGTGGAAGACTGAGAGCTAGAAAAATTGCTCTGAGCTCCAAGAGGTTGATATGTAGAGATGTCTCCTGTGGAGACCAGATGCCCTGGGTTGAGAGATCTTGTAGATGAGCTCCCCAACCCCTTGGACAGGCATCTGTTGTAAGGGTTGCTTGGGGTAGCAACTGTTGAAAGGGGGACCCCAGCAACAGACTGTGAGTGGACTTCCACCACTGGAGAGACCAAAAGAGGCGACTGGAGGTTGCTATTTTGTCTGACAGGCACCCTGATGCCTGGGTCCATTGGGTGGACAGAGTCCACTGAGCTGTTCGCATGTGAAGGCGAGTGTAAGGAACCACATGCACGGTGGATGCCATGTGGCCTAACAGTTGTAACATCTCTCGAGCAGTTAAATGGGACTTTAACTGAACTTGTGAGGCTAACTGCACCAATGGTAGGCAACGGGCTTGGGGAAGATAGGCCCTTGCAGTTGTGGTATCCAGCAAGGCCCCTATGAACTCTAATGACTGAGTAGGGGTGAGCTGTGATTTTGGGATGTTTACCACCAGTCCCAGATACTGAAGAACACGCCTTGTGCAGGCTAGGGAAGCCTGGGCCTCTGTCTGGTATGGAGCTCGGATGAGCCAGTCGTCCAGATATGGGAATACAAATATTCCTAGAGTGCGTAGAAATGCAGCTACCACTGCCATGCATTTTGTGAACACTCTTGGTGCAGAAGCCAGACCGAAAGGAAGCACTCTGTATTGGTAGTGCTTTCCCTGATAAAGGAACCGAAGGAACCTTCTGTGTATTGGATGGATGAGGACATGGGTGTACGCATCCTTGAGATCTAGAGAACAAAGCCAATCCTGACTCTGAAGGTATGGAAGGAGAGCACCGAGAGAAATCATTTTGAATTTCTCCTTGCATAGAAACTTGTTCAATTCTCTGAGATCTAATATGGGTCTGTAGCCCCCTGTTTTCTTTGGGATAAGAAAATAGGGGGAGTAGAACCCTGAACCCTGTTGAAGAAGGGGTACTTCTTCTATTGCCCTTTGGGCAAGAAAGGTAGCAATCTCCTGACCCAGAAGGTCGAGGAGAGATGTTGGAGAATTGAACTGTCTCACCATGGTGTGAGGAGGAAGGTTTAAGAAATGAAGCTTGTGAGGGGGCGGAGCCTGATGTCCAGTGGGTAGGACGCTTTGCGTTGAAGCTCCCGAGAGGCCTACTTAGAATCCTGACTTAATACCTACACAAATTTACTATTTCGCTCCGAGCTGACCGGGGCACCTCGGGGGGAATGGCGGCCCATAAACCAGCGCGCTTGGACTTCGGGTCTCCTTCTTCTTCTCACGGAAAACGCTCCAAAACAGAGGTGTCCTCCCCACAGAAGATGGTTCCATTTCGTGAAAACCCCGAGATGAACCTGGAGATTTTGGAAGAAATACGCGGCGTGAAGGAATTGGTGCAGTCCAATGGAGAAGCGCTTCGAGCCATGCGAGAAGACTTTGGAGTGCTCCAAGACCGACTTGAAAGTCTTTCATTGCGGCAGGACAACATGGCGGGGGTCCTCGACTCGCACGAGGTGCGCTTGGGCAAACTGGACGAGGCTGAGCGTCAGATACAGAATCTTCAAAAGGAGTTAGAAGATAGCAATAATCGAGCCCGTCGCAACAATGTGAGGCTCCTCGGAGTGCCGGAGGGGGTGGAAGCAGGAGATATAAGAGAATTCTTGCTCAAAACTCTTCCCTCCTTGCTGAAGATCACCTTTTATAAAGAACTGGAAATCGATCGTGCACACCGTGTTCCTGCTCACATGGCGCTCAACCGCACGACCCCCCGGCCTATTATCTTTAGCTTGCTACGATATCAACAAGTGGAACAAATTTTACATGCTGCCCGAGCGAATCATCATTTGGAATTTGAAGGTCGTAAGGTCTCCTTCTTTCCTGATTTGGCAAAGCCTACCGTTGACCGTCGGAAGAAACTCCTTGCTTTTCGCCCTCGACTTCAACAGCTACAGGCTCGCTTTGGCCTGTTGTATCCAGCGAAGCTCCGAGTGACTCTCCATAACCAAACCAGGACGTTCGAAGATCCTGATCTACTATCAACATTTTTAGACTCCAAAGAAGCAGAGCAGATGCGCTAATCCCAAAGTTTGGACTCTTATTTGCCGGCTCTATCCGCCATTTTGAAGGGCCCGATGCGGCGGTCATAGCCAAGCACAGAAATAGCCTGGACTTTCTTTCTTTCTCTATATGACTTTTGTTTTTTGGTCTCCTATCCCTTCCTGATGTGTGCCTCGGTCGGATTCGGAGCACGCACAGTCCTACAGGTTATGTGTTTTTTCAAATTTGGCCTTCTCTGGGGTTTCTCCCCGCAGACACATGGTCGCCAGTAATTTTGGGGTTTTGCTTCTCCTCTACCGTACTGCGGTTTTCTTTGTTAATGTGGGGCGCTTCATTGTATTATATTAGTTTATTTTTCCTATGTCATGTGTACAGCCAGATACAGTCAGTTTGAGGGACACAGTGAAATTATGTGTGCTATCATGCTCAGAATTTTTAACTTTTCTGTATGGCCTTATGTAAACTCTTCTCATTCACCGTCAAAGGCATTAATGGTCCACTCAACGGAAAGAAAATCCTTAGCTATCTTAGCCATGAGCATGTTGATTTAGTGTTTCTTCAGGGAACGCATTTAAACTCTGCTGAAACACTGAAACTCAATGCTAAGCCTCACATGGTAGCTGCCTATTCTCCCACCGTTTTCAAATGGTACGGGATAGCCACTTTGGTTAAGAAGTCTTAGCATGCTACTGTACCTGATATTAGCGCTGACAAGAAGGGTAGATGGGCCCGTGTACACCTTGAGGTTGGAGATAGTTAATTCACGTGTATTTGCATTATGCCCCGAATGTGGACAACCCTGCTTACTATGCAAGTATTGCGCAGTTGGCCTCGGCCTCTGCCAATGCTCCATTAATACTTGGTGGCGATTTACTCAAGTGTTCCCTCAATCTTTTCTTCTCAAACAAGGTGCTCGTTGGTTGGAAGAGCCAGTACCGAGCAGACCTGTGTGGCTAGATACAGAAGCGGGCCTTCGCGAACCGATTCCTCTTACCTTTCTCCCTGGTATGACTCTCCCATCAGACTCCCACTATCCACCAATGCTTTTAGACACTTTAGGTGCCTTTACTACTCTTATGCAATCTTAGACTCCCGACTCTGGTCAGTGCAACTTCAGCATCGCCTTTGATCCACTAGAGTACTCCCGCCATCGGCATTCTCTATATAAGGTTGATTGGCGACTTTCCGACCTCTCGGTAATTCACCGGGTGTAGCATCCAATTTTACTAAACCTTCTGTAATGCTATACCTAGAGATACCCCTATAGCGCAGAAAGTATGGGAGAGAGAATTGCATGTGACTTTGATCTCGGAGCAATAGAGCCTTATCAGGAGTAGAGGGACACGGGTTCCCGATCCGCCTCACTCATTCAGACCCTCTCCTTTCTAGCCCACCGGTGTTTTTACACTTCTCACAGATTAGACAAATGGAACACTACTCAGGGCAATGGTTGCTGGACACGTCCTGCGGCCATTGGTTCATTGCCTCATGTTATGCATGAATATCCCGCACTACAGTATTACTGGCGTCGGGTCTGGGGTCGTATTTAGTCTATCTCGCACTCTCAGGAGCCCCTTTCTTGGAGGATAGTGGGACTTCGCCCAGTTGCGGGGATCCCCTCTCTCCCAAAAATGGCTTATCTCCTTTCGAACTTTATGCTTAGCATTGCTATTTCCCTAATTAAGTATTTTCCTCATTAAGTAATACTGGAAACTTAGCTCCCATTTGAGCCCCAATGACTGGTGGAATCATGCCTGTCTTTACAGTAAATATGAACAAATACCTCGTCTGTTCGCTTTCTCCGTTCAGACTCCTTCTCATTGGTCTCAATGGAAGCTGCTCAATGACTATGTACATTTTGCTAAATGCTCTCATTTGACTGTCTGACTTTGTATATATCTTTGTCTCATGATCATGCTGTATTGTAGATACTCTTTTGATCGTTTGATGTATAATCACTGTTAATTGGAAGCGCTCACATGCTGATATAATCGGGTAGAGAAGAAGCATCGGGGTGGGGGGTAATGGGTTTACTTTTCCTTATTGTATGCTTGTTTTGTCTTTTTTGGTGTGTTGTTTCTTTTGTTTGTTGCAAAATGAAAATAAAAGTTTAAAAAAAAAAAAAGAAATGAAGCTTGTACCCCTCCCTTATGATGGAGAGGGTCCATTGCTCTGCTGTGATTTGTTCCCATCTGGGAGCAAAGTGAGCTAACCTTCCTGGAATGGTGAGAGGCTCTGGTTCTTCTAGAGCCAGAAAGCACAGTTACTTACCTGTAACAGGTGATCTCTGGGAACAGCAGGAATTAGTCTTCACATATGGGTACGTCGGTACCGACGGAGCCTGCACGGGAATGCTTACCAGCTTCCAATCAGAAAGCTTTTGGCAGCATCCCTCGCGCCTGCGCGCTGACTTCCCGCCTTCTCCAGAGCCTCTCTTCAGTTGAGTTTCAAAGCTGAGACAAAGGCGAGGAGAGAAAGGAAGAAGATAAAGAGATGCAACTCCCAGGGGAGGTGGGAGGGTTGTGAAGACTAATTCCTGCTGTTCCCAGAGATCACCTGTTACAGGTAAGTAACTGTGCTATCTCCAGGAACAAGCAGGAATGAGTCTTCACATATGGGGACTCCGTAGCTAGGGATGCCAGGGGGAGATCCCATAAAAATGCAGAGGCCTCGGCCAGGGATGCATTTTGTCTCCAGGAATTCCCGGCATCCTTCGTGGGATGGAGGGCAGGAGTTGACAATAAAGGAGCTGTGAGGAAAGAAACAGCATAGCCAAGGACTATAGGGGAGAAGTCCTTGGTATATATGATAAGTGACATTAAACACATTTAATGTACACTTAAAAGATGCAGCTTACCTACTGAACTGTAGGAAGTCGAGAGCATGATGGAGTCTACTGGATAAGCAGGGGCGGAATCTTCAAAGTGACCTCACAGCAGTGAGGATGAAGGTCCAGACCTGGAGGTAGCAGACGATCCAGGTGTCAACTGGGTAGGATTAGACGTCAGGTCTTCAATGGAAAGCTTTATGGGAAAAAGCTGAAAACTCCTTTAGGCATAAAGTCATTAACAATGAAGGCTAAAGGAAGACGACTGACGGAGGTAGAGAACTAGCCCAGCCCTGGCGGGAAGAAGGTGAGTGGAAAAAAACCCTATTCCCAAGGAGAACAGTTGTGTACTCAAGATAAAGATGTACACTATTTTTCCTAGCTGGCGAGAGATAGGAAAAAATATTGAAGCTTGATGCTTCAAGGACTTAAAGAAAAAATGGAAGATGTTAGCACCACAGTAGTTATTGGTGCCTAATAGTTCCTGCATCATAATATGGTATGCAAGTAGGGCGATAGACTGTCTAAACCCTCTAGAAGGTAAAACATTTAGTATAGACAGTAAGGGTTATAGTGTGTAAGACATATCAACCCTTGAGAAGCCCTCCAACAGACACATATATATATACAGATATGTATATATCTATACATATATATATATATATATATGTATAGATATATACATATGTCCATATATGTATATTAGGATATGGGTGGAGAAATATATCTATCTATCTATCTATCTATATCTATATATATAGATATAGATATATATATATATATAGATATAGATATATATATATATATATAGATATATATATATATATATATATAGATATATACATATGTCCATATGTGTATATTAGGATATGGGTGGAGAAATATATATATATACACACTGTATATATATATATATATATATATGATATACGGAAATATATATACATTGGTGGGGCATGGAATTGCACCACCAGGGAAATGAGATAGGTATGTAGACATATATGGAGATGCTACATACAAGATAGAGATTGAAGATACATATCTACCACCCAGCCCCATAGTTGTATATGGGGAATATAAAAGAAAAGATTCTCTGCTCCACAAGAGGGTGAACCCACTTGGGATATGTGTAGAGAATCTATTTCTGTGGATTGATATCATACCAACAGCCCAGGCCAGAGGGTTTGGAGAACCCTCATAGGCATGGGAAGGAATTAAGCTTTTCTCTACTGATAGCTTCAGAGATAAGGTCAATGCTCTAAAATAAGGCCCTCATAGTAGAAAGCTTCTCTGAGAGTGCAGAGAGCATTGTGCAGGAGAAAGAGGAGATAAACTGACTGAAGTCAGTGGTATTGCCATATCCTAAGAGAGGAGATGGAGGAAGATTGTGAAAAAGCCAAAAGGTAGGAGGATCCAAGATAGCTGAGGAGCAGCCTGGAATCACTACTGAGGCTAGATAAACCTTGGAACAAGGGACTGGAACTAAAAAGTACCAGTAACACAATCATTGTAACTCCTGCAGGCACAGCTGGTGATAGAAACCAGCAGAGAGATTGTACTGTGCTCATTTAAGAATAAGAGACAAGGAAGGAGAGGAGGCATCTCCTGTCTCTTTCTGAGGAATAAGCGTGCTAAGAAGCTTCTCAGTATGGTACCCCTCAACCAGGAAGAAGTCCTGTAGAGAGGGTAGGCAAGTAAGTGGAGGGTGACGTACCCTCAGGGTAAGTGCAACTTGAAGGAAAAAAATGTTCAAAGTGGGACAGAACTATCAGGGGATAGTAGTAACTGCTCCTCTAGAGGGTAAAGGAGGAGAAGTGCGTAGTCCCTGAACCAGAATGTTCCGACATCTTAGTACACTGAGAAAGAAAAACACAGTGAAGTAACTTCTAATAGGTAGAAGTGAACTGCAGACTATAATTCTCAGCCCCTATGGTTGTTGGGAATGCTGAGAGTGGCCAGAGCTGGAGGACTTCAGACTAGGCTGAGGTGTCCCTTGCTTAGGTACCTCTGAATGTTGGGCAGGAGAGGAATGAAACTTTCTTTTCTTAGGGAAAGTAGGTTTGGTAGGACATTTCCTACCCCTCGAAGAATGGGATGGCTTAGAATGGTCTGTAGTGGAAGGAGAGTCAGTGGAGCATTGAGCAACCTGACGTAAAGCCTCCTTACCAAAAAGACCGTCTCCTGTACAAGGAGAATGAGCCAGTATAGTTTGTGCCCGTCTATTCAAGTCTGAAGCTTCGAGCCAGGCTCTGCGAAGTGCTGCAATGGCAATAGCAGAGGATCTGCTAACAGACTCAAAAGAGTCTATAGAAGCATGAGACAGAAACCAGGATATATTCCGGCTATGATTGATGAGCAAGGAATAATCAGTAGCCTTCGGCTCTGGCAAAAAAGAGGTCAAGGGAGACAATTTCTCTGTGACCTCCTGGAGTGTTAGACTCATGTGGAAAATATATGAAAGAATTCTGGAGGCCAGCATAGATGTTTGGAAGGCTTGACGACCAAAAGCATCGAGAGTTCTTGAAGAACGACCTGGCGGATAAGAAGAATGCTTCTTCTTGCTCTTAGCCTTCCTCAGTACTGATTCTACTACCAGGGAACGATGAGGAAGTTGCGGCTTCTGAAATCCTGGAGAGGGAGGCACTCGGTACCGAACCTCAGTAGCTGTGGAAGCTAGAGGAAGCCGTAAGGGTGATTTCCAAACCCTCAGAAGGAGATCCTGCATAGCAGGATGTAAAGGAAGCATGATATTTTCCATTTGTGCCGGTGGGCTATGAGTATCAGCACAACCAGGGATAGAGATATTAAGAAAGGTTGCCATGTCTCAGAGAAAAGTCTGAAAAGACTGATCCCCTATGGGAACCATCCCTGGTAAGGCCAAAGAAAGAGGCTGAGCACCAGAGGACGTACCATGGTGTGAAGCAAGAGACGTAGTAGATGGACCGGGATACTGGCGTGTTAACTCAGAGGCAGTAGGTACTGCATCAGCAATGCCAGGTATCGGTTCCAACGGAGGCATCGACATCGATGGTGATACAGGACCAGCGGTCAAAGTTGTCATCGGGGACTGCTGCAGTGGTACCGAGATCATGAGTTTAGAGTTATGGCTAGGATCTGCGGAACTGCTTATCTGGAAGCGAGCGGAAGTCGGTTCCAGGACGCGTCGGTACCCAGTCCTCGAGACTAGAAATCGATTCAAGACTCGGCATCGATGGAAGCGAGTCTATCGATGCATGCCTCGAGGGTACCGACGTCGGTGGCAGTATCGGCGATGCCGATACCGATAAAGCAGTCTGGGTTACATCGATCGGTCCCGAAGGTACCGAGGATACCCGATGATACCCACCTGCGAGAAACAGGTTACTGCATCCCGATGTCGTAGCCAGGTCATCGGAACCGCTTGACGGCGGTACCGTCTCCGAGCATGGCTGGGATATAGAAATGTCCATGCGTAGCGTATCGATCGGCCCCGAAGGTACCGAGGACGCTTGAGGACGATCCCTGGTGGCGAGTGGAACACTCGACACCGGTGCCGATGCCGGGGTATCGGTACCGCTCGAAGCGGATACCACCACCGGACACGGTGGGGATCGAGGGAAGTCAATCTGAAGCGTATCGATCGGCCCCGAAGGTACCGAGGATGCCAGATGACGATACCTGGTGAAGAGTGGAACACTCGACACCGGTGCTGATGCCGGGGGATCGGTACCACTCGAAGCGGATACCACCCCCGAGCATGGCTCAGGTATGTTCTGTGACGGGTGAGCCCCAGGAACAACCTGAAACCCCTTTAACGCTTTGGAGCCCATAGACTCCCGCAGGGGTAATGCCAATGGATTCTTGAGGGTAAGGCCGGAGCCGTCACCATGCTGGGCATGGGACATACCACTCAAGCATTGACTAGTCTTAACAGACTGTTTGTGGGTTACCTGATCCTGTGAAATGGAGAAACCGGGTACCCTCACTGCCGAGGAAAAAACGGCATCGAGGGAAACTTTAAAAACTGAAGGTTTCCTCACAAAAATATCTCCTGACATGTCAGGGGAAAAAGGGTCAGGACCCACACAGTTGAGACACCAGTTATTGGAGTGTAAAAGGAAACAAGTGTTTCCACATCGAATGCACTTCTTAGGAAAAGAAGGCTCCATGAGGCCTGGTAGGCCTAACAAGTTAAGGCAGAAAAAACTGAAGAAAAAGTTTCTCAGAATTTAGGCAAAAATCCACCGGCGGTACCGGTGGCGGCGGGAAATACAGCCGCGACCACAAGAAAACAAAAAACTAAAGAAATTAAGTAAAAAGAAAAATTTCTGCGGTGACAGGAAGGACGTCCTGCCGGCTCTGCGGAAAAACGAAAACTGAAGAGAGGCTCTGGAGAAGGCGGGAAGTCAGCGCGCAGGCGCGAGGGATGCTGCCAAAAGCTTTCTGATTGGAAGCTGGGCAGCATTCCCGTGCAGGCTCCGTCGGTACCGACGTACCCATATGTGAAGACTCATTCCTGCTTGTTCCTGGAGATAGGCTAAGCTCTCTAGTTGTAAGTCAAAGGCCCTGAGAAGGCTGAGGCTGTTGGGCCGTAGCAGTCCTTGCAGCCTTAGGCTTGGCTTGTTTAGATTGTTGCTGACGCTTTGCAGCAAAACGACCTGCAGAAGATGCCTGGTGACCATAACCAGGATATTATTTCCCTTTTTTGGGAAAGAAAGCCTTTTTGAATAACCTTTTTCTAACAGGAGCAGAAGTAGACTTTGAAAGTCTATCTAAGGCAGAATTCTCAGCATCCATCTGAGTGGCCTTTGCTTGCCAATCCTTGCCAAAAAGGTTTTCACCTGTACAAGGAAGATTTCCTAATCCATACTAGACCCAGGGTTCCAAATCAGAAGCTTGTAACAAAGCAAGTCTGCGTGCACCTATGGCAATAGCCGAGGCTCTGCTGGCACACTCAAAAGAGTCAAAGGCTGCACGGTTGGAAAATTTGGAAACATCCTGGGCATGTTTAAGCCAGGTGAGAAACTCCTCCCTTTTATCTTCTGAGATAAAAGGAGATAAAGTTTGCAGATGATCTGTAACTTCCTTTAGAAACATCCCCATATAGAGACTATAGGAGTTGATTCTGGCAGTAAGCATATTGGCCTGGAAGATTCTCCGGCCAAAAGCATCCAAGGTTCTGCATTCTCTTCCTGGAGGATTAGATGAGTTTCTTTTTGCACTCTTTATCTTCTTCATAGCAGACCCCACCACAATGGAGTGGTGAGGAAGCTGAGTCTTATGGAAGCCAGGACAAGGAGGAACACGGTACATGGTGTCCAACCTGCTAGAATGAGGGGAGGCAGTAAGAGGTGTCTCCCATATGCCCAACATGTGATCATAAAGGATCTCATGAATTGGTAAAGTAGTTAGGATATTGTAAAATATCCAATTTCTTGGCTCTAGGCTCTGGTTCAGGGGCCACTGAAATAGAGAGGCCCCTGACCACTTCCCTAATGAAGTCTTGAAAAGACAAGTCTTCTGGAGAAGACATTCTTCTTTTTGGAGAAGAGGGCTCCTGAGGAAGGAGTACCGATGCTTCGATAGAAGCCTCTGATTCATCAGAGTCTTCGGAGGAATCGAAGTATCGCCTGTCTGGATGCTCTTGCAGAGCCCGATACGCGTACCGAGTGGTATCGACATCGGGAGTGATCGGTACCGATGGGCATCACAGAGCAGGGTACCGCTGCAGTCGGCACCGAAGCCGATGTCGATAGCAATCGGTACCGGCACTGAAACCGATATCGGTGCCGGAACCAGTACAGACAAAGGAGTTTGTTGCGGTACCGGAGGCGTCGCAACTTGTATGAATGCCGTAATGGCACGCTGCATGGGCAGAATATTCTGATCCATCGACGCAACCAATGTCTGGATGTCGGTACCAGTGGAAACCACCGGTACCCCAGAACATGGCAACAGGTGATCGGTGGAGGCCACGCCATCAATGTCAACCCTGTGACCCCATAGATGAAGCTTTGGAAGTCGGAGCTTCCCGCCGGGATAATTTTGCCGGTGCAGGATCCTCGAGAGCAAGCCCAGAGGCATCTCAATACTTAGAGGGAGATCTACCCTTCAAGGACCGGCTGGACTTATGTTTGGTTACCTGAGATCCATGGGAGGAAGAAGCAGCCCTGGAAGATGTCGATGCCACCGAAGCTGCATCAGAGGGAAACAGGGTACTGAGCTTGGCCGCTCGATTCTGTCGACCTCTTTTGGACATCATGGAACAGGACTCACAATCGGTGATGGAGTGGTCAGGGCCCAAACATTTTAGACACCAGTCATGGGTGTCGGAGATAGAGTACCGCTGCACTTCGTGCACTTTTTAAACCCGGAAGCGGGCTTTTGCTTGAGGAAAATTTTTCTAGACCTAAGGCCCAAAAGGAAAAGTTGCACAGAAGTGGGAAACGGTAGGTTTTTTTTTTTTTAAAGAAGAAAAGACCGGCGGTACCGGTCCGACGTCGAAGGTGGCAGACGCGCGACCAAAGAAATAAAGAAAAATAAAGAACTTCTTCAGCGGTGACAGGAACACGACCTGCTGGCTCCGCAGAAAAGAAGAACTGGAGAGAGGCGGTTAGGAAAGGCGGGAAGGCAGCGCGCAAACGCTGTGGGATGCTCCCAAAAGCTTTCTTTCTGGATGCTGGGGAGCGTTCCCGCGCAGGCTCCGTCGGTACCGACGATATCCATATGTGAAGACTCATTCCTGCTTGTTCCTGGAGATAGACTCAGAGCTAGGTTGCTACAGCAGAACCTGTACCTTGTGCTGGGCTCTTAAGGCCGAAGCCCGCCTGGATCCGGAGACGCTAGCTTGACAAGATCTCGCAACTGAAGACCGGGATGGAGATAGAGACCTCTGCTGGGATCCTTCATGAGGCCCCTGGCTCTCGGGGGTTGCTGTGGCAGTCTTGGGAGCCATCACGTGTCGCCCTCGAGGTCTCATGGCATGTGCCAGCGGGGCCTGGCACCAGCGCCTGCTGGGCAGCAAGGAAGACAGAAATGCTTGCGCTCCAGTGCCAGCATTTGGGCTTTCCACTTGGGAGTGGGGCCCTGCAACACAGATGCCGAGGTGACTGGGTCAGGAGTCGAGGAAGAGACTGGGTGCCATCGCCGGAGGCCTCTGCATCTGTACAAGGCACCTTTAGAGGCCGCTCCTTCTCAGACTCTTAGGACTGCCGAGGAGGGCTGAGGGACGAGCGCGAGAACGCTCACGCTTGTCCGGAGCACCTGACAGGGTCCTCGAGGCCTTCTTCCACTCTCTTTCGGGGGACGCCTGCTCAGAGTGGCGCCATGGCCGCAGAACAGCCGTGGGGGACCCCAGAAGCTGAAGGTCGGTGGAGCAGGAAGCTAATGGGGACACTGGGGCCGCTTTGCTGAAAATGTCATCCAGTTTCTGCTTACGGCTCTGGATGGCATTGGAGGACATCTTTTTTCAAAGGGAGCAAAGCTCCGGGTTGTGGTCAGCTCCTAGGCACCGAAGACAACAGTTGTGGGTGTCTGTGAGCAACATAGTCTTGGAGCATCTGTCACACTTTTTGAAACCGGAGGCCATGGGGGCAAAAAGAATCCCCGCAAGGTCGAAGTGCAGTGGTTGAAAAGGGGGCAAAAACGTGCTGGTCAAGGAAAAAAAAAGAAAAAAGAAAAAAGTCACGGGGCCCACTTCCCAAGCAAGGGCACTGGGGACGGCAGGACGAGGACCAGAAAACCGGATTAGAGAGAAATTTAAGACTTTTTCCCGAGGTACAGGACATGCATCTGAAGGGCTCCGCAGAAAAAGGGAGACTGATCAAGATGGCACCCTTAGGCGGGAAGGGGACCACGCATGCATGGTGGCATTCCCAAAGGCTTTCTTTGAAAGCTGGGGAAATGCTCCGCGAGGGCTCTGTCGGTGCTGACATCACCCATATGTGAGGACTGACTTCCTGCTTGTTCCTGGAGAATAGCCCCTACTTTAGATCTCCCCTATCATGGCCCTGCCATCTTAACTCAGAGCCTATATTTTTTTTTTGCCTTGTCTGTGTCAATTAAAGAATATGGAGCAGGATCCATCTTGTATGTTTTTGTAAAGCACTGCATACACCTCGCAGAGGAATACAAATAATAAATTCCATCTTTAAAATTTATCTATTATATGCACTCCTGTGCTGCTTCTAGATTAACTTTAGATGCTTAACACTTTTCTGCCCTTTGACAGAAAAGGCAGACAAACAGCGACGACCCAGGGAGAGGCTTTCATTTTTACGTTACAGCTATGCACTTTCTTTATGCAGCCACATCCATACACAGAAATTTACAACTGCCTGCAAAAGGGCGAGAGCACTCTCTCTAAGGATGTCTTAAGCTAAATAAAGTAATTTTTATTCTTTCACATTTACTTGTGGGAATATGAGAATATGAGAGGAAGATATGCACAGCTAAAGAGTGAGAACATCTGCCTCTCTTTGAAATCAAAATGGTCTCATGATACTTATCACACTCCCAAATCCTTCTCCAGCAAGATTCAGCATAGCCCAGAGCTGCCACTCTGCAATCCCAGAAGCAAGAGATGCCATGTGCCACCTGCTGGTGACTTTCAAACTGTTACAAAGCATCTGATAACACTGGAAAAACTAAAAACTAACCTAAAATTATGAATTAAAATAGACAAAGTAATCACTTTGGATATTCACTATAGGCAAAAATGAAGCATAAATCGGGATTGTGATATATGATCAGCTACAATTTCCTCTTGCGGTGGGGGGGGGGGGGGTTGCTGTCTGTTTTTAACAAGCAGCTTGAAAACTGCTCAAAATAAAGGAGATACAGGCAACAGCATCAACACTGATTTTTCATTAGCAAATTAAATCAGCAGCCTACTGGTTTCTTCCAGTCAGCCACTTTGTAACACATAAACCTCACCCTAAAAAAAAAAAAAAAGAGACACTGGATATGCGATTCCAGCCAACTCACAGACATTAAGCAGGAAACACCCAAGCAATGAAGGAGCTTGTGAGAGAACAGAATGTGAAGCCTGGGCTGCCTGTTTCAGACACCGCCCAGGGATTTTCAGCAGCGACTCAAAGGTCGGATTTCACTGCTGCACCAACACAGCAGTTAGAGCAGTGGTGCCCAAACTTGGGATCGGGACCCCAAATGGGGTCACATCATCAGTTAATGGGGTCACAGAAACATGGCTATTTCCCTTTCTCTCTGGATGTTCACTGTGACCTATGCCAAGTAGAGGCAGTCATCAGTCAGCATGTGGCCTGTGAGCCAGTGAACATTCATAGGCCCTTGGCCACTCGTGGGTAAGCTTCCTGTTAGACTGGAAACCCCTGCTGAGTACTGGTGTCAGTAAGCACACACTGCACACTGACACAAGCGACCCTGCGCTGACTGCTGCTGCCACTGGGCGCTGCATAATACCCCCCCACCATGTGTGCGCCTCATACTCAAGGTGAAGAAAATTATTTAGAAAGTATAGATGCCAGCCAACATTAAGAACCATACTTTAAGAAAAAAAGGATGGTGAATGCCTGGAATAACCTCCCAGAGTGGTGGGGGATAGGAAAATAACTGATTTCAAAAGGGCACGGGATGAAACGGGTTGCCTCAAGAGCCAGAAGATAGAAACCAAGTTATCAGGAGCCTCAGCTCAGAACAGCAACATAACTTTTTGCACTTCAAAATAGCAATGAGGTAACCTGATCAGAGCAGCAGTTACAAACAAAAGCATTGGGACATAACTGGAATAGAGTGACAGTAACAGTCGCACCCAACTCACTGGCCAATGCAGTAAAGTGGCTTAGGCTTTGCGCACAGATTAGCATGTTTTAGCGCACAATTTTGTATGCTGCCTTTATGCAAGAAACAGATCTGCACTCAAGCTGTGTGCAAAGACTCGGGGCAAACAACGTGCACAGCACATTTATAGCCATGTAAACGGATGGTGATGAGACAGTCATATAACGCGACGCAGAGAAGTGCAGAAGATCAGAAAGTCTGAGGAGCGGTAAAGGTTAGCTTGTTTTGTGCTTAGCATTAGCGAGGAGTTTATGTTCCTTTCTTCTGCGGTGTATGCTTGAATGTTAGTTTCTCCTGTGCACATCAATTTTTGCAATATTATGTGCTGAATAGCATTCCATCCTATGCACATGCAACCACAAAGTGCTGTATGGCACTTTTGAGTCACAGGTGCATTACGTCTGCACAAAGGCAGGAATGCTATTCTGTGCATAAATTGCTATGTGTGGAACTTTATTCCATCAGGTGCCAATATAGCTAGTGCAGTTCCGTGCAGGCATGCATCTGGCGTGTGCACATGGGTATGCATATGCTTTCCCATGTTAGCATACAGTTTTTGTGCACAGCTCAATTGGCATACTTCTGTTTGCGGCACTGGGACGCAAACTTTCTTCATTAGACTTGCGCTAGAAAACCACGTGCCAAGCTTTAACACACAGCTTTAACATGGGGTAACTGTACTGGCCTATTACCAGGCAAACTAGATGAGCCATTTTGGTCTTTATTTGCCATTATGTATTACGGCTTTTTAAAATATTTATTGCTTATATTTTAGGGGTTTTTTTTGTTTGTTTTTTAACTTTTGACATGAGTTTGCGTTCCTCCTCTACCCTCACTCTTCCCCCCTTCAATTTCTAGCCTCTTCTCTTCCCAGTGGTGGTCCTATCCAACTGGCCAAACTGCAGCAGTAGCTTCTCCATCTGCCCATAGTTGGTGCGTCATTTCAAGCTCCCATGTTTTTTCCATAACTTGCAACGAGATGGAGGCCTGCTAACTTTATTAGCATTATGCTAAAATAGGACATGGAGGGGAAGAAAGTTGTAAGACCACATACCTTTGAACTCAGTCGTGGTGCCAGGTTTGAGGTTTCCACAAGCTACACACTTCGAGGCATCCGATTTGTTTTGTACTAAGCAGGTGCCACAGTCCCAGCTTCCCTCTGGTTTCTTGAATTTGTCTCCAAACCCTAAGTGACCTGTGGATGGAGCAGATACTGAAGAAGTAGTAGTACTAGTGGTAGTTGTATTAGTAACAGCAGCAGCGGTGGTGGTGGTGGTGCTAGTGGCCACAGAAGCTGAACTCCCTATCACAAAAGAAGAAAATGAAAAAATTAAATTAAAAAAAAAATGTAACTGAAATCACACTGCAGTTTGCCTACAAATTAAAACTGCACCCCCTATGCACATGTGACATGATGGCCAACCTAATTTCTTCCATAGTTTTCCAGTTTTTCCCACATCTTAAGCAAAAAAAAAAAAAAAAAAATTCTCTTATTTCCCAGCAGCCAATTTTTTAAGTAAGCAACTCCAGCAATTCCCAGTACAATCTTGTTTCAAAAAAGGAAAAGCATGTAACGCAGGAAAGATCTACTGAACAAGCATGTGTGCCAATAAATAGTTTGCACAATGAAAAAAACCAGAAACAGCAGTAGAGTTTCCTTGTAGGACTCACCTCACTTCTGCTCAGAGTGCTGTTCTTTGTAACTATTCCACAGTTACGCAGGTGCTTGTAAACATTTAGCTACACCAACCAAACTCTACATTTCAAGGAATCTCTAAATGAACAGTAGCCGACATCACATCTTTTTGTAAATGTTTAAGTATAATTGTTTGCAGGATGATTTTTTTCTTTTTACAGAATCAAAATAAAACAGTGAATATGGCAGGTGCACAAGTCTGGACACCTTTTCAGTCAGCACTTTTTAACACCTCTTTTAGCAGAAATAACGTCTAAACATTTATTGTAGCCAGTCTCTCCGTTCTTGCTTTTGCCAGTCTTCAGTTGTACTTCTTTGGGGATCTCACGAAAGCACACATGAAAATAGAGTAGATACTGAAAGAGTACATGGGAAACTTGCAAAACTGAAAGGCATTAAAGGGCCTTCTGATGGGTCCCTTGAAGGATATCTTTAATAGATCTCTGGAGACTGAAGTGTTTCCGCAAGACTGGAGAAGAGCAAACGTAGTCCCTCTCCAAAAACGTGGCACCAAGGTAATGGAAAAAGATAGTTCACTAACATCCCAGTGGGTTGCAAGAACCAGCATGGTTTTATCAGAGCTAGGTCTTGTCAGATGAATCTCATCAATTTCTTTGACTGGGTGACCAGTGCTAATCAAGGAGAGAACTATATGTGCAATGCTTGGATTTCAGCAAGGCCTCTAACACGGTTCCACATGGACAACTAAACAAATGTTCTCAACATCCTTGGAATGAGCAATAAAGTGAATGTGTTAGAAATTAGTTACGTGGAAGACGATAAAAGATTATGGCAGATGGAATTCACTTTCAGGAAAGGGGCACAACCAGTGGGGTGCTGCAGGAATCAGTCCTTGGTCCAGCTCTTATTTTTTTGTAATCAATATTGCAACTACTGTAGAAAGACTCTTCAGATATATAAAAGGGTAGAGCTGCCTTAATTACCACAAGCAATAAAAAGCAACAAATATAACTAAGAATTTTTTTAAACTGTCAGTCCAGCATCTAATGTAACTAGTAAACTGGATTCAAATCCTGAAGGGCAGACTGTAATCATGGTTACCACAGGATAAATAAACAGAGGCCTAGATTTCCATGTGATCCATAGCAACTTAAACTTTGATGGAATCTAGCTATGTTTACTACAGGTCAACCAATTTAAGACTGCTTCAAGGCAATTATTCACAGTAGTGATATCAAAGATAACGTAGTTACTCACCTGTAACAAGTGATCTTTGGGAACAGCAGGAATTAAGTCTTCACATATGGGTATTGTCGGTACTGACGGAGCCTGCGTGGGAACGCTCCCCAGCGTCCAATAGGAAAGCTTTTGGGAGCATCCCACAAGCGCCTGCATGCTGCCTTCCCGCCATTCCAACTCTCCCTCTTCAGTTGAGTTTATAGCTGAGAAGAAAGGGGAGAAGGAGAGAAAGAGATAGAGAGACAACTCCTATGGGAGGTGGGTGGGTTGTGAAGACTTAATTCCTGCTGTTCCCAGAGATCACCTGTTACAGGTGAGTAACTACGCTATCACCAGGAACAAGCAGGAATGCAGTCTTCACATATGGGGACTCCCCATCTGAAAGATGCCAGGGAGATGGCCCCCAGGAAGCTGCAAACCCATGGTGAGATGGGTCATGCTTCCTCCCATGGATCTCTGGCATCCCATCCGGGATGGTGGGTAGGAGTTGTACTAAGTCTGAAAGAGATGCTGAAGAACAGCCTGGCCAAACAAGGCATCCCGACAGGAGTCCTTGTCTAACTAGTGGGCTGTAAAGGTGTGCACCGAAGCCCAAGTGGCCGCTCTACAGATGTCGTCAATAGACACAGAATGAAGGTTAGCCATAGAGGAGCTTCCCAATGGGATGGAGTCTCCAACAGCCGGAGGAGTACGGGGAACCACAGCTGCCTGGGCCAACAAGGAGCTATCAGGATCAGCAAGGCCCTGTCACGGAGGGTCCTGAATAACATTTTGGCAATTAGTGGTGTGGGTGGGAAGATGTACAGCAAACCTTCCGACCACGAGATGAGAAATGCATCTGCCACCACCCAGGAAGGGTGGTCTTGCCGAGAGCAGAAGCAGGGCAACTGGTAGTTGTCTGAGCTGGCAAATGGGTCTATCCACAGTTCCCCCTAGAGGTGGAAGAGCTGACTGGCCACTCTGGAGTCCAGCTGCCACTCGTGCGGCTGGAAGACCCTGCTTAACCTGTCGGCCAGTGCATTGTCCTGGCCTGCCAGGTATACTGCCCATAAGAGTATGCTCTGCTGGACTACGTAGGAGCAGAGGGCCAATGCCTCATGGCAGAGGGTACAGGATCCCATGCCCTCCTGCTTGTTCACATAGAACATAGCTACCTGGTTGTCTGTTTGGACCAACACTGGTTGGCGCCGCAAGCAGAGGGAGGCAAAAGGCTAGGAAAGCTAGGTATATCACCTCCTTGGGGTGGAGAGGCTATGTCCAAGGAGTCAAAAGCTTCCTCCTGTCTGGACCGGGGACGATGCCTGGGACTTGGGAGCCTTCTGATTATGAGGGCCATCTCATGTCTCTTGGCCTGCTGACCCTGCTGGAGCCGGGGGGGGCCTGAAAAGGTGGGTAGTTTCTGTAAGCAACCCCTTTCCCTTGGGTAGAAGGGCTTTTTGCCAGAGCCCTTCCATCGGGGAGAGGCAGTGGTCTTTTTAGAGAGCCTGATCCTGGTCATGAACTCGGTGTCCAGCTCGGCAGCCTTGTCTGTCATGGATTTGCCAAAGAGATTCTCTCCTTGGCATGAGACGTCGACCAATTTGTCCTGAACTCGCTGCTCGAGGTTGGATGACTAGCCAGGCCTGACGTTGGGGACCGATGCCCGCCGCCGACTCAAAGCGGTCATAGGCTGCCCGAGACAAACTTGGAGCACTCATGGACGGCTTTGGCTAGGTTCTTGAAACTCTGTAGGGGTTCCTCGGAAAGACCAGCTGAGAACCCGGTGAGTTCCTTCGCCAGGTCTCTCAGGTACATGCCCATGTACAGCTGGTATGCCTGGATCCAGCCGATGAGCATCAAGCCCTGGTAGTACTTTCTGCTGAGGGCATCCAGGGTGAGTGCCTCCCTGCCGTGGGGCACCAAGGAGTGCGTCTTCTGACTCTTTAGACGATGCATTGCCGACTCCACCACCATGGAGTTGTGCGGCAGCTGTGACTTCGGGAAGCCCAGACTCCAGCGGACTTGATACATCGAGTTAAGCTGCTTGCTCACCACTGGCACCAAATGCCGGTGTCTCCTATATACAGAGCACTGGCTGTTCCAGGGATGGGTGGGATGGGCACCGTAAGTGATTCCCTCGGAATGGACTCGATTGGAGGATTTCTAGCTCCTCCGTCTGAGGGTCCTCCTCCAATTCCGTTGGGAATGCTAGGACCTTGAACATGTCCCTGACGATGTCGAGGAACACCATGTCCTCGGGTGCAGACAGATGCTGGGGATCCGAGGGAAGGGAGTCTGAGAAGATGTCGTGGTGGCAATGGGTGTCTGGCAACTCCTTGTCCTCCATTTCGCGCTCAGAATAGTCCATCAAGGACTCGTGGGAAGGATGGCTCGTGGGCTCTGGGGTTGATCCCCACCCACAGCCCTCGGAGGCCCTATAGCCACGCCAGGCACATTGGCTGGGGAAGATCATGGCCCCATGGAACAGGAGCCGGATCGAGACCTCGGCTGACGATACTCAAGGCCAAAAGACCTCGAGGATAGGTTCGGCCTACGGGAATGTCCTCGAAGTCGTGGGTCCGGTGGTCTGGGTGAAGGAAACGGTGGTACCGGACAACAGAACCTGCAGCTGGTCCTTGAAGGCAGGCAAGCTGTGCTCCAGAGTCGCCCTTCTGGACTCTAGGCCAGAAGGCTCCGCAGCTATTGTCCTCGACGAGGATGGTGTCAGGCCCGAGATAGAGTCCTTTTTTGGGGACCTTCACAGGTTGCTCTTTCTCTGATCTCTCGGACGAGCATCTAGGACTGTGGGACCTGGCTCGGGACTTACCCGGCCTGTCTGAGCCATCCAGGGATGTCACCTTCGAGGCCTCCTTCTTGAATTCCCTCAAGGGGGACCCTCTTTCCAAGGAACGACGGCGTTGGTGAGGGTCAGTAAGACTAGCCCGGGATTCCGCAGTTTTGGATGAGGCTTTGGCCTTTAGACGTACCGGGTACTCCAGGAAAAACTTATTGTGCTGCTGCTGGCGGCTCGAGGGTCTTGGTGGACATCTTACAGAGGCCGCATGCCGTTGGGTTGTGGTCCGGTCCCAGGCAACGGAGGCAGCAGTCGTGTGTGTTGGTCAGGAACATTATTTTGGCACACCAATCACACTTCCTAAAATCACTGGTATCCATGGGAGAAAAAGGTATCCCAGCGAGGTTGAAGACCCACGGTGCCACCAGTTGGAGGAAAAGGTGCGAAGGAAGAAAATAAATTACCAGAGACTCTATGCTGGTGCAGCAGGCACGGATGGCGGGAAAAGAACCGGTGCACTACCAGGAGGAGGATATGAAACTCAGGTCAAGAAAATCAACTTTATCCAGGGGAAGAACAGACAGACGTCTAAAGGGCTCCATGCAAAAAAGGAGACCGAGCAAGATGGCACCTTGAGCGGGAAGGGGACCACACATGCATGGTAGCATCTCCCAAAGGCTTTCTTTGAAAGCTGGGGGGATGCTTCCGCGAGGGCTCTGTTGGCATCGACATCACCCATATGTGAGGACTGACTTCCTGCTTGTTCCTGGAGAAAAAAGGATATAAACAGACTGGAGTCGGTACAGAGGGTGGCTACTAAAATGGTTAACGGTCTTCGTTATAAAGCATATGAGGACAGACTTAAGGACCTTAATATGTATATTTTAGGGAAAAGGCAAGATAGAGGTGATATGATTGAGACATTTAAATACTCTGTGGCATAAATGCACAGGAGGAGAGTCTCTTTCGATTGAAAGCAAGCTCTGCTACGAGGGGACATGGAATGAGAGTGAAAGGGGATAGATTCAGGAGTGATATAGCATAGTTACTCACCTGTAACAGGTGTTCTCCAGGGACAGCAGGAATCAGTCCTCACATATGGGTGACGTCAGCGCCGACGGAGCCCTCATGTAGAGCAATTCCCCAGCTTTCAAAGAAAGCCTTTGGGATTGCATCACGCATGTGCGGTCCCCTTCCCGCCCAAGGGTGCCATCTTGCTCAGTCTGATGACATAGCTAAAAAGAAGGCAAAAATGAGAAAAAATTAATCAAAGGACTGCAACTCCAGGGAAGGAGGGAGGGTCGTGAGGACTGATTCCTGCTGTCCCTGAAGAACACTTGTTATAGGTGAGTAACTACGCTTTCTTCAGGAACAAGCAGGAAGTCAGTCCTCACATATGGGACTCCCTAGCTATAGGCTACCGAACACCCATAGCTGAAAATGGCTCCCTCTACAAGAGCTGTAGCAGCAGTGATAGGATTTTTCTCCGAGAACGCAACTCCCCGGTAGCCTGACGCCGGAGGGTAGGAGTTGCCTAAACCTCGAATAGGTTACGGATTACCGCCTGACTGAAAACACTGTCCCGCCGGTACTCTCTCTCCAGGCAGTAGTGGGCTGCAAAAGTTTGGCTTGAAGACCAAGTTGCGGCCCGGCAGATGTCTGCCAACGGAACAGAGCGGTGGTTAGCCACTGATGCAGCCTTAGCCCTGAAAGAGTGGGCCGTGATTCGGCCCTGCAGCTGGAGATCAGCTGCCCTGTACGCCCAGGCGATGCAGTCTGCCACCCAGGTGGATAACGTGCGCTTGGAGACAAGTAGATCCAGTTTACTAGGGCCATAAGAAACAAGCTGGGAAGCTCTCCGATGTCCCCGCGTACGTTCTAGGTAGAAGGCGAACGCCCTCTTACAGTCCAGGGTGTGCAGAACCGCTTCTGCCCTGCTGGTATGTGGCCTGGGGAAGAAGGTTGGAAGAACCACCTCTTGGTTGAGGTGAAATGAGGAAACCACTTTTGGAAGGAACTTGGGGTGAGTACGTAGGACCACCCTGTTTTTATAAAACCATGTATACGGTCTAGCCGATAATAAAGCTTGCAGCTCGCTCACACGTCGAGCAGACGTGAGTGCCACCAGAAAGAGTGCTTTCCAGGAAAGGAAGCGGAGATGATTGGTTCAAAAGGTGGGCAAGTAAGCCGCTGCAAGACCACATTTAAGTCCCACTCCGTAGCCAGTGGGCGAATCGGAGGCTTCAAGAGTAGGAGGCCTCTGAGGAATCGGGATACCAAAGGGTGAGCTGAAAGAGGTTGCCCGTCTGCTGGAGAGTGGTTAGCTGATAGTGCACTCAAGTGGACTCTGACAGAGTTAGACTTGAGGCCTAACTCTGAGAGGTGGAGCAAGTACTGTAATACCTGAGGTACTTGGCAAGTGAATGGGTTCTCCTTATTTTGGGCACACCACCCTTCAAATCTACGCCACTTGAACGCGTAGGATTTTCTAGTGGATTGCCTCCTAGAGGCCAGCAACACCTCCTCAACCTCCTTGGGAAGGAGTAGAGGAGCAAGTACTACCCTCTCAGCAGCCAGGCCATTAAGTTGAGGGTTCTAAGATTGGGGTGTAGCAAGGAACCCTGTTCCTGGGTCAAGAGGTCGGGCTGCACCCCCAGTGGGAGTGGAGTTTCAACTGCCAGTTGAAGGAGAAGAGGGAACCAAGGCTGTCTGGGCCACCCGGGGACTACCAGGATGACCGAGGCCTTGTCCCGAAGAATCTTGAACAGAGTGCGTGCCACCAGGGGTGTGAGTGGGAACGCATAGAGGAGGCCTTGTGCCCATGAGATCAGGAAAGCATCTGCCACCACGCTCAGCAGATGCGGCTGCCTCGAGCAGAACCGGGGCAACTGATGGTTTTGCGGACTGGCAAAGAGATCCATGGATGGGAGACCCCAGCGGTTGAAGATCTGCTGGGCTACATCCCGGTTCAGTTGCCACTCGTGAGGCTGAAGAATCCTGCTCAACTTGTCGGCCAGAAGGTTCTCTGGACCTGACAGATAAACTGCCTTTAGGGACATGTGATGTGCCACTGCAAAAGAGCAGAGGTCCAGAGTTTCCTGGCATAGGATGCGAGATCCTGTGCCTCCCTGTTTGTTGATGTAGAACATCGCTACTTGATTGTCTGTCTGTATCAGCACTGACTGATGTGAAATAAGATGACAGAAGGCTTGAAGAGCTAGGTGGATGGCTCGAAGCTCTAGAAGATTGACTTGAAGTGTGGCCTCTTGCGAGGACCACAGACCCTGAGTGCATGAACCCTGGCCATGGGCTCCCCAGCCCAGCAAGGAGACATCTGTTGTCAGCACTCTGGTGTGAGAGGGAGATTGGAATGGTACTCCCCGAAGCAAGTTGGGGGGGGGGGGGATGAAGCCACCATTACAAGGCTGTCACCAGTAGCTTGGAAATCACTACCCTCTCTCTGAGGCGGCCGGTGGCTTGCGTCCACTGGTCTCTGAGGCTCCATTGAGCTGTGCGCATGTGGAATCGAGCATATAGAGTCACATGCACCGTGGAGGCCATGTGGCCCAGGAGGCGTAAGAAGATCCTTGCGGAGACCTGAGGTCTCTGCTAGACCTGTTGTACCAAGTCCAGCAACTGCCTTGCCCTGTCCAGCGGTAGGTAAGCCCTTGCCTGAAGTGTGTCCAGTCTTGCCCCTATGAACTCCAAGTTCTGAGTGGGGAGTAAAGTGGACCTTTCGTGATTTATAACAAACCCTAGGTGCTGGAGCAGGGTGACTGTGCAAGCAGTGGCCTGCTGTACCTCCTGCGCCGATTGGCCCCTGATGAGCCAGTCGTCCAGGTATGGAAAGACGAAGACTCCCTGGCTTCTGAGGAAAGCCGCCACCACTGCTAGGCATTTGGTAAATACTCTGGGAGCGGATGCTAGGCCAAAGGGAAGCACCTTGTACTGGGAAGTGGTTTCCTCCGACCACAAACCTGAGATATTTTCTGTGGTCTAGGTGTATGAGGATGTGAGTATAAGCATCCTTTAAATCTAAGGAGCATAGCCAGTCTCCCTGGTGGAGGTAAGGCAGTAGATTCCCAAGGGAAAGCATCTTGAACTTTTCCCTCAACGGGAACTTGTTCAGATTTCGCAAGATTAGGATAGGGCGAAGGCCTCCTTTTCTTTTTGGGATGAGGAAATACCTGGAGTAGAAGCCTTGCTCCTGCAGGTGGTGGGGCACCGGTTCCACCGCCTGATCCTTTAGCAGACCTGCCAACTCCTGCAGGAGGAGGTTCCTGTGAAGAGGGGGCCTGAGAGGCTCTCCTGGGAAAAAGGAGGTGGGCACCTGGTTGAAATGAAGCAAATAGTCCTGCTGGAATATTTTCAGAACCCAGGTGTCGGTAGTAATGGCTGGCCACCTGTGAGCGTACAGGGCCAGCCTTCCTCCTGTGCAGGGCCAAACCACTGGTGGGAGAGGAGCTATGCACTGGGAGTCAAAACCCCCCTCCCGACTGGGTAGGAGCCGGAGCTGGATGCTTGGGGGTCTTCGGCTTACGTGGGCCATGCCCCTGTCCCCTGGCCTGCTGCCCCTGTTGGGGAGCTGGGGGGTGGCCTGGTAAGTGGGGTAGTTTCTGTAAGCCGTACCCTTCCTCAGGAAAAAGGGCTTCTTCCCCGAGGCCTTCTTCTTGTCAGAAGGTCCAGATGTCTTCTTCGACAACCTTGTCCGGGTCAAGTACTCGGACTTGATTTCTGAAGCTTTTCCAGTCATGGGTTTGCCGAAGAGGTTATCTCCTCAGCATGGGACATTGACCAACCTGACGACATGAGCCAGGCCTGACGACGTGCACCGATGCCGGCCGCGGCTACTCGGGCCAAAGCCTCAAAGCTGTCGTAAGCTGCTCGAGACATGAACTTCGAGCACTCTTGGATCCCCGTGGACCCTGCTAAGAAAATCTGCCATCACATTGTCTTTTCCTGCAATGTGTGCCGCCGAGATCGCCTGTAGACAGGGTTCTACCCATGCGAACAGTGCCCCTGCTTTCTCTTCCATGGCTACACTTCCTGTTCCACCTTGCCGACTGATACAGGCCACTATCGCGGAGATGTCCAAAAGTACCCGCACCGCTCGGCCCTTCACTGTGGCTTCGAACGTCTGCAGCGCTAGCAGCACTGCTCGCAGCTCCAGCCGGTTGACCGACCATTCGCCCTCCTGGGCGGTCCAAGTCTCTTACGCGAAGAGGTCTCCGCAATGCGCTCCCCATCTGGCGAGACTCACGTCTGTCAACAATGGGAGCCACTCTGGCTGTTCCAGAGGCATGCCCGCCTTCAGAGATCCTGGATCCAGTCACCACTGAAGCGACTGCCTGATCCGGAGAGGACAGGGAAGAAGTTTGTTCAGCAAGTCGGTCTGATGCGACCAACGGCAAAGCAGTGCTCTCTGTAATGGCCGAATATGAAATCTGGCCCATGACACCACCTCCAGAGTCGCCGCCATTGTCCCCAGCATGCGAAGGTAACTCCACGGTGAGGGTGCTGGTATGCACATAAACTTGCGTATTAGCTGTCGAAGGATTCGAGCCCGACGGTCCGGCAAGAACACCGCTCCTCTCTAAGTGTCGAACTGTACCCCCAGATATTCAAGATCCTGGGACGGGAACAAGTGGCTCTTGGCCGAGTTGACCACCCAGCCGAGATTCTGAAGAAACTTCACCACTTTGTCTGTCGCCTGTATGCTCTTGCCTTGGATTTTGCCAGAATCAACCAATCATCGAGATAAGGATGAACTAGAATACCTTCCTTTCGCAATGCCGCTGCTGCCGCCACCACCATCACCATGATCTTGGTGAAGGTGCGTGCAGCTGTCGCAAAAAACGAAAGGCAGGGCTTGGAACTGGTAATGTCCCCAGGGATGAGTGAATCTCAGGAACCTTTGATGGGTCACTCTGATTGGGATGTGTAAGTACGCCTCCATAAGATCAAGGGAAGTCAGGTACTCTTCCTTGGCGAACCGCCACAATGACCGACCTCAACGTCTCCATCCTGAAATGCGGGTTCACCCCTTTTAGATCCAATATGGGCCGAAGAGACTCATCTTTCTTTGGCACCACAAAATAAATGGAGTAGTAACCTACCCCGTAATCTGCTGTCGGAACCTGCATGACTGCTCCCCATTTGCAGGAGCCGATCTAATGTACAGCGGACCACTAGTGTTTTCTGCCGATGACATTACAAAGGAATCCAGTACCGGCCATGCCAATTCCAGCGCATAACCTTCGCGAATTATCTCCAACACCCACTGGTCAGATGTTATTTGGGCCCAGGCAGGAAGAAACTCCCGAAGCCGCCCTCCAATCAGTTGGCTTCCTGCCTGAACCCGCCTCATTTTATTGTGGCTTTCTACTTGACATTGCGGAGGTTGCAGCGAAACTTCTACCTGCTCCACGAAACCCCCAAAACCCCTGGGCTCGAGACGCAAATCTTCCCCTTTGGAAACCACCCAAAACGAGAAGTATGAAATCTCCTGATATCTCTAAACTGTCCTCGCGTGGCTGGAAGGGACTTCCCTTGCTTAGGCTTATCCTCCGTGAGTCTTCCGCCCTTGGACTCTCCCAAATCTTTAACCAGTTTGTCTAGATCTTCTCCAAACAACTTCCCTTTAAAAGGAAGCTTACTGAGGCGCGACTTCAAAGAGCCGTCGGCTGCCCAATTTCTCAACCACAGAGATCTCCGGGCGGCTACCAATGTAGCCATACTATTTCCTAGTGCCCTGATCAAATCGTAGTGTTCATCAGCCAAATATGCCGATCCAGACTCGAGCCTCGTCAGCTCCCCCAAACTCTCCTGCTCTAGTTGACTAGACTGCCTTAAGCGTTGAGACCATCGAAGACATGCTCTCACGACCCAAGCTCCACAGATGGAAGCTTGCAAGGATAAGGCGTTAGCCTCAAACTTTTGCTTCAATAAACCATCCACTTTCCTGTCCTGCACATCTTTTAAGGCCGCGCTACCCTCTACCGGGATAGTGGTCTTCTTTGTAACCGCCGACACTGCCGCATCAATCCGTGGTGAGCGAAACTTTTTTGTCCTTGTCCACCAAGGGATAGAGTCTGTTCATTGTCCTGACTCCTCTTAGTCACGCTTCTGGTGGATCCCACTCATCCTGGATCATCCGGTCTACCACTCGGTGAACGGGAACCACCACCTGAGCTTGTCTCATTGCTTGAATGAGAGGGTCCTCTACATCCTCTTTTTCCGCTGGCTGCGCCGTAGCGAGATTGAGCGTCTGGAGGGATTCTGTGATGAGTGCCGTAAGTTCATCCTTCCGGAATACCCGAATGATTTTCGTCTGATACTCAGACTCGGGTATTTCCCCTTCTTCCAGTTCCTCCATACCTGATTCAAGCTACAACTTGGCGTCATCTGTCTCTGGCCATTCCATATCTGGCAGAGAAGGGTCAAGAGGACGTGCCCTCTTTGCATGCCTCAGGGAAATACTATCAACCTCACCCATCCTGGGTTGCTGCATAGAAGAGCTAGACGGCAAGGACTCAGGTATTTTCCCCTGCCGCCTTAAACAGAATGCCTGATGCATTATTAAAACAAAGTCCAGAGAAAAATCTCCGAGCTGTGACCCCGACGCTAAGGCCGGTAGTGCACTTGATGGGCCTGCTGGGATGTCCGGGCAGGGCAGAGCGCTCATCCAAGACTCTCCGTCGGCACCTGCCGGTGGATCCTGGAGCTCTTCCAGCACTTTACCTTTCATCTGTTGCTCCACGCTGGTAGAAACAGTAGCGCAGCCCCTGCAGATTCTGGTGTCAGCCACTGTGCCTCTGCGGGTGCCAGACACCACAATGTGGGCGTAATGACATGAGCTATGCACTTTAGTACTTCCTTGCCAAAAAATAACACGCCGCCGCTGCTGCCCCCTTTTTTTTTCCCCCAGGCTTAGGGGAGTGAAAAACTACTAAAAATTACCACCCCTAAAATGATTCAGTAACCTCCCGAGATGAGAGGGGCACAGGAACTAGCAGAATTAAAAGAAAATAAAAGGAGATAAAAGGAATTAAAAGGAACCAAATCAGGGCCATGCCCTGCGGCTTCCTCCGAAGCATGGGCCGCCGACGCACACCACCATGCGGCTTTGACCGCATGAGAAAAATGGCCGCGAATGTTGCCGGGCCTGTTTGGCACCAAAATCCCCGAACCAGTGTTCCCAGGCTCACCGTCCCCCTGCGCGGTCACCAAAATGCTCCCTGCGCTGTCTGGACCCCAAGAAACAAGAACCTTACCGTTTGGGAGTACAGCTCTGCAAGCCGCGATGTCGCTCAGCCCTGCCGTGAGTGACGTCCGCGGCGAGAGCAGTCCCATCTGATGCGAGGGTTTCTATTTATATTTCTGGCCTTAGCAACAGTAAGTGTTGCCAGGCGCCATACAATGGTTCCATTGGAACACTGACATTGTTGAACATAACCTTATTCATAACATTTTATCATTTGAGTGTGATTTGTTGTTTACAGTAACTTGAAAAATTTATCTCGGGCGAAAAATGGAATTAACTCGTGAACATTTTCGTGCGATTATTTTTCATAACTTTCGACGTGGATTATCAAGACAAGAGTGCATCGATGAACTTAATTTTTTATACGGCGATAAAGCACCATCCTACAGCACTGTAAAAAACTGGTATAACGAATTCAATCGTGGCCAACGTTTGCTCCAGGACGAATTCCGTCAGGGTCGTCCAAAATCGGTTGTTGTGCCAGAAAATATCAATGCTGTGTGTGAATTGATAAAGCAAGATTGTCATGTGACATACCGTGAGATTGAGGCATCTTTGGGCATTAGTATGACAAGCATCAATAAGATATTGCATGATCATTTGGCCGTAAAAAAGATTTGTTCGCGTTGGATCCCGCATAATCTGACAAACGCTCAAAAGAAGGCTCGTGTCGATTGGTGCAAGGAAATGTTGAAAAAATATGTTCACGGTGCATCAAAGACTGTATATAACATCTACACAGGTGACGAATCATGGATCTATGCATATGAGCCCGAAACAAAATAGCAATCGACTTTATGAGTCTTTCAAGACGAGCCAAATCCAACAAAAGTTGTTCGCGGAAGAAGCACATTGAAGCAAATGGTTGCCTGTTTCTTCGGCATTACCGGTCACGTGGCAACAGTGCCGTTAGAGCAACATAGGATGGTCAATTCTGAATGGTACACGACCATTTGTTTACCAGAAGTCTTCGGAGAAATTCGGAAAAAGTCAAAGAGGCGAATAATTCTTCATCATGACAATGTGAGCTCTCACACATCGGCTCAAACAAAGGAATTTTTGACCGGCCAAAACATCGAATTGATAGGTCATCCACCGTACAGCCCTGATTTGGCACCCAATGACTTCTTTTTATTCCCGCACATCAAAAACAAATTACGTGGTCAACGATTTTCAACACCCGAAGATGCGGTTGATGCATTCAAAACGCATGTTTTGGAGTTACCTCAATCGGAGTGGAAAAAGTGCTTTGAAAATTGGTTCAAACGCATGCAAAAGTGTATTGATCTTCATGGAGAATATTTTGAAAAACAATAAAACCAATTTCGATCATAAATATTTGTTGTTTCATTATTAGGCCAGAAATATAAATAGCAACCCTCGTATAATTGCTGACTTGACTCCCCGCGGTGCACAGAAGCCGGACAGCAACACAGATTGATAGGAGTGCTTTTCGCCCTGCGGGGCTTTCCCCCGTACAGCCTAGGGGGAGAGATCATGTGAGCTGCTCTGCCCCACCCCGGTAAGATAGAAAGGGGAAAGATACTCAGACTGAGGTCGGCGTATCTTTTTTTTTTTTTTTTTTTTAAAGTGGTAGCTCCCAGGACACCAAAATAAAGAAGTTAAAGGGACCAAAGTAAATTTTGTAAAGCTAAACCCTAACTAAGCTGCTCCTTATCTGTTCCTCAAGTGAGCCCAGCACCTAGGCTCACTACGTCCTCCAGCTGCATGGAGACTGGACACACTGAAGCTGATGGGAGAGACCAGCAGGCTACATCCAGTGATGTCACGATTCTGACATGCCCAGTCTCCAAGCTGCAGGAGGTACACTACCCAGAGGTGGAGGACTGAACTGGAGGAATGATAAGGAACCACACTCGCCCTCAAGGGGAGCCATGAACAGCAGTAATTGAGTCCGCAGATACAGACTGCAGTAGGACCCGTGTGTCTGATGGTAACCAACACTCCGGTAGCCTGAACACAGAAGGGTCGGAGAGAAGGAGCACAGCCTGGCTGAAGGCGCTATCCTGTTGGGACTCCCTCTCCAGGCAGTAATGAGCTGCAAAGGTACAGACTGAAGACCAGGTGGCGGCCCGGCAGATGTCCAGAATCGGGACGGAGCACAAGTATGCCACAGAGGCCACCATGGCCCTGACAGTATGCTGTGACCTGGCCATCCAGCATGAGCCCAGCCTGCTCATAGGTGAGAGAGCAATGCAGTCTGCTATCCAGGTGGATAGTTCCATTTGGTCACCGCTACCCCCAGCCAACTGGGGTCATAGAAAACAAAACGCTGAGCAGCTTTCTGGTGGCCCTGGGTATGCTGAATGTAAAAAGACAGGGCCCTCTTATAGTCCAAGGTGTCAAGGACAGCCTCTGCCCTACTGGTGTAAGGCTTTTGGTAAAAGGTGGGCAGGACCACCTCCTGGTTGAGGTGGAAGGAAAATATCTTCGGAAGGAATTTGGGGTGCGTGCAAAGCACGACCCTGTTCTTGCAGAACCTGGTATAGGGCGCCTCTGCCACCAGAGCTTGGGAGCTTGCTGACCCTGCGAATGGAGGCAAGCGCCACCAGGAACACGACCTTCCACAAGAGGCTCAAATGGCAAGTGAGTGAGCTGCGCTAATACTACATTGAGGTCCCATTTTGTCACTGGAGGGCAAACAGGAAGTTTGGACAGGAGAAGTCCTCTCAAGAAGCGGGTCACCAGAGGCTGGATCGAGAAGGGCTTGCCTTCAACAGGGTGGTGTGCCGCCAGGTCACTGAGGTGTACTCTAATGGAGTTTGATTTGAGCCTGGATTGCGAGAGAGGAAGGAGGTACTGCAGCACCAGCTGCATCGGGTAGGAGAACGGGTTCACCTGTAGCTCCACGCAGCAGACCGAGAACCTGCGTCATTTGAAGGCATAAGCTCTCCTGGTGGAGGTCTTATGGGAGGCCAGCAGGATCTCAGCCCCTTTCAATCTCTCAGGAGAGGTGGAAAAGGTCACCCTTTCAGCAGCCACGAAGTCAGTGATAGACACCACAGGTTGGTGTGTAAGAGAGCCCCGGGGAGCTCCCCTGTGGGATTAAAGTCTCCACTGATAGTCGAAGGAGCAGCAGGAACCACAGCTGCCTATAAGATAGACTTTACTGGGTCAGACCAAAGTCCATCAAGCCCAGTATCCTGTTTCCAACAGTGGACAATCTAGGTCACAAGTATCTAGCAGTTTCCCCAGAAGAGACAGGTTCAACAATGCTTGTATTGGGACACGCAGTGGATTTCCTAGATCCTCATTAGGTTTATGGACCCATCCTCCAGGAACAACCCTTTTTTTAAACCCAGCAACACCAAAAGCTTTTACTAAATTCTCTGGTAACCAATTCCAGAGTTTCTTAAAAAAATCTTCTCTTATTAGTCTTATATGGTTTGCACTGTAGCTTCATTGCATGTCCCCTAATCTTTCTACATTTTGATGGCGAAAACAATCTACGTTACCCATTTCACTCCACTCATTAATTTATAGACCTCTATCATATCTCCCCTCAGCCGTCTCTTTTCCAGATTGAAGAGCCCTAACCTTTTTAGCCTCTCCTTATAGGGGTATCATTCCATCCCCTTTACCATTTTGGTGGCTCTTCTCTGTACCTTTTTTAATTCTGCTTTATTCTTTATTTTATTCTCCATTCCTTTCTTTATGATTCCTAGCGTTCTATTTGCTTTCTTGGCGCCACTGCATACTGGGCAGAGGGTTTCAACATGTTATGGTTACCCACGTTGACTCCTAAATCTTTTTCCTTGGTGGTGGTTCCTAATGTGGAATCTTGCATTGTGTAACTATAGTTTGGGTTTTTCTTTCCTAGGTGCATAACCTTTCACTTGTCCACATTAAACTTTATCTGCCATTTGAACGTCCAGTCTTCCAATTTATTAAGGACCTCTTGCAATTTTTCACAATCCTCTCGGGTTTTAACAACTTTGAATAATTTTGTGTCATCTGCAGATTTAATTGCCTCACTGGTTATTCCCATTTCCAGGTCGTTTATGAATATGTTAAAAAGCAGCAGACCCAGCACAGATCCCCGGGGTACTCCACTATTCACCTTTCTCCGTTGGAAAAAGTGGCCATTTAGCCCTACCCTCTGCTTTCTACTTTTTAACCAGTTCCTGATCCACAGTAGTACACTGCCTCCTATCCCATGACGTTTTAAGTTCGCCAATAGTCTCATGAGGGTCCTTGTTAAAGGCTTTCTGAAAATCCAGATACACTACATCAACGGACCCACCTTTGTCTACATGTTCATTTACACCTTCAAAAAAAATATAACAGATTACTAAGACAAGACCTTCCCAGGCTGCCATGTTGATTGTCTCCCATTAAACCATGACTATTTGCATGTTAAGAAATTTTGTTTTTATAATGGTTTCTACCATTTTTCCCGGTATTAATGTCAGGCTCACCAGTCTGTAGTTTCCCGGATCAACTCTGGAATCTTTTTTAAAAAATGGAAATTACACTTACCTGGTAATTGAAGTTCCTGGAGGGTCCAGTTTGGGTCCTCCACATCCGGGTAGTGCACCTCCTCCTGCAGCAAGGAGACTGGACCAATCAACTCTTTAGTACTGTAGCCTGCTTACTGCTGGAACTCCCATCAGCCCTCCAGTGAACTAGTAACAAAGCAGACTGAAGAAAGAACAGATGAAAGAAAGGATAGAGAACCATAAAAGTACCCATAAAGGAGTAGCAGAACCCCCTCCCCAAACGAGAGGGCTGAAACTCTGCACCTTGCTTCAGTTCCCGGTTCCGAACACCACCTGTCAGCACAGGAAGCTGAGGAAACAAAAAGAAAAGACTGAGAACAAACTGGAAGGAACGAAAAGCTATGGGACGCTATCCCAAGGGTGATGGTCCTCTCCGTTCCCTTTTTTTTTATTTTTTTTCTGTGTGTAGGACTCTTCAAGGTAACCAATAGCAGAGTAGAACAGGCAAAGCGCGCCACCCAGACTCAGTAAAATAACAACTCCGGGTGGGAAGGAGGACTAAAATGGACCCTCCAGGAACTTCAATTACCAGGTAAGTGTAATTTCCATTTCCTGAGCGGGTGTCCAGTTTAGTCCTCCACATCCGGGATGTACCAGAGCAGTTAAGAACGGGGGGGATCTTGGCACGCGGCACGCAAGACCGCCGACCCAAAACTTGTATCCCGAGCCGCCGCCACATCCAAACGGTAATGTTTACTAAAGGCATGGAGAGATGACCATGTCGCCGCCCTGCAAATTTCCAGCGGCGGAACGAGACCATGCTCCGCCCAAGACGTGGCTTGCGCTCTAGTGGAATGAGCTCGCAACCCCAAGGGAACAGCCTTCCCCTGCAGAAGATAAGCAGACACGATTGCCTCTTTAATCCACCGAGAAATGGAGGCCTTAGCCGCCGCTTCCCCTTTCCGCGGCCCCCCAAACAGCACGAACAAACGATCCGACTTCCGAAAAGGCGCGGACATCTTGAGATACTGACGGAGAGTCCGTCGCACATCAAGCTTATGAAGGACGGAGCCGGACTCCGTAGATGACTCTGGAGACAAAACCGGCAAAACCACTGGCTGATTCACGTGAAAAGGAGACACCACTTTAAGCAAGAAGGAACCGTCCGCAAAATTACCCAATCGCTAAGAAAGGATAAAAAGGGAGCTCGACAAGAAAGCGCCTGAAGTTCAGAGATACGACGCGCCGAGCAGATGGCAACGAGAAAGACCGCCTTCAACGTCAAATCCTTGACGGAGGCACGGCGGAGAGGCTCAAAGGGCTCCCGAGACAAAGCCTGCAGCACCAGGTTCAAATCCCAGGGCAGTAAGGCAACCCTGCGAGAAGGACGTAACCGAAACACAGCCTTGAGAAACCGCCGAACGTCCACATGCGAAGTAAGAGGAACGTCGTGAATCTTGCCGCGATAGCATGCCAGAGCGGCAATCTGAACCTTCAAAGAGCTTGCGGTCAAACCCGTCCTGTAAAAAACTAAGAATGACCGCAACTGAAGAAGTTGCGGCCCGGACGGCATGCCGGGAACACCAATCCTCAAAGATTCGCCAAACCCGAACATAAGTAAGGGATGTAGAAGGCTTCCGCACCCGCAGCAGGGTGGAAATAACCGCTGGGGAGTACCCTTTCCTCTTCAACCGAGCCCTTTCAATGGCCATACCGTAAGCGAGAACCGATCCACCTGAGGCATGTGCAGAGGCCCCTGCACCAGGAGATCCACTAGGGGAGGAAGCCGCCAAGGCACGCCGTCGAGCAACCGCACCAGATCCGCGTAGCAAGGGCGACGGGGCCAATCCGGCGCCACCAACAAGACCTTTCCGCGGTGGGCTTCGATGCGTTGAACTACTCTGCCGATCAGAGCCCACGGCGGGAAGACATACAGAAGTTCGAACTCGGGCCACGGTTGTAGAAGCGCGTCGATGCCCTCGGACATGCGTTCCCTTCGCCTGCTGAAGAAACGACCCGTCTTGGCCGATTCGAAAGTTGCCATGAGATCCATGATGGGCGGACCCCACCGGCGAACTATTTGAGCAAAAATCTGTGGGTGCAACTCCCACTCTCCGGCGTCTACGCGCACACAACTCAGAAAATCCACCATGACATTGTCCTTTCCAGCGATATGCGCTGCCGAAATGGCCAGGAGACGCTTTTCCACCCAAACGAACAGCGCATCCGCCTCGACTTCCAGGGCCACGCTTCCCGTGCCGCCCTGCCGGTTGACGTATGCCACCGCCGTCGCGTTGTCTGACAGAACACGAACCGCGCGACTCCGTACTGACTCCTCGAAAGCTCGTAGCGCCAACCGAATTGCTCGGAGCTCGAGCCGATTGATCGACCACAGAGCCTCCTGCGGAGACCACGTCCCCTGTGCATAACGTCCCTGACAGTGGACTCCCCAGCCGGAGAGACTCGCGTCCGTGATGAACGGCAACAAGATGGGCTGTTCCAAGGGAGCTCCCGCCCGAAGCGATATCGGGGACAGCCACCATTGTAACGCCAGGCGAACCCGGCGGGGACACAACAACCGGCGATTGAGAGAATCCGACTGATGGGACCAACGTCGTAACAGAGCATGCTGGAGAGGCCGCATATGAAATCGGGCCCACGGAACCACTTCCAGAGTCGACGCCATGGTTCCCAATAATCGGAGATACCACCAGGCCGACGGAGCGGGGTTCGCTAGGAACACACGCAGAAGCTGATGCAAACTCTGTGCACGGCGATCCGGGAGAGATACTACCCCCGTGGAAGTATCGAAACAAACACCCAGATATTCGAGATGTTGAGTCGGCACCAGCTGACTCTTGGGCACATTGATCACCCAGCCGAGACTCTGCAGAAGACGAACGACTTTGTCTGTGGCCTGCAAGCTCTCCTCTGCGGACTTTGCTCTTATCAGCCAATCGTCGAGGTAGGGGTGCACCAGAACTCCCTCCTTGCACAAGGCCGCCGCGACTACAACCATCACCTTGGTGAAAATGCGAGGCGCGGTGGCCAGGCCGAAAGGTAGTGCTTGGAACTGGAAGTGACCCCAGGGAAACGCAAATCGGAGAAATTTCTGATGTGCGGGCCGGATGGGAATATGCAGATAAGCCTCGGTGAGATCTAGAGAAGTCAAATACTCTCCCTGCCGCACGGCGACGATGATGGAACGGAGAGTCTCCATCCTGAAATGAGGCACCCGTAGACAGCGGTTCACGCCCTTGAGATCGAGAATAGGGCGTACGGAGCCACCCTTCTTTGGCACCACGAAATAAATGGAGTAACGACCGAGTCCGCACTCGTTCGCTGGAACAGGACGACGGCACCCAGCGCCAACAGGCGTTCCAAGGTTATCCAAATGTCTAGTTCCTTTTGCGGCCCTCTGCAGGGAGACAGGACAAAGGAATCTCTTGGAGGGATGGCAAAGTCCAACGCATAACCGTCTCTGACTATCTCGAGGACCCAACGGTCCGAAGTAATGTGGGCCCAAGAGGGGAGAAAGTTCCGAAGACGTCCGCCGATAATCTGAACCCCCTCCGGAGCCCGCCTCATTTCATTGCGGTTTGCGACTAAAGGAGAAGGACACACCTGAGGAAGCGATGGAGAATCCCCTGCCAGCACCCCGGAAACCCCGAAAGGACTGAGACCGGGACACAAACCTGCCTCGCTGGGAATTCCAAAGGCGGGTAGACCGAAATCTCCGAAAATCCCGAAACGAACCCCGAAGCGCTGGAAAACCTCTAACCGACTTGGGCTTGTCCTCCGGAAGCCTTCCACCTTTGGACTCACCCAAGTCTTTCACCAACTTATGCAAGTCCTCTCCGAATAGCAACTTACCCTTAAAGGGAAGCCTGCTAAGACGAGACTTGGAGGAAGGATCGGCGGCCCAGTTACGCAACCAAAGGGATCTGCGCGCAACCACCAACGAAGCCATACTATTTGCCATGGTACGGATCAAATCATAATGGACATCCGCCAGATAAGCGGAACCCGACTCCAGGCGAGTAACCTCGAGCAACGCTTGCTGGTCTAAGGAAGAACTCTGATGCAAGCGCTGATCCCATCGCAAAGAGGCTCTAGCAATCCAGGCCACACAAATCGAAGCCTGTAGCGATAAGGCATTGGTCTCGAATGCTTGCTTCAACAAACCATCCACTTTCTTGTCCTGAATGTCCTTCAAGGCAGCACTGCCTTCCACCGGAATAGTGGTCTTTTTTGTCACCGCAGATACTGCTGCGCCAACTCGAGGGGACTTGAATTTCTCTTTATCCACGTCCTTCAACGGGTAGAGACGATGCATCGTCCGGATGCCCTTCAAACCAGCGTCCGGATGGTCCCACTCGGTCTGTATCATCTGAGCTACCACCCGGTGTACAGGGAAGACCACCTGAGAGTCTCGAACCGCCTGAATAAGGGGATCCTCCAACACATCGGCCTCCCCTGGAGCCGGCGCCGAGAGATTGAGTGTCTGGAGTGCTTCCGTGATAAGAGGAACCAACTCCTCTCTACGAAACACCCGAACAATCCTAGCCTGATCTTCAGGGTCTGGAATTTCTCCCTCCTCAAGGTCATCGACACTGCCCTCAAGGTCAGCATCCAGCTCTAGGTCGTGCACCTCGAAATCTTCTTGCACCAAGCCACCAGAGCGCGACTTCCTAGCCGCCTTGGAGGGCGGTTCCGACTGGACCGAGACAGGCAGCAGAGGGACGAGAGCTGAGGGGGAGGACTCAGGCCATTTGCCCAACTGCCCCAATTTGAACGCTTGATGCATAATCAGCACGAAATCCGGAGAAAAATGCGTCAGAGCAGAAGAAGCGTCACCTTGCTCTACAGAGACTCCGGACCCCGGACCATGAGAGCCAGTAGCCACAGGCGACAACAGAGGCCCCGGAGAAAGATCACCCTCAGCAGACAGCGCAGACACCAAGTGCTCTGCTGGAGAAGGGGAGTCCCCCTGATGTTCCATGCCAGTGGAGACTGCAGCACAGCTGGAGAAGAAACCAGCGGCAGAGACGGACCGCCTACGCGAACCGCAGACCAGACATTGCGGCTTGGAGGACAATCAGGGCGCGGCTGAAGAAAAGAAAGTACAGAAAACAAACAGCGTACCCTGAGACAGCAGAGGATCAAGTCAGGGAGCACTACACTGCCCAGCTCCACACTGCACCCGCGGGCTTAAACGTCCTCTGATGTCTTTTTTTTTTTTTTTTAAACTGATAACAAAAAAAGAAACACTCAGCAAGTGTCCAAAATGGAAGGGAGATCAAAACTCTACGAAATTAAAAGAATGGGGAGCCAGCAAAGGCAATTACCGCCACAAAATATAAAATTCAAAATGGCCGCCGCGATCAAAGCGCGCCGAAGCAAAAAAGAGCGCCAAAACAAAAGAAAAAATGAAAGGCAAAGAAAGAAAGAAAGCACCGACGAGACGAAAGCCCCCCTGAAAGAAACACTTACCCTGAAAAAACGGCAAAAGCAAACCGTTCGTACAGCCGCTCAGCAGGACCGGAGCAGAGCAGAGAGCCGGTGTGCTGAAGGGCAGGCAAGCGCCAGACCGCAGCCGGTGTGCTTGGCAGCGTGCTCAGGGCAATATGCAGTAAGGAGAGCCGCGAGTATACAGATCCTGCCCCCGAATAGTCCTGGGGGAGTGATCAGAGCAGCCGGTAGAGACCGCAGGCAGGGAACCGGGGGAGAAGAGCAGTGCCGTTCAGCCTCTCCACCGCGGGATTCCCCGTGTGTCACTGACACTTCCTTTAAAAAAAATTTTTTTTTTTAAAGCCCAAATCAATTAAAGAGACAGTAGTCAGGAAAAAGAAACTAAACTAAACTGGAGAGAAAAAAACAAACCAAACAACTAGGAAAAAAACTAGAAGTGAACCTAGCTCCAGGCTCACACCACCTTCTGCTGCAAGGAGACTGGACACACTGGAGGGCTGATGGGAGTTCCAGCAGTAAGCAGGCTACAGTACTAAAGAGTTGATTGGTCCAGTCTCCTTGCTGCAGGAGGAGGTGCACTACCCGGATGTGGAGGACTAAACTGGACACCCGCTCAGGAATTGGCATTACTTTGGCCATCCTCCTATATTACTATTCTGTGAATTATCATTAAAATCATCAGTAATAGTAGATCTGCAATTTCATTGTGTTCGTGAGGCACTAGCTAAAAGTAGACAAAGCGATAGGACCGGATGGGATACATCCGAGAAAACTGATGGAACTTGGGGACGTTCTAGCAGCTCCACTGACTGAACTTTTAATGTTTCTTTACAGTTGGGAGTGGTCCCAAAGGGCTGGAGAAAGGCACATGTAGTCTCTTTAAACAAAAGCGGAAAGATGAGGTTGAAAACTACAGGCCAGTTAGTCTAACTTCTGTGGTGAATAAATTATTGGAAATGCTGCTAAGAGAGAGAATAGCAAGGTTTCTGGAGTTCAACGGATTGCAGGATCTGAGGCAGCATGGGTTTATCAGAAATAGGTCTTGTCAGACAAATCTGATTTCTTTGACTGGGTGACCAGGGATTTGGACCAAGGTGAACTCTAGATGTGGTCTACTTAGATGTCAGTAAAGCCTTTGACACAGTTCCGCACAGCTGACTTATAAACGAACAGAGAACCCTAGGGATGGACCCTAAAGTGACTGACTGGGTTCAAAATTGGTTGAGTGGTAGGCGACAGAGTACAAATAAATGAAGCTCACTCTGAGAAGGATGTAACCAGTGCTGTGCCGCAGTTATCTGTCCTTGGTCCAATTCTTTTTATCATCTTTGCTAATGATATTGCGGAAGGGTTATTGGGTAAGGTTTGCCTCTTTGCGGATGATACCAAAATCTACAATAGAGTAGACATCCAGGAAGGAGTAGATAACATGAGGAGGGATCTAGCTAAGCTTGAAGAATGGTCAAGAATTTGGCTGCTGAAATGTAATGCTAAAAAATGCAGAGTCATGCATTTGGGCTGCAAAAATCCAAGGGAATGGTACAAGTGAAGGGGCGAAGTACTTCTGTCCACGAAAGAAGAGCAGGACCTGAGCGTGATTGTTTCTAATGATCTCAAAGTGGCTAAACAGGTAGAAAAGGCAACGGTGAAATCCAGAAGGATGCTTGGGTATATAGGAAGAGAAACGGCTAGCAGAAAAAAAAGGAGGTGATAGTGCCTCTATTTAAGTCTCTGATGCGACCTCATTTGGTTATTGTGTGCAATTCTGGAGACCATACCTTCAAAAGGATATAGACAGGATGGAGTCTGTGCAAAGGGTGGCTACTAAAATAGTTATTGATCTTTATTATAAAGCATGAGGACAGATTTAAATATCTTAATATGTATACATTGGAGGAAAAGCAGGATAGAGAAAATATGATAGAGACGTTTAAACACTTCCGTGGCATAAATGCACCAGAGGATAGTCTTTCGATTAAAAGCAAGCTCTGCTATGAAGGGACATAAGATGAAGGTTAAAGAGAACAGACTCAAGAATAATATGCGGAAATATTTCTTTATGGAAATAGTGGCAGATGCGTGGGTCTCCCAATGGAGATAGTGGAGACGAGTACTGTATCTGAATTCAAGCAAGCATGGAATACAGAAGATCTCTAAAAGAAAAAGCGTAGTTACTCACCTGTAACAGGTGTTCTCCAGGAGCAGCAGGAATCAGTCCTCACTTATGGGTGACGTCGGCGCCGACGGAGCCCTCGCGGAGCAATTTTCCCCAGCTTTCAAAGAAAGCCTTTGGGAATTGCAGCGCGCATGCGCGGTCGTCTTCCCGCCCGAGGGTGCCATCTTAGCCAGTCAGATGACATAGCTAAAAAAGACAGCATAAAAACATTTGCAAAAACATAAGCAGACGATTGCAACTCCAAGGGGAGGAGGGAGGGTAGTGAGGACTGATTCCTGCTGCTCCTGGAGAACACCTGTTACAGGTGAGTAACTACGCTTTCTCCAGGACCAAGCAGGAAGTCAGTCCTCACTTATGGGACTCCCAAGCTCAAGGCTACCGGAGACCCTAAGCACAAACATGAGCTCCCTCTAGCTCAGCAGCACAGAAGGAAAGAATCTTCGCTGAATTATCACCCACCGGTAGCCCACATCCGGGATGGAGGGTAGGAGTTGCTCAGACCTCAAAGAGATTACGGAGGACTGCCTGTCCGAAAGCACTGTCCCTGCGGGACTCCCTCTCGAGACAGTAATGGACCGCAAAAGTCTGGCTCGAAGACCAAGTAGCGGCCCGGCAGATGTCTGCCAGCGGAACAGAGCGGAGGTAAGCCACTGACGTAGCCTTTGCCCGAACGCAATGAGCCGTGACTCGACTTTCTAAGGAGAGTCCGGCTGCCCCATAAGCCCAAGAGATACAGTCCGCAACCCAGATGGACAGAGTACGCTTGGAGACCGGGAGCCCCAATTTATTGGGGTCAAAAGACACAAAAAGCTGAGCAGCTTTACGGTGCTCCCGCGTACGGTCAAGGTAGAACTTCAAAGCCCTTCTACAGTCCAGGGTATGGAGGACCGTTTCAGCTCGGCTGGAGTGTGGTCTGGGAAAGAAGGTTGGAAGTACCACCTCCTGATTGATGTGAAAAGGGGAGACCACTTTTGGAAGAAATTTCGGGTGAGTCCGTAGGACTACCCTATTTTTGTAGAACCGAGTGTAAGGGGGATCAGACACGAGGGCCTGCAATTCACTTACGCGTCTAGCGGAAGTGAGGGCTATCAAGAACAGTGTTTTCCAAGACAGAAAACGGAGAGAGAACAGGTAGCCATAGGTTCAAAAGGCGGACAGGTGATCCGCTGCAAAACCACATTCAGGTCCCAGTCAGGCGCTGGCGGGCGCAGAGGTGGTTTAAGTAGAAGGAGACCTCGGAGAAACCTCGCTACGAGAGGGTCGTTGGAGAGAGGCCTGCCGTCCACCGGCACATGATGTGCTGAAAGAGCACTAAGGTGAACTTTGACGGAGTTGGACTTAAGTCCCAGATTAGAGAGGTGTAGCAAGTATTGCAAGATCACCGACACCGGGCAGGAGAAGGGATCCTGAGACTGTTGGGTACACCAGACGGCAAAGCGACGCCATTTTAGGGCGTAGCATTTGCGGGTAGAAGGGCGTCGCGAAGCTAAGACGACCTCCTCCACCTCCGCCGGCAGGAGAAGGGGAGCAAGGACTACCCTCTCAGCAGCCAGGCCATGAGGTTGAGAGACCTGAGGTTGGGGTGTAGTAGAGACCCCTGATCCTGAGTGAGGAGATCCGGTTGCACCCCCAGAGGGAATGGATCCTCCACCGCTAATTGCAGTAGGAGCGGAAACCATGGCTGTCTGGGCCAGCGAGGGGCCACCAGGATCATGAAGGCGTTGTCTCGGAGCACCTTGAAAAGAGTCCGAGAGACTAGCGGGATGGGAGGGAAAGCGTACAGAAGGCTCCCCGACCATGAAATCAGGAAAGCGTCCGCCGCAACCCGAAGGGGGTGTGGCTGACGAGAGCAGAAGCGAGGAAGCTGCCGGTTGTGAGGACTGGCAAAGAGATCCACCGTGGGGAGGCCCCACTTTAGGAAGAGCTTCTGAACTACCAAGGGATCCAGACGCCACTCGTGCGGCTGGAGGATCCTGCTGAGTTTGTCCGCCAGGCAATTCTCTTGGCCCGGGAGATAAACTGCCTTGAGGAGAATGCCGTGACTGACGGCCCAAGAGCAGAGCTTCTGTGCCTCCCGGCAGAGGAGGAAGGAGCCCGTGCCCCCCTGCTTGTTCACGTAGAACATGGCAACTTGATTGTCCGTCTGGACAAGGACGGACTGGTGAGAAGTCAGGTGGGAGAAGGCTTTGAGAGCCAGGCGGATCGCCCTGAGCTCCAGGAAGTTGATCTGCTGAGCAGACTCCCACGTGGTCCAGAGGCCCTGAGTACGTGCCCCTTGGCAATGTGCTCCCCAGCCCAGGAGGGATGCATCCGTGGTCAGCACCCGGGTCGGCTGAGGTGACTGGAAAGGCATTCCGAATATCAGGTTCGGCTGCCGAAGCCACCACCGAAGAGACGAGATCAGCGGCTCGGAGACGCGCACCAGGTCTGCTAGGCCGCCGGTGGCTTGTCGCCACTGCTGGCGGAGACACCATTGGGCAGGCCGCATATTCAGGCGGGCATTGGGGGTCACATGGACGGTGGAAGCCATATGGCCGAGCAGTCTCAGGAAGCGCCTGGCGGAGACCAGGGGCTGGCTTCGAAAACGGTCGGCTAGGTCCATGAGCCGTTGAGCCCTGTCGAGCGGTAGGTATGCTCGCGCCTGAGGAGTGTGCAGCCTTGCGCCGATGAACTCGAGATCCTGCGAGGGGAGCAAAGTGGACTTTGCGAAGTTTATAACAAAGCCCAAGTGCTGCAGAAGAGTCACCGTGCGGCGCGTGGCGTCGGTGACCTCCCGAGCGGACGCTGCTCTGATGAGCCAGTCGTCGAGGTACGGAAAGACATAGAGGCCGTGAAGCCGGAGATGGGCCGCCACCACCGCGAGACATTTTGTGAAGACACGCGGCGCGGAGGACAGGCCAAAGGGGAGTACTCTGTACTGGTAATGATTTCCTGCCACCACAAACCTTAGGTATTGGCGGTGGCTTGGGTGGATGAGGATGTGCGTGTAGGCATCCTTTAGATCCAAGGAGCATAGCCAATCTCCCTGCTGGAGGTAGGGCAGAAGGATTCCAAGGGTAAGCATTTTGAACTTCTCCCGCACAAGGAACTTGTTGAGGTTGCGCAAGTCCAGGATGGGTCTGAGGCCCCCTGTTCTCTTTGGTATTAGAAAATACCTGGAATAAAAACCTTGACCTCTCAGGTGGTGTGGCCCCGGTTCCACCGCCTGTTCCTGCAGAAGACCTGCTAACTCCTGAAGGAGTAATTCCCTGTGCAGAGGGGGTCGTGGAGGTTCTCCCGGAAAATAGGAGGGAGGGACCTGGTGGAAGGGGAGAAGATAGCCTTCCCGCACGACTTGAAGCACCCAGGCATCTGCGGTGATGCTGGACCACCTGTGGGCGAAGTGAACCAGCCGGCCTCCGGTGCTGGGAGGAACCAGCGGGGGGGGAGAGGCTATGCTTTGCGAGTCAAAAACCCCCACCCTGCTGAGCAGGGGCTGGTGGTGCAGGCTTGGGGGCTTGCTGCCTACGGGACCCGTTACCCCGTCCCTTGGCCTGCTGGCCCTGTTGGGGAGCTGCAGGGGCCTGGTAGTGGGGGTATTGTTTGTAGGCAGCCGCCTTGCTCGGGTAAAAGGACTTTTTCCCCGAGCCCTTCTTTTTCTGGGAAGGGGCGGAGGTCTTCCTAGAAAGCCTGGTCCTGGTGAGAGTCTCAGTCTCAATTTGCGCAGCCTTTTCCGCCATGGGCTTGCCAAAGAGGTTTTCGCCTCGGCAGGGGACATCGACCAACTTGTCCTGCACCCAGGGCTCAAGGTCTGACGACTGAAGCCAAGCCTGTCGGCGGGCACCGATGCCGGCTGCGGCCACTCGAGCCGATGCTTCAAAGCCATCATAGGCTGCTCGGGACATGAACTTAGAGCATTCCCGAATGCCAGTGGACAAGGCCAGGAACCTCCGCAAGGGTTCCTCGGACAAACCAGCGGAGAATCCGGCTAGCTCTTTAGCCAGATCCCGGAGATACATGCCCATGTATAGCTGGTAAGTCTGGACACGACATGCGAGCATAGAGCCCTGGAAACACTTCTTGCCAAGGCCATCCAGGTTACGGGCCTCCCTGCCAGGAGGCACCGAGGAGTGCATCTTCTGGCTCTTAAGACGATGCATGGCCGATTCCACTACCATGGAATGGTGTGGCAGCTGTGCCCTTTGAAAGCCAGGGCTCTTGCGGACCCGATAGATAGAATCGACCCGCTTGCTCAGGACCGGCGAGGAGGCCGGACTCTCCCACATGCGGAAGAGTAGTCGTTCCAGCATAGGAGGAACCGGTACAGTAAAGTGCTCCCTCGCGGGAGAGTCATACTGGAGGGCGTCGAGCTCTTCGGCTCGAGGCTCCTCCTCGGGATCCGCAGGGAAGGCCAAAGCCTTGGCCATATCCCTAACGAAGTCCGAGAACCGGGCATCCTCCGGGGGGGGGACTGCTTCCGAAGCTCGGACTCCGGTGAGTCCGATGGGACACACCGAGTCCGGAAAGAATCAGGCGGCTCTTCCTCCTCAGACTCCCAGACCGACTCCGACGAGGACTCGGTGGGGTCGGCCCGGGCAGGGCGCGGCGCCAGCCGCCCCGACGCCGAGGGAGTCGGCGTCGGCGACCTCGGTCCCGAACGGGAGGCCGAGGGTGACCTCGACCGAGGATCGACTCGAGTTCTCATCGACTCGAGGATCGGCTCGGTCTCCGGGGTCGACTTGGACGTCGACGTCCCGGCGGTCGGGGCAGCGGCGCCAGCGAGGCCAGCGAGCAGTGCCCTCTGCTGGTCCATGAAGGCAGACAGTCTGCTCTCCAAGGCCGTCAACCTGAGTCCGAGCTCAGGTGACCCAGCAGCCCCCGACTCGGGCCCCGACGGCGTTGGGCCCGACGTCGGCTGTCGCGGAGGCGAGTCCAGAAGGACCACAGGACTTACCCGAGCAGGCATCTCCGACTCCAGGCGAGGTCGCTTCGGGATGTGTTCCTTCTCCAAGGACCCGGGGCGGCTGTCGGGGCTATGCGACCTGGCCCTCGCGGAACCAGGAGCGTCCACCGACGCCGCCCTCGCGGGTTTCACCTTCCGACGATGGTCCCCGGAGGGAGAACCCCTGTCGGAGGAACTCCGGCGACGGTCCGAGCTGGAGCCTTTTGACGCGGAGGCCTCCGACGAGGTCCGGGTACGGCTGGGGTCAGCGAAGATTCTCTCACGCTGATGCCGCCGACTTCTCAACGCCTTTGAGGACAGTTTGCTGCAGGGCCCACAGATCAGTTCCTCATGATCCGGGCCCAGGCAGCGGAGGCAAAAGTCGTGTGTGTCAGTTAGTGACATATTTCGGTCACACTGACCACACCGCTTAAACCCACTGGCAGCCATCGGGGGAAAAAGGGCCCCTGCGAGGTCAAAGGACCGGGCTGCCAGGGAAAAATCGAAAACGAAAGCTGACAAAGTCAGAAAAAACCGAAAAAAGTAAGAGGACTCGTGACCGGCGTCGCGAGTCCGGGCGGGAAAAAGATCGGCGTCGAACCGAAGGAAAAAGAATAAAATAATGAAGAAAATCGACTTTTTCGCGGGGACAAGACGGGGACGTCTGTAGGGCTCCGCGGAAAAAAGAAGACTGGCTAAGATGGCACCCTCGGGCGGGAAGACGACCGCGCATGCGCGCTGCAATTCCCAAAGGCTTTCTTTGAAAGCTGGGGAAAATTGCTCCGCGAGGGCTCCGTCGGCGCCGACGTCACCCATAAGTGAGGACTGACTTCCTGCTTGGTCCTGGAGAAAAGGTGATTATTGTAACTGACATGGAAGGACAGACTAGATAGGCCATGTGGTCTTTTTCTGCCATCATGTTTCTATATGCACATAAATAACTTCTTAAAAGTATTAACAAGCATAAAAGTATGTGCATTGCCTGGGTCACTGTGGAGTCACCAGGATCAGTGAGGCTTTGTCATGAAGAGCCTTGAACAGTGTTTTGACAATCAGCGGCATGGGTGGGAAGGTATACATGAGTCCTTCTGACCACAGAATGAGAAACGTATCTGCCGCCACCCAGACAAGTGGGGCTGCCGGGAACAGAAGCATTCCCGAAGCTCCAGGAGGTTGATCTGCTGGTTGCCCTCGGCTTGTGACCAGATGCCCTGGGTGCAGAGTTATTCGCAGTGGGCTCCCCAACCCAGCAGGGAGGCGTCCATTGGGAAGACCCTTAGAGGGCTTGGGGTTTGGAAGGGCATTCCTGTCTGAAGGTGTTGGGGATTTTGCTACAAAGTTAGAGATTCTGCCAATTGTTGGGTCACTGAGACTCCGCCTTGGAGACAGCCCGTGGCCTTGGTCCACTAGTCCCGAAGGCACCACTGAGTGGCCCTCATGTGCTGAGAGGCATTTGGGGTGACATGGACCATAGAGGCCATGTGCCTGAGTAGGCGCAGTAGAAGCCGAGCTGACACCGAGGGATGGTGTCGCACATTACAGCCAGTGCCCTGAGACGGTAGGCCTGGTCCAGGGGAAGGACCTGAGCGTGATTGTTTCTAATGATCTCAAAGTGGCTAAACAGGTAGAATAGGCAACGGTGAAATCCAGAAGGATGCTTGGGTATATAGGAAGAGAAACGGCTAGCAGAAAAAAAGGAGGTGATAGTGCCTCTATTTAAGTCTCTGATGTGACCTGAAGGGTGTCCAGCCTTGCCTCTATGATCTCCAGACATTGTGTCGGGAAGAGGTGGGATTTGGGGTAGTTTATCATGAGCCCCAGATGTCACAGGACCTGGACAGTGCGTGCCGTGGCCTGCTGCATCTCTGTGGCCATGCCTCCTTTTATGAGCCAGTCGTTCAGGTAGGGGAAGACAAATACCCCCTGGAGACGGAAGAAGGCAGCCACTACTGCCAGGTATTTGGTGAAGATCCTGGGGCGGAGGTCAGGCCGAAGGGCAATACCCTGTACTGGTAGTGGCCGGAAAGGTACTGCCTGTAGCTGGGGTGAATGAGGATGTGGGTATAGGCATCCTTCAGATCCAAGGAGCAGAGCCAGTCTCCCTGCTGGAGGTAAGGCAGCAATGCCCCAAGGGAGAGCATCTTGAATTTCTCCCTCGCCAGGAACTTGTTCAGGTTGCGCAGCTTGAGGATGGGCCTTAGGCCCCCTGTTCTTTTTGGCACAAGGAAATACCTGGAGTAGAACCCCTTGCCCCTGAGATCCTGGGGAACTGGTTATACTGCTTTGTCCTCAAGAAGGCCTGCGAGTTCCTTCAATAGGAGGTCCTGGTGAAGGGGAAACCAAGGGGACTCTCCTGGGAAGAAAGGAGGTAGTGCCTAGAAATTGGTGGTGATGGCTGGCCTGTGGGCATACAGGATTAGACATCCCCCTGTGGGCTGCTGTCCTCTTTGGGGTAGAGAAACTATGCCAAAGGAGTCAAAAGCTCCCTCCCCCTGGCTGGGCCAGAGTTGATGCCTGGGGCTTGGGAGCCTTCTGCTTACTAGGGCCATGTCCATGTCCCTTGGCCTGCTGACTCTGCTGGGGAGCCGAGGAGGCCTGAAATTGTGGGTAGTTTTTGTAAGCAGCCTCTTTTCTCAGGTAGAAGGGCTTTTTACCCGGGCCCTTCTGTCGGGGAGGGGTAGCGGTCTTTTTGGAAAGCCTGTTCCTCGTCAAACTCTGTCTCTAACTCGGCAGCCATTTCCATCATGGGTTTGCCAAAGAGGTTCTCTCCATGGCATGGGACATCAGCCAATTTGTCCTGAGCCCATTGCTCGAGGTCAGATAACTGTAGCCAAGCCTGGCTTCAGGCACCAATGCCCGCTGCTGCCACTCAAGTCACCAATTCGAAGCAGTCATAGATTGCTCGAGAAATACATTTAAAGCACTCCTGGATGGCTTTGGCCAGGTTCTTGAACCGCTTGCAGGGGATCCTTGGAGAGACCAGACGAGAACCTGGCGATTTCCTTCACCAGGTCTCTCAGGTACATGGCCCTGTACAGCTGGCAGGCCTGGATCTAGCCAATGAGCATCAAAGCCTTGGGAGCAGTTTCTGCCTAGGGCATCCAAGGTGCAGGCCTCCCTACACAGGGGGGGGGGGGCTGTTTTACCAAGGAGTGCGGCTTTTGGCTCTTCAGCCAATGCATGGCGGACTCCATTACCATGGAGTTATGTGGCAGCTGCATCTTTCGGAAGCCCGAGCTCCAGCAGACTTGATACAAGTCGAGCCATTTCCTCACAAATGGCACAGACGCCGGTGTTTCCCACATATGGAGCATTAGTCATTCCAGGATGGGTAGAATGGGTATCGTGAGCGATTCCCTCAGAGGGGCCTTGTACTGGAGGATTTCTAGCTCCTTCTTCCGAGGGTCCTACGATTCCATCAGGAATGCTAGGGCCTTTGATATGTCCCGCATGAAATCGAGGAATGCCATGTCCTTGGGCAGGGACTGACGCCGGGGGGTCAGAGGGTGGAGAGTCTGAGGGGAAGTTGCAGTGACGACAGGTGTCTGGGGACTCCTCGTCCTCTGTCTCCCATTCCAAGTAGTTGGTTGAAGACTTGAGGGAAGGGCGCCCACGGGCTCCGGGCTGGAACCCTGCCTATGTCCCTTGGAGGCCCCGCGGCTGATGCCATGTATGCTAGCCGGGGGAGGACCTCAGTCCTGTCGAATGGGAGCCAGATCGAGACCTCTGCTGAGGATCGACTCGAGGCTGTATGGTCTCAAGGATCGGCTCAGCCTCCTGGGATGTCCTCTACATCCATGTCCGGGTGGTCTGGGCGGAGGAACCGGTAGAATCAGACAACAATGCCCGCTGCTGATCCATGAAGGCAGACAGACTGCGCTCCAGGGTTGCCATTCTAGTTTGAAATTCCGAAGGCTCTGCAGCTATCGGCACAGGAACCGAGGAACTTCTGCTCTCCGCCAGTTCCCCCAAGGGGGAGTCCTCAACGAGGATAGGTTCTGGCATCTGAGGCTGATCTGTGGTCGATTCCTTCCAGGGAACCTTGGTAGGCTTTTCCCGCTCCAATTCCTCAGACGAGTATCTAGGACTGCAGGACCTGGCTCGGGGTTTACCTGACATTTTGGAATCACTCAGGGACGCTGCCTTCTTCTTATGTTCCCTCAAGAGAGGCCCCCTTTCTGAGTCGTCTGCAGGGCTGCCCCAAGATTCCGTGCCTTCAAAGGAGGCCTTGGCTTTGAGAGGCACCGGGAAAAAACTGATCGTGCTACTGCTGACGGCTCTTCAGGGTGTTGGTGGACATCTTTTTACAGAGACCGCATGCCATGGGGTCATGGTCCGGCCATAGACAGCAATCATGTGTATCGGTAAGGGACATGATTTTGGCACAACGATCACACTTCTTAAACCCACTGCTAGACATGGGGGAAAAAAGTACCCCAGTGAGGTCAAAGACTCGCAGTGCTGCCAGATGGAAAAAAAGGGCGCGAAGGCGCCAAAAAGAAAAAAATGAACAAATCTGAGACTTGATGCCAGAACAGCGGACTTGGGTGGCAGAAAGATTACAGGTGCACAACCAGAGACAGTATGAAACTCAGGTCTCAAAAAAACAACTTTTCCCAGGGGAAAGCAGACAGACGTCTGAAGGGCTCCGCGGAGAAAAGGAGACTGACCAAGATAGCATCCTTGGGCAGGAAGGGCACCATGCATGCGTGGTGGCATCTCCCAAAGGCTTTCTTTGAAAGCTGGGGGGATGCTTCCATGAGGGCTCTGTCGGTGCAGACATCACCCATGTGTGAGGGCTGACTTCCTGCTTGTTCCCAGAGAAAGAGTAGTTACTCACCTGTAACAGGTGTTCTAAAGGAGCAGCAGGAATCAGTCCTCACATATGGGTGACAACGGCACCGACAGAGCCCCCGTGCGGAGCATTTCCCCAGCTTTCAAGGAAAGCCTTTGGGAATGCAGCGCGCCTGTGCGGTCCCTTTCCCGCCCAAGGGTGCCATCTTGCCCAGTCTGATGACATAGCTAAAAGACAGCAAAAATCAAAAATAAAGTATATGACTGCAACTCCAGGGGAAGGAGGGAGGGTCGTGAGGACTGATTCCTGCTGCTCCTGGAGAACACCTGTTACAGGGGAGTAACTACTCTTTCTCCAGGACCAAGAAGGAAGTCAGTCCTCACATATGGGACTCCCCAGCACTAGGCTACCGGGAACCCAAGCTGAAAAAATGGCTCCCTCTGCAGAGCATCAGCATCTGTGATAAGAATATCCTCTGAGAACGCCCCCGTACGGTAGCCCAACACAAGGGCCGGAGAATAGGAGTTGCCTAAACCTCAAAGCCATTACAGAGTACCACCTGTCCGAAAGCACTGTCCCTCCGGGATTCCCTCTCGAGGCAGTAGTGGGCCGCAAAAGTCTGGCTTGAAGACCAAGTAGCGGCCCGGCAGATGTCTGCCAACGGAACAGAGCGGAGATGACACGGTGGGCCGTGACTCGACCCTGCAAAGGGAGGTCAGCTGCCCTGTATGCCCAGGCGATACAATCTGCTACCCAAGCGGACAACGTACACTTGGAGACAGGTAACCCCAACTTATTAGGGTCAACGGATACGAAGAGCTGAGTAGCCCTTCGATGCCATTTCGTACGCTCTATATAAAAGGACAACGCCCTCTTACAGTCCAGAGCATGCAAAAGACTGTCTCAGCACGGCTGGTATGTGGCCTGGGAAAGAATGTCGGAAGAACCACCACATGGTTGAGGTGAAAAGAGGATACAACTTTTGGAAGGAACTTCGGATGAGTCCTAAGGACCACCCGGTTCCTATTGAACCGTGTGTACGGTCTATCAGAAACCAGAGCTTGTAGTTCACTCACGCGTCTGGCCGAGGTAAGAGCCACCAGGAAGAGCGCCTTCCAAGAAAGGAACCATAAATGGCAAGTAGTCATCGGCTTAAATGGTGGGCGAGTAAGTTGCTGCAAGACCTCTTTCAAATCCCACTCAGTGGCTGGTGGACGAACCAGAGGCTTGAGAAGCAGACCTCTGAGGAAGCGGGACACCAAGGGGTGAACCGACACACTGTCCCTCCACCGGTGAGTGGTGCACTGATAGAGCACTGAGGAGGACCTGAACAGAATTAGACTCAAGGCCTAGGTCTGATAGGTGAAGTAGATACTGCAGTACTACCGGCACAAGGCAGGAGAAAGGATCTTCATTGCGCTGAGCACACCACATTGTGAACCTACGCCACTTAAGGGCATAGGACTTCCTGGTGGATTGCCTCCTATAAGCCAAAACCACCTCTTCAACCTCCTTAGGTAGACGCAAGGGAGCCAGCACTATCCTTTCAGCAGTCAGACCATCAGATTGAGGGACCTGAGATTGGGGTGCAGAAGGAAACCCTGATCCTGAGACAGGAGATCGGGTTGCAACCCCAGAGGGAATGGAGTTACCACTGCCAACTGCAGAAGAAGTGGAAACCATGGATGCCTCGGCCATCTGGGAGCTACCAGAATGACCGAGGTCTTGTCTCGTAGAATCTTGAACAGAGTTCGGGCCACCAGGAGCGTGGGAGGAAACGCATACAGGAAGCCCGTCGACCAAGAGATCAGAAAAGCACCTGCTGTCACTCTCAGAGGAGGTGGCTGTCTGGAGCAAAACCTGGGCAGCTGATGGTTCAGTGGACTGGCAAAGAGATCGATGGATGTAAGTCCCCACAGTAGAAAGAGCTGCTGAACCACCAGTGGATTCAACTGTCATTCGTGAGGCTGGAGAATCCTGCTTAGTTTGTCTGCCAAGAAATTCTCCTGACCAGGTAGATAAACTGCTCTGAGAAACATGCCTTGTTTGACTGCAAAGGAGCAAAGGGCCTACGCCTCCTGACACAGGAGTCTGGACCCTGTGTCCCCTTGCTTGTTCACATAGAACATTGCTACCTGATTGTCTGTCTGAACTAAGACAGACTGGTGAGAGAGGGCATGAGAAAAAGTCTGTAGAGCCAAGTGGATTGTTCGCAGCTCCAAGAGATTGATTTGGTGTGTGGCCTCCCGAGGAGACCAGAGGCCTTGAGTGCACGTGCCCTGACAATGTGCACCCCAGCCCTTTAAAGAAGCATCTGTCGTCAGCACCCTTGTGTGTGCTGGGGCCTGAAAGGGCACCCCCCTGAGAAGGTTTGGGAGATGTAGCCACCACTGCAAGGAGTCCAAGAGTGGTTTGGACACCTTTACTCTGTCTCAGAGGTCGCCTGTGGCCTGCGCTCACTGAGCTCTGAGGCACCACTGAGCCGCCCGCATGTGCAAATGGGCATTCGGGGTCACATGTATCATGGATGCCATGTGGCCCCGGAGCCGCAGGAAGTGTCTGGCGGGGACCTGAGACTTGCTTAGGAACTGGTTGGCCAAGTCCATCAGTCTGTGGGCCCTGTAAGCCCTTGCCTGCAGGGTGTCTAATCTTGCCCCTATAAACTTTAGGTTCTGTGAAGGGAGCAAAGTGGACTTTGCGTAGTTTATGACAAAGCCCAGATGCTGAAGAAGAGAGACAGTACGAAAAGTGGCTTGTCTGGCCTCCTGGAGAGACTGACCCCTGATGAGCCAGTCGTCCAGGTATGGGAAGACAAAAAACCCCTGATTTCTGAGACAGGCCGCCACCACCGCCAGGCATTTGGTGAAAACCCTGGGGGCGGAAGTTAGGCCAAAGGGAAGTACTCTGTACTGAAAATGGTTTCCTCCCACCACAAATCTGAGGTATTGCCTGTGGTCTGGATGAATGAGGATGTGATTATAAGGAGTATAAGGAGCATAGCCAATCTCCCTGCTGGAAGTAGGGCAACGGTATCCCAAGGGTAAGCATCTTGAACTTTTCCCTCTCCAGAAACTTGTTTAGGTTTCGCATGTCTAGGATAGGCCAGAGGCCTCCTGTCCGTTTTTGTACCAGAAAGTACCGGGAGTAAAAGCCTTGCCCTTTCAGGTGGTGAGGCACCGGTTCCACTGCCTGTTCCTTTAGAAGACTTGCCAACTCCTGAAGGAGGAAGTTTCTGTGCAGAGGGAGTCTTGGAGGCTCCCCCGGGAAGTAGGAGGGGGGGTATCTGGTGGAAGTGGAGCATGTAGCCTTGTTGGACTATGCTGAGGACCCAGGTATCCCCTGTGATGGCTGGCCACCTGTAGGCATACAAGGTCAGCCGACCTCCTGTGCTGAGTGGAGCCAGCTGCGGAGAAGAGGCTATGCTGTGGGAGTCAAAACCCCGCTCCCTGCTGTGCAGGAGCCGGAGCTGGCGGCTTGGGGGTCTACTGCCTAGAGGGCCCATGCCCCTTGGCCTGCTGGCCCTGTTGGGGAGCTGGAGAGGCCTGATAGTGAGGGTAGGATTTGTAGGCAGCACCCTTCCTCGGGAAAAAGGACTTTTTCCCCGAGCCATTCTTTTTCTGAGAAGGAGCAGAAGTTTTCCTGGACAGCCTTGTCCTGGTGAGAGTCTCAGTCTCGATTTCTTCAGCCTTTTCAGCCATGGGTTTACCAAAAGGTTTGTCACCTCGGCAGGGGACATCGACCAACTTGCCCTGCACCCATGGCTCCAGGTCCAATGACTGTAGCCAGGCCTGACGGTGTGCACTGATGCCGGCCGAAGCCTCGAAGCCATCATAGGCTGCTCGAGAGATAAACTTCGAGCACTCTCGGATCCCTGTTGACAAAGCCTTGAACCTCTGCAAAGGTTCCTCGGAGAGGCCAGCTGAGAACCCGGCAATCTCCTTTGCCAGGTCTCTTAAGTACATGCCCATGTACAGCTGGGTAGGTCTGGACACGGCAAGACAGCATAGAGCCCTGGAAGCACTTTCTACCGATGGCATCCAGGTTCCGGGTCTCCCGGCCGGGGGGCACCGAGGAGTGCATCTTCTGACTCTTCGGACAGTGCATGGCCGATTCCACAACCATGGAGTGGTGCGGTAGCTGCGCCTTTTGGAACTCCGGACTCTTAGGGACTCGATAAATATAATCGACCCATTTGCTAAGAACCGGCGCCGAGGCCAGTGCCTCCCACATACAGAAGAGCAGCCGTTCCAGCATCAGAGGAACCGGTACAGTAAAGGCTTCCTTCGGAGGAAAGTCATACTGGAGGGCATCGAGCTCCTCGACTCGAGGCTCCTCCTCGGCGTCCGCAGGGAAGGCCAGGGCCTTGGCCATGCCCCTCACGAAGTCCAAGAACCGGGTATCCTCCGGGGGGGGGGGGGGGACCTTCTCCAAGGCTCAGACTCCGGTGAGTCCGAAGGGACGCACCGGGTCTGGAAGGTATCCGGGAACTCCTCGTCCTCCGTCTCCCACTCCGATTCCTCCGAGGAGGAGTCGAGCGGCTCCGTCCATGCGGGCCTCAGTGCCACCCACGCCGAGGGTATCGGCGTCGACGACCTCGGCCCCGCACGGGAGGTAGAGGGGGACCGTGACCGAGGACTGACTCGAGACTTTATCAACTCGAGGATCGGCTCGGTCTCTGAGGTCGACTTAGACGTCGAGGTCCCGGTGGTCGGGACAGATGCATCTGTCAGACTGGCGATCAGCACCCGCTGCCGTTCCATGAAGGCAGCCAAGCTGCTCTCCAAGGCCGTCAACCTGAGTCCAAGCTCAGGAGACTCAGCAGCCCCTGAGTCGGGCCCTGATGGCGTCAGGCCCGACGTTGGCGCCCCTGGAGTTGAGTCCACGAGGACAACTGCACTTACGTGTCTCAGGTACTCCGGCTCCACACGAGGTAGCTTGGAAGGCCTCTCCAACTCCGAGCTCGGGGCGGCGGTCAGGGCTATGCGACCTGGCCCTCGAGGAACCAGGAGCCTCCACCGATGCCACCCTCACGCGCTTCTTCCTTCAGTGCTCCCGCGAGGGAGACTCCCTTTCAGAGGACCCCCGAGATGTCGAGGCCTCTGACGAAGTCCAGGCCCGGCCAGACGCGGAATCGGAGAATATTCTCTCACGTTGATGCTGACGGCTCCGAAGCACCTTTGACGACATTTTGCCGCACGGGCATCAGACCAGCGGGTCATGGTCAGGCCCGAGAAATCGGAGGCAACAGTCATGTGTGTCGGTGAGAGACATAAGTTTCTTGCACCGATCACACTTTTTGAACCCGCTGGCAGCCATCGGGGGAAAAAGGGCCCCTGCAAGGTCAAACGACCGGGCTGCCAGTGAAAACACAAAAAGAGCACGAACGCTAGTCACGAAGGACAAAAACCGAAAATCACAAGTCCGGACTCGATACCGGTGTACCGAGCCCAGGAGGGAAGGGGAACCGGCGTCGAACCGGACAAAATAACATGTAAATCGCTGAAAAAACCCCAACTTTTCCCGGGTGACACACTCACATCCATCGGGCTCAGCGGAAAAAGAAAGACTGGGCAAGATGGCACCCTAGGGCGGGAAGGGGACCGCACAGGCGTGCTGCATTCCCTAAGGCTTTCCTTGAAAGCTGGGGAAATGCTCCACACGGGGGCTCTGTCGGTGCTGACATCACCCATATGTGAGGACTGACTTCCTGCTTGGTCCTGGAGAATGAAGCAAATTAACATTTTGACCTTGCATAAAAACTTAAGTGTGACACTGCAGTAAAAGGAGGACTTGAGAATGCAAGCTACCTAACCAGATTTAGAGATAAATGCATAGCTTTGCATTTTTGAAAACTTTGCATGTTGTTTTTCACTGAATGTAATATTTGCAGGTACCTATTCCTGGGCAGTTTTTCCAATGGAATGAATACTCTGAGCACGGGTGCAAAATGAATGGGTAAAAAAAGTACCTATAGACTGCATACCATCTGTAGAGTTCTGAAAATTCCTTCTAATAAGTGTACAGCTAAGCTAAGGTATCATCATTCCATATTAATATTCATGACTCAAATGTGTAAAGCCTGCTCAATTTAAATAATAAGGTTTAAAAATATATCCATACATCCATATACTACATACCTGGTTTCTCAGAAAGGCAGGCAACACACTTGCTGTCTTCGGCCTTATTCTGCAAAAGGCACACAATGCATTCCCAAGCACCTGGTGGTTTCTTGAATTTGTCTCCAAACCCCAGGGGTGCTGTGTTCTGAGCACTGCTGGTAGGCGAGTGTGTAGATGACAGTCCTAGGGCACGACTTGTGGCCACCGGAAGTGGCAGAGCTGGCTTCACTCCAGTCCCTGGTTTCGGTGTCTCACAGGCCACACATTTCGTGGCTTTGGCTTTATTCTGTACCAAACAGGTATCACAGTCCCATGTCCCTGCTGCTGGTATGAACCGGTCCCCAAAACCCTGTGTCCCTGATGCCTCTGCAAGAGAAGCTACTTTCACGCAGTCTTGATCTACATTGTCAGCCTGCTTTGTGGCATCTGTTGAGGGTGCTTTAGAGGTCTGGCAGGCTACACACTTGCTATCTGTGGCCTTGTTCTGCAAAAGACAGGTGCTGCACTGCCACTGCCCTGCTGTTGGCTTCAGGTGCTCTCCAAAGCCTGTACAGCTTACCGAAAAGCTACTGTTGACTGCTGGTTTTGCAGGAGATGATGTGCTGACAATAGCAGACCGTTCAGCAGTATGAGAGGTCGTCTTTGGAGATAGGAAGTCTGAAGAAAACAAAAAAGAGACAAGGCATATTGATTACTGAGACAGTGTCAGCAGCTGTTGACATGCAGCTAGATTAATCCCGCTGCAATTTGATGCTGGAACCTCATAAAGCTTCAATTCTGGATGCCCATCATTGGGAGAGTGAAGGGTGGAGGAGTTGCCTAATGGTTAAGAACACTGGCTTGGGAACCCAGAGACCAGGGTTCGATTCCCACTAGCACTCCTTGTGACCTTGGGCAAGTCACTTAACCCTCCATTGCCTCAGAAAAATCCAAGTTATCAATGTCCCCGTTTAATGTACATTACCAAGTTTAAGTTTCAATGTAAACCACTTTGATTGAAATGATAAAGCGGTATATAAAAACTGTTAAATAAAAATAAAATAAATAAAATGAATTTGTTATTAGGCACAAGTATGAAAAAAGGTAAGCAAGCAAAAAAAGAGTAAGCTGAGTAAAAAATGCGTGATGCATTCTGGAAACAGGCTTAAGCTGAAAGCAGTATCTGGAGGTCACACTTCAGAGCCAATCAGACTCAAATGCTTTGTATGTTCAATAAAAAGGCACTAATATATCCATTCAGCACATCACAGGAACGCCACTGCCTCAAAGAGGCTGCAAACAACTGTTCCATTAAACTCTACATGGCTTGATTTTATGCAATATAAAACTAGGGGACGTGCATTCGTTAGCAAGCTAAATCAATTTGCCACATGTTAAAATATATTGATACGTGTTAAATTTTATTAAAATGAATATATGAAATGAACCAAAAAAACCCTGACCATTCAGGGGAAAAATTCCAAAAGAACATTTTCTTCTGTGCACATTCCTATACCTTTACAATGACTGATCCTAACACTGTGGAATCTTATTCCAGAATGCATGCCAAACTGATTCTCTTTTTGCATATCTGCAAAGTGGTGAAAGCTTCCTTCTTTAAGCACTCTATTACATCTTTGCTGACATAGCCATGCTATAAGCTGCTGCTAGACAATGTTTGTTAAGCTATCTGTAGCTTTTATTCGTCTGATAGAAATGTTTGTTGAGCTGTCTGTAGTATTTGTCATCACATTCAGATTTTGTAATCCACCAAGAACAAGTTTACTTAGATGGGCAGAACAGAAACAAACCAACAAGGTTTATCATGGTCACCCATTCATGGGATTTGTCACCAGATCCACTTACCAGGGCTCTTCAGAACATCCAGTACGCTCCCCTCTTTCAAGGTTCTTGCAGGTCTGAATGGTCCATCAAAGGGCTCATGGTTGTCCTGGTTACTGGTGCTGTTCATGGTCACAATCTCCTTGGCTGAAACAAAAAAAGGTTTCAAATTTACCCTTAATGATGGAAAGCATTGTTCCTCATCTTTTTTTTATTAAGGTGTGAATGATGAAAAACTATATCCGAAAAAACCAAAACTGAAGACATTAAGGAGACTGCTGCTCGTGATAAAGACCACAAATGTTCTGAACTTTATATTTAACTTAGAAAGCTGTTCCATCGTGATGACATGCAATGACATCACCCACTTGTTTGCCTGACTCTATCCTGTGCAGATGGGGAGGTCCTCTCTGTGGAGGGCTAACAGCTGTGAAAATACCTAAAGAACATAACCATCAGCACATGTAAGCACAAGACCATATTCATGTGTCAAGTCATAGCATTTTTTTAAACTCTGAAACAAAGGTATTTCCAATATAGAAACATGTATTTTTTTTAAAAGAGGTAATTATAACAGACTAGTCTGCAAAGAAAAAAAAAGTGTGAAAGCAAAGTACTCCTTTCTCTTCTCAGCTTCTACATGTGTGAGTTTATACGTAAGTACACCGCAGAAGGTCTTTCTGCCACAGGAGAACTGCAGCAATAATTAGAAATAAGGGAGAGTTGAGATGATGCTATCACTAGATCCTACTCGCCCCTACATGAGTGCACATATACTGAAAGGAACACAATTGGACAGGGAGCAGTGACACAGGAACTCAAGTAGGCCATAACACTGCAAGCACTTGTGAATAGAAACCCCAAAGAAGACAGGCCACCACTTACCCTGGGAATGGGACATCATAGGCATTGGTTTACTAGAAGAGATGCTCACAATGGATGATTTCATGGCAGGTGCACTGAACGTAAAACCCTTCTGTGAGACAAACAAAAAATATAGTGGAAGAGTAGATACGAATCATGTATTATGCTTGCATCACTTGTAAATCTCCTGTCTTTTCTACGGCACACCTCTGCTGAGCTTAGACAACAGCACACAGTGTGGGGTGGGAAGGGGAGAACAGGTAAGTGAAATGAGGAAAGAAGTCAAGAACTGCTAAAGAATTACTTACAGCTTGTCCAAGAGGTAGCACATCTGTCTTAGTAGATTTCACAATTGGTGATGAAAAGGTGAACACAGGACTGCTACTACTTGATGTACTGGGCTGCACCTAATTTTGTTGACATGAAGAAAAATCTGTTACTGAAATTACAGTTTCAGATGCACAGAAGAATTAGACTTGGCAAGTGGAGAAACAGTCTAAGGGTTAGAGCAGTGGGCTGCGAAACAGGGAAGCCAGGTTTCAAATTCCAATAAAGCTCTGTTATTTTGGGCAGGTTAATTAATTCTCCACTGCCTCAGGTACAAACTTACAGGCTGATGCAGAAAGCTGGTGCTGAAGCCGTGCGCTATTAACTATGCATGCGTTTATGCAGCGCACCGATAGCACATGACTTCAGAAAGGGACATATATGTAAATGAGATCCATGCAAAACTTTGGCATATTTATTTATTTATTTAACAATTCTTATATACCGCACTATTTGTTATCAGTGCAGTTTACATTTAACAAAGAATACTCAGATCAGAGAAGACTAATTGAGTTTACATTATAACAGGGAATATAACTTGGAAAACATGGGTAACTATTTACATATTGACATATATCAGGCTAGATGCAGAATATATGTAACTATATACATAATGATATGGCTTAATAGATGCTACAAGAACTGAAAGTATTTAGGATGGGTTATGGCTGGTGGGAGACTACTTGGGGCTTGAGAGTTATGTTGTGTAGGGAGCTCTGGTAGGGGACGGGGGAAGGATTCTTATAAACCACAAGACACGCGTAAAGCAAGAGAGTCAATGCATATGCAAACAATAGAAGTGCTACAAGCGCTCGTCTGAGCATGTGCTTTGATTTCAGACGCTCATGTGTTATGCGCATAAAGATGACATCACGGTGTATGTGCACTTTGGCATGTATATTGGCGCATAAAATGTAGACGGAAAGCATGGCAACAGTGCTATAAGTGGAAGAAAAGATGCAAAAGTACTGTAAGTGCACCAGAGGGGGGTATTTAAAGGGAACTTGCAAGCAAGGTGGCCATTTCTGCTGTCCATCTGTTGTTGTCGTGTTTTATGGAGATGGAGCATGATTCCAGTTCAGGCAATGAGATGGAACAGACTGGCAGCCAGGCAAAGTGTATCCATTCAGCACGCTTTTCTGAGGATAAGGGCCTATTATACTGCCGTGTGTCTGCTGACTACCACAACCTATATGTGACAAAGATTGCGGCAGGGCAAAAGGCTAAAAATTGTGGGGGGAAAATAGCTGTGGAGGAGAGCTCGCTGGGGGTGAAGGTGCATACTATCAAACAGTTAAAGCACCAGTGGCATGATGCTCATTTTGACATTAAAAAACAAGCTGATAGCTACTGAAAAGTCATGGTGGAAGATGGGGTGGGGGGTAGGCCTCCATGCACTGACCAGCTGACACCACTGAGGATCTGATCCGTGACCACCTTATGGCAAGAGATAATCAATGGTATGTCTGGCTGTATGGACTCAGCAGAGTCTGCTGCTCCCACCAGAGTCAGAAGTGCAAGTTGCTGAGTACATATCTAGACGTATTTGATGTATTTAGGTGGAGGGATTGTGAAATTGGCTCAATTAATAGCTGTCCCTTTTCCATTTCTTATTGCAATGTCTGCCTCAGGGGGCTCTTTGACTGTGCCTTCCTCTCCTGCCTACGAGTACAGGGGCCTACACAGCTGGCTCTATTAATAGCTGTCCCCGCTTCTCTATCTTTTTTTGTAGCATTTATCTCTACAAGCTGTGCCTCTGGGGGCTCTTTGACAGTATCCTCCTACCCTGCCAGTGAGTACACCCCTTAGGAATCTTTGCAAGGTCGGGGGGGGGGGGGGAGATGAGGATAGTGCTGGGGCTGTTAAGTGTCACAAATCAGTTACTCTCACCTATCCTATTTTATTCCAGTGACACATATCAGTTATGGTGAGGCCTCAAACACGGACCTGTTCAGTCTGGTACTGAGCTGGGAGGACAGAAACACAGAGCTCCCACCACCACCCCACAACCAAGAGGCAAGGCAGTCGCAAGCAGCGACTGTAGACCCCTGGAAGAGATGGCAACTCAAGTGCTGACATGATAGCAGGAGCGAATGCTGAGCTCCTGGGGGAAGCACAGCATATAAGGCAGGAGCTACACAGTTTAGGCTAGGCACAACAGAGGCAGGGGCAGGGGGCAACGGCAGTATCTGAGGAAGTTAGTAGCCCTGCTCTTTGCTAGTCAGACCCAAGGGTCAAGTAACTGGGCTTGTGTAGATGTGCCCACTGATGAACATCTGCGCCTGCTAAGTGGATGCAGGCTTTTGGAGGCCTGACCATACACTGCTCATTGCTTTTTAACAAGTATGTTCTTTTCTTTCCTTCCCGGAGGCTGCTGTTCCTCCTTGCCAGATCCAGCAATTGGATCCATCGCAATTCCAATGTTGGCTATCGTTTTTTTGTTTAACAGTTTTATAATTTTCACCTCTACATAGAAAATAAATGTTAAATATATATTTTGGTTCTCTGGTGTATATCTATTTTGGTTGTCTTGTTATATTAAATATTTGTTGTTGATCCGCGAGATAGTAGCAGCTGGATTGCTCCCACACACCACGACCCCCCCCCCCCCCGCCTCCGATCATCCCTGTGCCTGTGCCCACCCCCTTACAGTAGACCAGGAGTTCTTTACCCAGTCCTAGGCAGTCAGACAGGTTTTCAGAATTACCGCAATGGATATGCATGGGTGAGATATGCATGCATACTGGTCTGGCTGGAGGACTGGGTTGAGAATTCCTCCACAAAATGACTATGGATGGCATTGAGAAAGAGGCAAGACACATTTGTAACAGTAGAAAACAATCTTTAATATAACAAACTATTTATAAATTTATGTACAGTGGGTTAGGGGTAATAAAAATGGTGGAAGAAAAAAATTGTTCCAGTGGCAAAAAGAAAAATCCAGGGGGAAGAGGATCACGGAAGGGGGAGGGGGTCCTGTAAGTGCTGGGCAATATGTTCAACGACCTCGATGAGGCAGTTGAGCATATTGTCCACCACAACTGACTGCTCCCTCCTGTGCCACAACAGCCAGTTGCAACCCAGAAAGGGGTGGCGCAACATGTGGCTGCATGTGATGATCCCCTTCCTCCTGGATTGTGGGGATCAAGGGAGCAGGTGGAGTGAATCAAATAACCTCCGGGATGTGGGAGTGGGGACGGGACATCACTGAGAAGGGTAGGGCATCAGGGGGTGGCTTCTGTGGCTGAGACCATGGGTTCGGGCAGCATGGGGGTCCTGGTTCCTCCTCATCTGGACTGAGCTCTGCCAAAAGAAAAGAAACACGTCAGCCAGGCAAAGCAGTGTGCAAGACAGAAACTGGACCGAGTGCAACAACCCCCCCCAACTTATGATGCATACCTGGCAAGATCTCCCACTCGTGTTGCACCCACTCCAGGAACTCCATATCACGCCACGCCAACTCCATATCACACCACCTGGCGAGATCTCCCACTCGTGTTGCACCCACTCCATATCACGCCACGTCAGTGTTCATCAGTAGACTACCTTTTTCTTGAGGTCCTCAATCTGAAAGACAAGAACATAACATCTATCAGCAGCAGCACAATAGACTGCTCTGGTTACCCACGCCAAAAAAACAAAACGCCTAGATGGCTGCCTACATCCCTGCTGCACTCACCTCCCTGGGAAAAACTGCCTCTTCATTAAAGATAGCCCTGGCAGCGACTCCGCTCTGTCTCATTAGCTGGTAATTGCACCTCCTCCCCGGCCCGGGCAAGAGGCGCTTTTCGTTGGGTACAATCAATGTGGACAACATATCAATATCCTCCCGAGGGAAATTTGGCTTGTGCCCAGGTGGTGGTGGTGCAGCCAGTGCTGCTCTCGCTGCCATTTTTCCCCACATAAGTGATTCCGCGCTGTGCACATGGAACGTATGCATGCGCGCTGCAAGTGCATGTTCCACGCACATGGCTGTGTCCCTGCTCCGCACGGATATCAAGCATGGAGCACAGAAAAAGAAAGGGGCTGGTGATGTACGCGTAAGCGGGTGGCAACCTCTTTCACTGCCGTGCTTATTTGTATATCCGCATGCACATGTGTACACACGGAACCAAAACAGAGTGGCATATACATCTAGCAAAGTCCGTCAGTAACAGCCTGATCACACCCACCCAAATAATAAACATTATTCTCGTCCAAAAGCATTATTTTATTAAATCATAACAAGGAGATACAACAATGATACAAATGAGTCCAAAGAACACACAAGTCACGAAAAGTAGTCCTCTAACTTTTTTTTGGATCTCATTCCCCCCTTGTGGCATCTGATTGAGCAGGGGCACAGATGAGAGGTTCTGGTAGCAGATCAAGAGCTGTGTAGCTTGGCATGCCGTGATTTAAGGCTATGCTTTGCAGCATGCAGCACACTGCGACAATGTTCCCAACCTTTTCAGGTGCATACTGCAATACCCCCCCCCCCCCCCAGAATGATCCAGACAACTGAAGCGACTCGAGGATCCCAAAGGTGTGTTCTATGACACACCACATAGCAATGTGTGCCTCACTGTAGCCCCTCTCTGCAGGTGTGCACGGTGGCAGCAGAGTAGTCGTCATCCACGACTTACACACATATCCAGCATCCCCTATGCATTAAAATGAAACAAAAAGCATATATAATGGTACAATATATAATAGCATAATATATAACAACTTATATAATATGCAGAAATGTATATCTATCTCCCTTCCCTACTTTTCAATACACCTATGCAACACTTACCCTGAAGCCAACCTTCACTGCCTCGCAGAGTTCATCCGGTGCTGCCCTTGTTCGGAATAGGTACTGTCTGCAAGGCATCAAGAGGGTTTGAGCCTGTACCTCCTCATCTTCCTCTTTGATGCTCAGGTCTCTGTTCTCCCAATTTCTTTGGCTAGCTTTTGCAAGCAGAAAAGCCACTAAAGGATAAGAATCAAAGACATTTCTTGAACGCTGAACTTTTGCATCCACGCCGACAGTAACAGTTCATAGCACACATGCTGAAACAGTCCGTTTCAAGACGTGCAAGAATTTTATGTCACCTCAGACCAGGCGAAGAAATAATGGCGCTCCTGAACTTTACACCTGGTTGTGTAGTCCATTAAGCATTTCTCTGCATCAGGTGCAGACCTTATTACCATCTCATTTTAATATGCACTGCTGATTTGCATATAATTTGCATGCACTTTGCATTGCTGTGTGCACATACTTTTACTCTCTCTTTAAACACACGTCAAGCTCTTTTCTACATTTGGATTAGCGGAACTTGTGCATATAAGTTGCATTATCTTCACACAAAGGACGCACTAATCTTTCTGCATCAGCCTGTTAGATTGCAAACCCTTTGGGAACAGGAAAATACCTACTGTGCCTGAAGGTAACTACTGAAAAGGCATGAGAAACAAATCCCAAAAACTGGAACCACAACCCTGATGAAGTCAGTGCAAGCTGACAACAATTTGCATTAAGTAATACTCATATATAGATATGCCTCAGAAAAGCCTTGAAGACCCACCTCTGCACTGAGCATTTCAAGACTTTACATCTTAACGGCAAGATCATAACAAATGTTAAAATTACAACGCCTCAGGAACATGTATGAGTCCATTATGTAAACAGTTATAATACAAATATAAACAAGTTAACTGTTATTGTAAATAGTTCCAAATGTTCTGTGTACACAAAGCTATGTTCCATGTAAACTGCTTTGAGAATTTGAAAGGCGGTAGGCAGTATATAAAAAATGTTAAATAAATAAAATATATATTACTGTGGGAAAAAAATCTCCTTTATGCTGGCATTTAACAAGGAGTATATGTGCATAAAGTACAATCTCTCCTCTATCCCTTCCCTTTCAAGAGGCACTCAAAGGAAGAAAAGTCTTAATGGGCGAGGCATTAGATGTGCAGCTGAGCTGTCAAATTTTAAAGGATACTGCTGCTGTGCAACATTTGTACAGAGCTTTCATTCAGAATAATGCACATGTTAAAGGGATCAGCTCTGCCGCCGTTAAGCCCACAGCAAACCTTTTTGTTTTATTTTATTTTTATTGGATTCTTCAGTTGTAACCAACACAGAAACACTACTACATTGATAACTTTGTCTTTTTTTCCGCCCCACAGTTTGATCCAAACTATTCCTGGAACCTTCCAGCAAGGACTGTGGCTCCTACCTAAATAATGTACTTCAAAAACGGAACTAGTTCACAGCGAAGCAGACCAACTCAGCTTGCACCACAAGGCCAACTCCAAAGCCACATGTCCTCACCTATTATGCTGGCCTTTCCCTTGGTGGGGGTGGGGGTGGTAGAAGGCAGGGATTTGCTGTTCACAATTTACTGTTTTCATACAAAGATATGATTAGAACCACGAGTAACATACAGTCTAAGTTTAAACAAATGAAAACGACAATACAAACTCTGGAAGGGCCACTCCTTGAAATAGTTTATTCAAAAGGTTAAAGTATCAAGGTGTGCAAAGTAACAGGAATGTCTTGCATAGAATGCAGCCTGAAGGAGATGTAAAATGCTTGTCGAAATTTGTAACTTCTTGATATATATGTTTATCAACTGGATTATTTTGAATGCAATGAATGGACACATCTGAGTGCTTTGTAGTCCAAGCAATGTGCATGTCTGCTTTGTACAAGTGTGGGGTTTTTTTGGTTGTTTTGTTTTTTGGGGGGGGGGGGTTTAAATTGGAAAGGTGAAATTAGGACTTATCTGCTAATTGGCTTTCCTAGAGTTTCATACAGTCCAGTTCTGACCTGTGGGTAGTCACACCCCAGCAGCAACTTGGAGACTGAGCATGTCAATGCTGATGACATCAACACTCATAGGCACTTGCCTCCTTAGCCACCTCAGTATACTATTGACAAAGCATACTCACGTGAGCAATAACCAAGGAACAAAAAAACTCCAAAACTGTCATAACTCTGATGAACACTAACCCCGTCCAAGGCAGACAACTTCCCTGCCCTATGGAGAACAAGAGCACCCTCTGAAAAGGTCAGGCCACACAACACCAATAATCCTACTATACGGCTAAGAAGTCACGCTTCCCCCTGACCAGAGTGCTAACTCTACATTAAGAATGTGACAGAGGGAAACAGACGTTCACTGCCCGTCCCCCCTGCGTAAGGACCACTCTGTACAAAGTCTATCCTGCAGATGACTTTCTTATTACCCAGAATTGCTAGCCACATGTGATACAGAAATCTCGGAGGGTCCGGGACTGGAATGGAGGGAACTCAAGAAAAGCCAATTAGCAGGCAAGTCCTAATTTCACCTTCCTTATCATCCCCTCCAGTCTAGTCCCGACCAGTGGGATGTACCATACCAGTACTAACCCTGGGAGGGACTGGCGAGCCTGGCTTGAATCACTGCTGCACTGAATCTCACATCTCTCGCTGCCTGCATATCCACACCGTAGTGTCCCTGAAGGGTATGCAACAACCACCAAGTAGCTGCCCTGCAGATATCCCCTGGCAAGACCAGGCTAGCCTCTGCCGATGAAGCTGTTTGTACCCTGGTGGAATGAGCCTTAGGCAAGGCTCTTCGTCACAACAGATATGCCGAGGATACAGCTTCCTTCACCCACCTGGAAATAGAAGCCTTTGAGGCCGCTTCTCCTTTACGTGGTCCTTCAAAGAATACAAACAAGTGATCAAACTTTCAAAACGGAGCTATGTGTTTCAGATAACGCTTAAACACTCGGTGGACATCCAGAAGACAGAGCTGGGCATCCTCCACAACCACTCCTGCCTGTGGAAACACCGGTAACGACACTGTCTGGTTCAGGTGGAAGGCTGAAATCTTAGGCAAAAAGGAGGGCACCAACCTTAGTACCACCTTTTCTTTGGATATAATAAGAAAAGGCTCGCGGCACAACAGTGCCTGCAGCTCTGAAATTCGGCAAGCTGAACACATTGCCACCAAAAAGGTCTTCAAGGTCAAATCCTTCAAGGATCAACTACCAAACGGTTCGAAGGGGGCATCAGTTAACGCCGACAACACCAGATTTAGATCCCATGAGGCACCACCACTCTCATCAGGTGCAAGTTGCTTCACTGCCTAGAGAAAACACACCAGGTCCGGAGGAGCGGCTAACAAGACCCTCTGGTGCTTTTCAAGGTAGCAGGTGAGAGCCGCAAGCTGCACCTATAGCGAACTACAGGTGAGCCCCTTCTCAAAACCAGTTTGCAGGAATGCCAGCACCTCTGGAACTGATGCTGCCAACACCAGCATTCCCTTTGTTCACACCAGTCCTTGAACACACGCCACACGCGAACATACAAAAGACCATTGGACCGTTTCCGCTTTCAATAAGGTACCCATGACTGGGGCCGAATAGCCCCACTTGCTTAACCAAGCCCACTCAAGAGCTAGGTCGCAAGCGAGAACCACTCCACATGAGTCATCTGAACTGTCACCCTGTGTCAGCAGATCGTCCTGGGCCAGAAGGTGCCATGGCTGATCCACTGCCAGCTGAATAAGGTCCACATACCAAGGCTGTCTCGGCCAGTCGGGCGCCACAAGAATCTATCCACTGAACTACTTGACTTATGAGTGCCCACGGAGGAAACATGTACAGTAACCCCTCCTGGGGTCACTACTGTACCAAGGCATCAAAGCCTTCCAACATTCATTCTCTCCTTTGCGGAGTCGAATGTGGCCATTGGATCCATGATTGGTTCACCCCAGCGCTGCACCAGGTGAGCAAACATGTCCACACAGAGTCCATTTGCTCAGATCGATGCAAACTCTGCTGAAATAATCCTCTGCCATGTTCTCCTTTCCAGCCACATGCGCTGCCAAGAGCGGAGTCATCTTGCTTTCCCGATTTATGTAGATTACCGTAGTAGCATTGTTGGAAAACACCCTGACTGGTTTTCCTTGCAGGAAACTGTGAAACTCCTGTAGTGCCAGAAACATTGCCCGCATTTCTAACCAGTTGGTGGACCAACACTCTCCTCCTGGACCAACGTCCCTGTGCTATCCATGCCTCGCAATGCGCTCCCCAAACTGCCAGACTGGCATCTGTTAAGGCTACCCAGTTTCTAGGGGCATCCCCACTGAGAGCTTTTCCCACCAGAGCCACCACTGCAGCGCTATCTTGGTGGTCCTTGGGTAGGGGATTGGAAACAACAGAGGATGACACTGCACTGACCACCTGTGGAGAAGAACTTGCTGTAGCGGTCTCATGTGTGCCCAGGCCCACAGCACAAGCTCGACTGACAGCCATAGAACCTAGCAGTTGCAGATAATGCCACGCCGTTGGAATCCGCATGCTGAGAAGCTGCCGCACCTGCCGCTGGATGGTGAGAATCCTGTTCTCTGGCAGAAGCACCCGGTTCTCGGCTGTTCGGAATCGGGCTCTCAAGTACACCGAATCTTGTGCCAGCCACAACTGACTCTTGGTGAAATTGACAACCCATCCGGGGCTTTACAGGAGGGCTATGATCTTCCCTGTGGCTTTCTCGGTTTCCTCCTGGGATTTTGCTCTGACCACCAATCATCCAGATAGAGATGTACAAGGACCCCCTGCTGACACAACGCGGCTGCTAGCAAGACCATGACTTTTGTGAAAGTTCTTGGAGCCGTGGCCAGGCCGAAGTGTAAGGCTTGAAACTGAAAGTGTCCCATAGGCACCATGAACCTTAGGAACTTCTGATGCTTGGCCCGAATGGGAATGTGCAAGTAGATCTCTGTCAGGTCGAGCAACGTGAGGAAAGTGCCTTCCCTGACGGCCACAATGACTGCAGAGTTTCCATGTGAAAACAGACACCCTGAGACAATAATTTACCCCTTTGAGATCAAAGATGGGCCAAATGGTGCCCTCTTTTTTGAGCACCACAAAATAGATTTAAGTACCAACCCAATCCGCATTGGTCGGGTGGGACGGCTACTACTGCCTGCAGGGCTTGTAGACGACAGAGAGTATCCTGAATTGCTCGCAACTTGTGAGAGGCCTTGCAGGGAGAACAAAGGAGTCTCTGAAAGGGTGCGCCAACTCGAGGGCAGAACCCTCTCTGATGATCTTTCCCACCGATTGGTGGTAATGCGGGCCTAGGTGGGGTAAAATTCCCACAGCTGCCTCCCTACAGGTATCAACCCTGCCGGGACCTCCCCCCCCCCCTCTTATCTCATGGTTTCTCACCAACATTAGAGGAAGAGGTGTAAAACCCTCTTCCCGATCCCCAGAAACCCCAAAAGGGCTGCCCTCAGGATGGAAAATGCCCTCTGTAATGGTGCAAAGCGCACCCAGCAGAACCTCCAAAAATCTCGCAACGGGGCTTGCACTGGACCTGCGGACCAAACCAGATTTCACTTATCCTCAGGCAGCTGGCCTCCCTTGATCTCACCCAGGTGCTTCACCAGCTTGTCTAAGGCCCCCCGAACAGGACAGCATACCTTTGAAAGGAAACTTACTCAAATGTGACTTAGAGGAAACATCAGCCAACCAATTACATAGCCATAAGTAGCGCCTGGTCACCACTACAGAGGCTATACTCTTGGATATGCCTCTAATCAGATCATAAAAGGCATCTGCCAAATATGCTGCTCTGGACTCTAAGATTCCTTGCGCCCATCACAAGCATGAGCAGGCCACAAATGACCCACAAATGGATGCTAGTAAGGACAGTGAGTTGGAATCAAACGTCTGCTTGAATAAGGTCTCCAACCTCCAGGTTCTGAACATCTTTGAGAGCGATACTGCTCTCCATCAGGATCATGGTCTTCTTTGTAACTGCCGAAATCGCCACATCTACCTTGGGAGAGCAGAGCAGCTTCATCTGAATCTGGTAAGGGGTACAGTCTTGTCATCGCATGAATGCCCCTAATCACGGCCTCTGGCACCTTCCATTCATCTTGAATCATCTGCTTGATGACACAATGGAGAGGGAACACTGAGCAGCTTCCAGACCGCCTGGAACAACAGATCCTCTAGCGGCTCGTCCTCCAATGGTGCTTCTAACATGTTCAGGTCCTTAGCGAATGGGCGATCAATGCATTAACGCCTCCCGCCAGAAGTGTCGCACAATTCTTGCTTCATCTGCCTGTGGGATCTCTCCTTCCTCTAGCTCAGTTTCCTCTGTCACTTCTGCTCCTACCTATGAGTCCTCTTCTTCCTCCGGCTAGGACTAGGTTCTCCTTTGGCTCTGTTTTCGGCGGCCTTCACAGAGTTCCCTCTTTCTGGGCTTCTCCGAGAGCCTTTGAAGGTCTTCATCTCCTCTCGCTTCCTCATGCAGAACGTCTTATGCATGTGTAAAATAAACTCTGGGGAAAATCTGCTTCAGCCCAATTCTTCCGCCGCTCTACTGGATGAGGAGGGCCTGGGAGATCTGGCCCCACTATTACACCACTCTAGAAGAGGGATGCAGGGGAGTCTCCACTCCCTCTGGCAGAGTTATCTGCCCGACCTCTGTTGCAGGGGACGGACACTGTCCCGGCCGCTGACAAAGGCCTCAGAGCCCCCTCAAGGGTCTCCCCTTCCCAGCCTTCGCTGCTTGCACTCCAGATTCTAATCAGCCAAACGGGATTCTGTTTTGCAGCCGCAGCAAACCCCAGCTACCGAAACAGAGCCCCCGCAGGAGCCACAAGCCAAGAATGTGGCTCTAGTAGCCATGCTGCAGTCACAGGTCACCTCTCTGTAAGGCCCAATATGCCCAAACAGTCTCTGCCGCTACCTGTCTCTCCTTTAACTTTCCCTTTTGGTGTTACCTACTTCCTGCTTAGTTCAGATCCGAGGGCCCAAAACAAAAAAACGCAGTAGGGGGGAAAAAATAACCCTCTGTGTCCGAGCCCGCCAAAATGTCTCCTGCCGAAGCTGTTTCTAAAATGGCACTTTCCCCACGCTGCACTGGTGAGCCTAACGTGCTACGCCGCTTGCCATCTGAACAACCCCCAGACGTCATGTTCACAGAGAGGGCCCCCCAAACAAAAGAAAGAAAAGCAAAACTGCTACGGAGACTTATGGCTGTACTGTTGAGTCTGGGATCACTGGATGCAAGCTCTGCCTCAATTTGCTGGCATCCATCAGTGAGTCCACCCTGGGGAGTCACACCTCTCCAGCTGCATGGAGACTGAGAAAACAGAAGTTGCTAAGGTGGCAAATGCCTATGAGGGGTGATGTCATCAGTACTGACATACTCAGTCTCCAAGCTGCTGGTGGGGTGTGACTACCCACAGGTCGGGACTAGACTGGAGGGACGATAAGGAAATTAAAATGAAAACGACTTGTAAACAATGACATGAGCCATGTTCTGCATTTTCTATCTTTGTATATGTGCATGCACACTCCGGTTTGTCTGTCTCTGCAGTGTATATAGCGTAGTTACTCACCTGTAACAGGTGTTCTCCAGGAGCAGCAGGAATCAGTCCTCACATATGGGTGACGTCGGCGCCGACGGAGCCCTCGCGGAGCAATTTTCCCCAGCTTTCAAAGAAAGCCTTTGGGAATTGCAGCGCGCATGCGCGGTCCCCTTCCCGCCCAAGGGTGCCATCTTAGCCAGTCAGATGACATAGCTAAAAGACAGCATAAAAATTTGCAAAAAAACTAAAGCAGATGATTGCAACTCCAAGGGGAGGAGGGAGGGTTGTGAGGACTGATTCCTGCTGCTCCTGGAGAACACCTGTTACAGGTGAGTAACTACGCTTTCTCCAGGACCAAGCAGGAAGTCAGTCCTCACATATGGGACTCCCAAGCTTAAGGCTACCGGAGACCCTAAGCACAAAAATGAGCTCCCTCTAGCTCAGCAGCACAGAAGGAAGGAATCGTCACTGAATTATTACCCACCGGTAGCCCCCATCTGGGATGGAGGGTAGGAGTTGCTCAAACCTCGAAGAGATTTCGGAGGACTGCCCGTCCGAAAGCACTGTCCCTGCGGGACTCCCTCTCAAGGCAGTAATGGACCGCAAAAGTCTGGCTCGAAGACCAAGTAGCGGCCCGGCAGATGTCTGCCAATGGAACAGAGCGGAGGTAAGCCACTGACGTAGCCTTCGCCCGAACACAATGAGCCGTGACCCGACTTTCTAAGGACAGTCCGGCTGCCCCATAAGCCCAAGCGATACAGTCAGCAACCCAGATGGACAGAGTACGCTTGGAGACCAGGAGCCCCAATTTATTGGGGTCAAAAGACACAAAAAGCTGAGCAGCTTTACGGTGCTCCCGCGTACGGTCAAGGTAGAAGTTCAACGCCCTTCTACAGTCCAGGGTATGCAGGACCATTTCAGCTCGGCTGGAGTGAGGCCTGGGAAAGAAGGTCGGAAGTACCACCTCCTGATTGATGTGAAAAGGGGAAACCACTTTTGGAAGAAATTTAGGGTGAGTCCGTAGGACTACCCTATTTTTGTAGAACCGAGTGTAAGGGGGATCAGACACGAGGGCCTGCAATTCACATACGCGTCTAGCGGAAGTGAGGGCTATCAGGAATAAGGTTTTCCAAGAAAGAAAACGTAGAGAACAGGTAGCCATAGGTTCAAAAGGCGGACAGGTGATCCGCTGTAAAACCACATTCAGATCCCAATCAGGCGCTGGCGGGCGCAGAGGTGGTTTAAGTAGAAGGAGACCTCGGAGAAACCTCGCTACGAGAGGGTCGCTGGAAAGAGGTCTGCCGTCCACCGGCACATGATGTGCTGAAAGAGCACTGAGGTGGACTTTAACGGAGTTGGATTTGAGTCCCAGATTAGAGAGGTAGAGCAAGTACTGCAAGATCACCGACACCGAGCAGGAGAAGGGATCCTGAGACTGCTGGGCACACCAAGCGGAAAAGCGACGCCATTTAAGGGCGTAGCATTTGCGGGTAGAAGGGCGCCGGGAAGCTAGGACGACCTCTTCCACCTCTGCCGGCAGTAGAAGGCGAGCAAGGACTACCCTTTCAGCAGCCAGGCCATCAGATGCAGAGATCTGAGGTTGGGGTGTAGCAGGGACCCCTGATCCTGTGTTAGGAGATCCGGTTGAAACCCCAGAGGGAACGGATCCTCTACCGCTAATTGCAGCAGGAGTGGAAACCACGGCTGTCTGGGCCAGCGAGGAGCTATCAGGATCATGGAAGCTTTGTCTCGGAGAACCTTGAAAAGAGTTCGAGAGACTAGCGGTATGGGAGGAAAGGCATACAGAAGGCTTTTCGACCATGAGAGCAGAAAAGCATCCGCCGCTACTCGTAGGGGATGCGGCTGCCGAGAGCAGAAGCGAGGAAGTTGCCGGTTGAGAGGACTGGCAAAGAGATCCATCGTGGGGAGGCCCCACTTCAGAAAAAGTTTTTGAACCACCAAGGGATCCAGGCGCCACTCGTGCGGCTGGAGGATCCTGCTGAGTTTGTCCGCCAGGCAATTTTCTTGGCCTGGGAGATAGACTGCCTTGAGAAGAATGCCGTGGCTGACGGCCCAAGAGCACAGCCTCTGTGCTTCTCGACAGAGAAGGAAGGAGCCCGTGCCTCCCTGTTTGTTCACGTAGAACATGGCAACTTGATTGTCCGTCTGGACAAGGACGGACTGGTGAGAAGTCAGGTGGGAGAAAGCCTTGAGAGCCAGACGGATTGCTCTGAGCTCCAGGAAGTTGATCTGCTGCGCAGACTCCCACGTGGTCCAGAGACCTTGAGTACATGCCCCTTGGCAATGCGCTCCCCATCCTAGGAGAGAAGCATGGGTCGTCAGCACTTGAGCCGGCGGAGGAGACTGAAAAGGCATTCCGAGCACCAGGTTCGGCCGATGAAGCCACCACTGTAGAGAGGAGGCCAGCGGGCCGGAGATGCGCACTAAGTCGGCTAGGCCGCCCGTGGCTTGTTGCCACTGCTTGCGAAGGCACCACTGAGCAGGCCGCATATTCAGGCGGGCATTGGGGGTCACATGGACGGTGGAAGCCATATGGCCGAGTAGTCTCAGGAAGCGCCTGGCGGAGACCAGGGACTGGCTGCGAAAACGGCCGGCTAGGTCCATGAGCCGTTGAGCCCTGTCGAGAGGCAGGAAAGCTCGTGCCTGAAGAGTGTGCAGTCTTGCGCCGATGAACTCGAGATCCTGCGAGGGGAGCAAAGTGGACTTTGCGAAGTTTATGACAAAGCCCAAGTACTGCAGAAGAGTCACAGTGCGGTGTGTGGCCTTTGTGACTTCTGGAGAGGACGATGCTCTGATGAGCCAGTCGTCTAGGTACGGAAAGACATAGAGGCCGTGAAGCCGGAGATAAGCCGCCACTACCGCGAGACATTTTGTGAAGACTCGTGGTGCGGAGGATAGGCCAAAGGGCAGTACTCTGTACTGGTAATGATTTCCTGCCACCACAAACCTTAGGTATTGGCGGTGGCTTGGGTGAATGAGGATGTGCGTGTAGGCATCCTTTAGATCCAAGGAGCATAGCCAATCTCCCTGCTGGAGGTAGGGCAGAAGGATTCCAAGGGTAAGCATCTTGAACTTCTCCCTGACAAGGAACTTGTTGAGGTTGCGCAAGTCCAGGATGGGTCTGAGGCCTCCCGTTCTTTTTGGTATTAGGAAATACCTGGAATAGAAGCCTTGACCCCTCAGGTGGTGGGGCACCGGTTCCACAGCCTGTTCCTGAAGAAGACTTGCTAACTCCTGAAGGAGTAAGTCCCTGTGCAGAGGGAGTCGTGGAGGTTCTCCCGGGAAATAGGAAGGAGGGACCTGGTGGAAGTGGAGAAGATAGCCTTCTCTCACAACCTGAAGCACCCAGGCATCCGATGTGATGCTGGACCACCTGTGGGCAAAGTGAACCAGCCGGCCTCCTGTGCTGGGAGGAACCAGCTGAGGGGGAGAGGCTATGCTGATGAAGTCAAAAACCCCCACCCTGCTGAGCAGGGGCCGGTGGTGCAGGCTTGGGGGCTTGCTGCCTACGGGACCCGTTACCCCGTCCCTTGGCCTGCTGACCCTGTTGGGGAGCTGCGGAGGCCTGATATTGAGGGTAGTGTTTATAGGCAGCCGCCTTTCTCGGGTAAAAGGACTTCTTTCCCGAGCCCTTCTTCTTCTGGGAAGGGGCGGAGGTCTTCCTAGAAAGCCTAGTTCTGGTGAGAGTCTCCGTCTCGATTTGTGCAGCCTTTTCAGCCATGGGCTTGCCAAAGAGGTTCTCACCTCGGCAGGGGACATCGACCAACTTGTCCTGCACCCAGGGTTCAAGGTCAGACGACTGAAGCCAAGCCTGTCGGCGGGCACCGATGCCGGCTGTGGCCCCTCGTGCCGATGCTTCAAAGCCATCATAGGCTGCTCGAGACATGAATTTGGAGCATTCCCGAATACCAGTTGTCAAGGCTAGGAACCTCCGCAAAGGTTCCTCGGATAGCCCAGCGGAGAATTCGGCTATCTCTTTAGCCAGGTCTCTGAGATACATGCCCATGTAGAGCTGGTAGGTCTGGACCCGACAAGCAAGCATAGAGCCCTGGAAACACTTCTTACCGAGGCCATCCAGGTTGCGGGCCCCCCTGCCAGGAGGCACCGAGGAGTGCATCTTCTGGCTCTTAAGCCTATGCATGGCCGATTCCACCACCATGGAATGGTGCGGTAGCTGTGCTTTTTGGAAGCCAGGGCTCTTGCGGACTCGATAGATGGAATCGACCCGCTTGCTTAATACCGGCGACGATGCCGGACTCTCCCACATGCGGAAGAGTAGTCGTTCCAGCATGGGAGGAACCGGTACAGTAAAGTGCTCCCTGGCGGGAGAGTCGTACTGAAGGGCATCGAGTTCTTCGGCTCGAGGCTCCTCCTCGGGATCCGCAGGGAAGGCCAAAGCCTTGGCCATATCCCTGACGAAGTCCGAGAACCGGGCATCCTCCGGAGGGGACTGTTTCCGAGGTTCGGACTCAGGCGAGTCCGAGGGGACACACCGAGTCCGAAACGAATCAGGTGACTCTTCCTCTTCAGACTCCCAGGCCGACTCCGAGGAGGAATCGGTGGGGTCGGTTCGGGCGGGCGGAGGCGTCGGCCGCCCCGACGCCGAGGGAGTCGGCGTCGACGACCTCGGTCCCGAACGGGAGGCCGAGGGTGACCTCGACCGAGGATCGACTCGAGCCCGCATGGATTCGAGGATCGGCTCGGTCTCCGGGGTCGACTTAGATGTCGATGTCCCGGCGGTTGGGGCAGAGGCGCCAGCGAGGCTAGCGATCAGTGCCCGCTGCTGGTCCATGAAGGCAGATAGTCTGCTCTCCAAGGCCGTCAACCTGAGTCCGACCTCAGGTGACCCAGCAGCCCCCGACTCGGGCCCCGACGGCGTCGGGCCCGACGTCGGACCCCTCGGAGGCGAGTCCAGGAGGACTACAGGACTTACCCGAGCAGGCAACTCCGACTCCAGACGAGGTCGCTTCGGGAGATGTTCCTTCTCCAAAGACCCGGGACGGCTATCGGGGCTATGCGACCTGGCCCTCGCGGAACCAGGAGCGTCCACCGATGCCGCCCTCGCGGGTTTCACCTTCCGATGATGGTCCCCGGAGGGAGAACCCCTGTCGGAGGAACTCCGGCGACGGTCAGAGCTGGAACCTCTGGACGCCGAGGCCTCCGACGAGGTCCGGGTACGGGTGGGATCAGCGAAGATTCGTTCCCGCTGATGCCGCCGACTCCTTAACGCTTTGGAGGACATTTTGCTGCAGGCCCCACAGATCAGTTCCTCGTGATCCGGGCCAAGGCAGCGGAGGCAATTATCATGTGTGTCAGTGAGTGACATATTTCGGTCACACTGAACACACCGCTTGAAACCACTGGCAGCCATCGGGGGAAAAAGGGCCCCTGCAAGGTCAAAGGACCGGGCTGCCAGCGAAAAACCGAAAACGAAACTGACAGAAAATCAGAAAAACCGAAAAATAACAGAAGGACTCGCAACGGCGTCGCGAGTCCGGGCAGGAAAGAGACCGGCGTCGAACCGAAGAAAAAAGAGAAATAAATCACGAAAATCAACTTTTTCAGCGGGGACAAGACGGGCACGTCTGTAGGGCTCCGCGGAAAAAGAAGACTGGCTAAGATGGCACCCTTGGGTGGGAAGGGGACCGCGCATGCGCGCTGCAATTCCCAAAGGCTTTCTTTGAAAGCTGGGGAAAATTGCTCCGCGAGGGCTCCGTCGGCGCCGACGTCACCCATATGTGAGGACTGACTTCCTGCTTGGTCCTGGAGAAATATATATATGTGTGTGTGTGTCTTGTGCACGTGCTTTGTTTGCATGTCTGTGTGCATGTCCTTTTATATGGTTATCTGTTGTGTGTGTGTATAATTTTGTTGGCTGGTATTCGTATGCGTGTTTGTATCTATGTGCATATGTTTGTGTGTCATGGCATGTGTACTTATTTGTAGTTCTGTGCAGGACCGGCCCAAGGATTTGTCGCCTTAAGCAGAAACCACTCCATGCCACCCTGACCCCCCCCCCCCTTCACATGCTGAACCGTGCCCCTCCTCTCCACCCCCCGATTCAGACAATGGGCGGCTCATCAGCAGGCCATGTACTTCAACACATGGCCTGCCACGAGCTGCTGCCGCCAAGTCTAGCCTCCCGCCGCCAAAATAAGTGGGCGGGGAGGGGGGGGGGGCATGGCATGGCATTGCAGTTCAGAAAGGGGTGAGGGTGGCACAGCTGGACGTGTGGGGGGCTGCAGGCCATGTGTGCCGAAACACATGGCCTACCGCCCACAGTAGTCTGCTGCCCTAAGCAGCTGCCTAGCTCGCCTAGTGGACAGGCTGGCCCTGTCTCTGTGCATTTATGGACATATTAGTATGTGCCTTTATAACTATATTGTTTCTCTGTGTCTGTGATTGAGAGAAGAGATGAGAGGGGCTGTTTGACAGGTACAATTCCGTAATCACTATGTTACTGTGGATCAGGGTATGTTTGCTGCAGCTGTTGGAACATTTCCTATAAAAATTCAGGAACACAGTCCAAGACGTGAGATATGTGGAAGACAATTTTATTAACTCACAGACCTAGGCAACCCGACACAGGCCGTGTTTCGTAACCTTCGTCAGGGGTTGTAAGGCAAAATTACTATAAACATAGAAACATAAATAACATATTAAAAGTAAAGGAACAAGCAGATTCATCAAACAGACACATAAAAGACATAATAAAAACTAATTAAAACAAATTATATAATAAATATATAATATATAATATAAATAGTGTTGGAACGCTAGTGGTCTAATACTATCATGAATAAATAATAATAAAAATAATATTAAAAACTGGGTACATATGACCAACATCATATACGCGTGACAAGCAAAAACCATGTACACAGAGTTTAATCTATGGACCTCTATCTATAATAAATATAGTATGATATTACCAATTCTAACATATATATATAAAAAATAAATTAATAAATTAAAAAATAAATTAATAGTAATAATAATAATATTATTACCAATTATAACATATACATATAATACCAGGGAATATCTTGATATTTAATTGCAAGAAGATAACTACAAAAAAATAACTACAAGAAAGCAGCAGGAGCGAACAAATTGACTATTAAGTAGATATTGATAATCCAATTGTAATGAGGAGATGGGTATCACTAAAAACAATACCTAAAATAGTTATAAATCATCAACATCATCAAAAATTAGGACATAAACTAATGAGACATAAAAACAATAGAGAGGTAATAAAAATAAAAAGTAAAAAATAAATAAATAAAAAATAATAAAATAGAAAAATAATATAATAAGATCATAAAATATAATAATATAAATAAAAAGGGGGAAAAAAAGGGGGGAAAAAGGGGGTAAAAAGGGGGAATAATGTCTGAACATTGTGGATTTATAATAAACAAATCGTGTTACTAAATTAATTATGAATCATTAAAAATCGTCCAAAAATGATCATAAACACATTCAAAAAGATGTAAAGATAATATACATAAAAACAATCATTAATATAATAAATATTAATAAAACAATAAATAAATAATAAATTAAAATCATGAAATATCTTAACTTTGTAGATTTGTAGTAAATACCAAATCGTGTTAATCAAATAATAATTAATAAATACATAAATAAAATTAAAAAATAAAGAAATAAAATAAAAGTAAAGTAAAAAATCATAAAACGGATTGTAGGTCTGATATCAAACCTTCCTAAATTGTAGAACAAACATGCCTCACTTTGCTATTTAATTATGTGGTAAAATAGAATGAAATACCATCATAGGGTTAAAAAATCTCTCTCATGTCTCTTTATACTCAGTGGTTAAAACTTTTTTAGAAAATGCATTATTGACTAATGTTTGATGATTTAAAAATCATTTTATGGAATTGTGTTCAAATTATTAAAGACATCATTTAAACTTCTTAGTTTTGAACAGAGTTAATTTACTGCTTTCCTTCCCCCCCCCTTTTTTTTTTACAACATCTCTTTTTAAATATATACATATCCAATGGAATACAGATGTTCTATTTTAATCGGCCCAAAGTTTACAATAATTTCTTTAAAAGAAAGTATTTTCTTTCTCTCCTTTTTTCCATAATATCTCTTTCTAATGGCTGCGCATGATCACATATATATAAATTCAACAGAATACAGATATTCGATTTTATTCGGCTTCAAGTTTGTTGTTTTAAAGTCTTCCCCTCGCAGTACTAGGTGGCAGACACAAATTAGATAATGTTAGCTCAAATGAAGGTAAAAATGGTGCCTTTACTAATCTGAGCACAATAGGATATAAGTGTTTAATTTGAATTAGTTGAGGTTTAGATTCTTTCCAAAAAGCTCCTCCACTTGCTAATACTAGTTGGTAAACATAAATTAGACGTTCTCTGTTCAAAACTAAGAAGTTTAAATGATGTCTTTAATAATTTGAATACAATTCCATAAAATGATTTTTAAATCAAACATTAGTCAATAATGCATTTTCTAAAAAAATTTTAACCACTGTGTATAAAGAGACATGAGAGAGATTTTTTAACCCTATGATGGTATTTCATTCTATTTTACCACATAATTAAACAACAAAGTGAGGCATGTTTGTTCTACAATTTAGGAAGGTTTGATATCAGACCTACAATCCGTTTTATGATTTTTTACTTTACTTTTATTTTATTTCTTTATTTTTTAATTTTATGTATTTATTAATTATTTGATTAACATGATTTGGTATTTACTACAAATCTACAAAGTTAAGATATTTCATGATTTTAATTTATTATTTATTGTTTTATTAATATTTATTATATTAATGATTGTTTTTATGTATATTATCTTTACATCTTTTTGAATGTTTTTATGATCATTTTTGGATGATTTTTGATGATTCATAATTAATTTAGTAACACGATTTGTTTAATATAAATCCACAAAGTTCAGACATTATTCCCCCTTTTTACCCTGTTTTTCCCCCCTTTTTATTTATATTATTATATTTTATGATCTTATTATATTATTTTTCTATTTTATTATTTTTTATTTATTTATTTATTTTTTATCTATTTTTTACTTTTTAATTTGTATTTTTATTACCTCTCTATTGTTTTTATGTCTCATTAGTTTATGTCCTAATTTTTGATGATGTTGATGATTTATAACTATTTTAGGTATTGTTTTTAGTGATACCCATCTCCTCATTACAATTGGATTATCAATATCTACTTAATAGTCAATTTGTTCGCTCCTGCTGCTTTCTTGTAGTTATTTTTTTGTAGTTATCTTCTTGCAATTAAATATCTAGATATTCCCTGGTATTATATTTATATGTTATAATTGGTAATAATATTATTATTATTATTACTATTAATTTATTTTTTAATTTATTTATTTTTTATATATATATGTAAGAATTGGTAATATCATGCTATATTTATTATAGATAGAGGTCCATAGATTAAACTCTATATATATGGTTTTTGCTTGTCACGCTTATATGATGTTGGTCATATGTACCCAGTTTTTAATATTATTTTTATTATTATTTATTCATGATAGTATTAGACAACTAGCGTTCCAACACTATTTATATTATATATTATTTATTATATATTTATTATATAATTTGTTTTAATTAATTTTTATTATGTCTTTTATGTGTCTGTTTGATGAATCTGCTTGTTCCTTTACTTTTAATATGTTATTTATGTTTCTATGTTTATAGTAATTTTGCCTTACAACCCCTGACGAAGGTTACGAAACACGGCCTGTGTCGGGTTGCCTAGGTCTGTGAGTTAATAAAATTGTCTTCCACATATCTCACGTCTTGGACTGTGTTTGTGCTACTAACGTGAGTACTGCCTACTTGTTGGACACTATAAAAATTCAGGGGCCGTGTTTTTTGTTTTGGTGGGGGGGGGGTGGCCTCATTTATTTATTTTTCTTATATACCGCACTATTCAGCATCAGCACGGTTTACATGTAACAACTTCAGTGAAGACAATCTACACTGAACTTACAGTGTAACAGAAATGAAACATTTTTAACTTACAATATAACAGAAATGTACAGTTTTAACAGCATATTTTAACAGCGTATTTACACATAACTTATGTTGAGGAATAGCTAACTATTTATATGTTGGCTTATCTGAGAGTAGTAGATGGTTCGGGTGAGGGAAGTGCTATTTGTCAGGTGGAGCAGGGTTTGGTGTGCTCAGTTTCTCTTCCGTCTCCCACCACAGGCAGAAACTTAACTTGTAGAATGCTGAACTACCCCCAGGCCCATCACCTTCGTTCCTGTGACTAGAAGAGCATTCCAGTGCTCCACCCCCATAGCCTTCCCACTGGCTGCATCCTACCCCCAGTGCCTGCTGTTAATTACACTGAAATAAGGCAGGGCAGGCTCACACACACACACACAGGGAGAGGATTAAAGAACTACGGAGAGGTTTTAAACTCTGAAAAATGTGCAGACATGTTAGTGATCCTTCTAGCTTCCAACCTAATGTAAAATAATCGGTACAATCCTGGAAAAAGACAGTTATGTGCTCCATAATCAGGAGGTAGGATTCACATGACAAACCCCCCCCCCCCCACCCCCAAGCTTTGGACCCTAGATAGGTTCCTAGCTTGCCAGTTTCTTAATCTAGTCCTGTAGAAAACAGCAAAGAAAAGGAACTATATGAGTTCTCTGTGTGCTGTGCATGCATTGTGGATGAGGAAGAAGGTGGAAGGACATTACCTGATTATGTAGTTTTGGTGTGGGGGGGGGACATCAGATGCAGGGGGGGGAGTAGTTTTTGGGGTGGTGGGGCAAATGTGGAGAGCAGCAGTTAGCAAGGTGGGGCAGTTGGGAGGGTATTTTTTTTATGGGTACTGCAATTGTGAAGGACAGGTTTTTTATTCTTTTTTAGCAGTTGGTCTGTGTGGGGTAGGGGAGCAATTGTATAGGGGTGGTTTTTTTTTTTTTTTGGAGTGGGTCAGTTTGTAGGGTGGTGCGGCAGTTGCTGGGGATGTATTTTGTGGGTGGGGGTTAGTTGACATGGTGGCTTGACAGTTGCAGGAGAGGTTAGGTTTTTCTGGAGGAGGCATTTGTGGGGGGTATTTTTTGGGGGGTGGGGCAGTTTGCAGCATGGTGGGGCAGCTGCAAAAGGTTGCTTTTTTGGGGGTGGGGCAGTTGCAATGGTATAGATTTTCAGGGTAGGAATAGTTGACAGCGTGGTGTGGCAGTTGCAGGAAGGGTTAAGGTTTTCCTTGTAGGGCAATTCAAGGGTTGGGATGTTTTCAGCATAGTAAAGCAGTTATGGGGGTGCAGGTTTTTCTGGATGGGCACTGTAGGGTGGTGAGGTAGTTGGGGGGGTATTTTTTTTATGGCGGCAGTATTTGGAGGGGGTTGGTACAGCAGTCGTTAGGGAGTATTTTTTGGGGGATGGGCCTAATAGTTGGGGCAAGGTACTTCAGGCCGGAAGGTCAGGGGTTCAAATCCCACTAGAGGACAGCAACCTTGGGTCGGAAGGACTGGGGTTTCTAGTCCCACAGGTGCTCCTTGTCGTCTTGGGCAAGCCACTTAACCCTCCATAGTCCATGTTCTCTGTAAAATAGTTATCTTCAAGTTATAATGCCGTTCAATGTAATTTCAGTTTGTTCAATGTAAACCGCACTGATGCAGAATAGCGCGGTATATAAGAGAATGTAAATAAAATAAATAAATAAATGTGTGTGGTAGTGATGGTGGGAGCAATTGTAGGTGGGGCAGTTTAACGAGTTTGGAGAATAGAGAACAGGGAAAGGGTGCTTGAAAGACGCAGTTCCCTAACTGCTATGTTTCACTGTATGAAATTTTCTATGCTACAAAAGCAGGAACTCCTTCTCCCATAGAAATAATTAGACTAGTACTTCGGGGAGCTTATTTCTCTGGAATGCCTGGTCCAATTTGGCCCATTTTCAAATCTGATGGGTGTTTTCACCAATTTTTCCCACAGGCCAAATTTCAACTCATTCCGTTAAATTTATGAAGAGTTATTTTGCACCAGATAGACATCCTTGACCCCTTTTATGTATACATCCAAACACAGATGACAACGACCTGCTGGTGTGCAAAGACTAGAGGGCGCATTGATTTTCTTAAAATAGTTGATTACTGCAGCATTACTTTATTACCTTATTAACCACTGGCTGTGTAACAGAGGAGGACAACGTTGCACTAGGGAGGGGGTTAGGGCTGAGGCTGAAGCTGAAACTGGGTAGTGCAGTACTGCTGATGGGCAGAGAGATTTTGGGTAGCTCTGGTACAGGTACCTCCTGAGAGAGAGAAGAAAACACATAGTTAAGTTTGAGAAAAAAAATATAAATTTCCAGCCCTTGCATCTTTCACCTATGCCATACATTTCTTAAACTACATGTGAAAGACAGCCGCAAGCAGCATAGACTTTGATGGGGGGGGGGGGGGGGGAGAGGCCAAAGCAGCACCTGCAGCGTGTGGAGGAGGGGCCAAAGCAGCACCTGCAGCGTGTGGAGGAGGGGCCAAAGCAGCACCTGCAGCGTGTGGAGGAGGGGCCAAAGCAGCACCTGCAGCGTGTGGAGGAGGGGCCAAAGCAGCACCTGCAGCGTGTGGAGGAGGGGCCAAAGCAGCACCTGCAGCGTGTGGAGGAGGGGCCAAAGCAGCACCTGCAGCGTGTGGAAGAGGGTACTGCTCTTCCCTGTGCTCCCTCCCCACAACAAATTATGGCTATAGAAAGAAACAAAATATATTTAAATGCAAATGATCCTGGGAGCAGATTAGCATATGGGAAATTGGAAAAAATGTTCAAAAGACTCAGACATATCTATTTACTGCAAGTATTCAATCACTGGCATTTCTCTAAGAGTGTAATAACTGCAATTTTGAGTCAGACTAAAAGGTCCATCAAGCCCAGCGCTCTGTTTCCAACAGTGGTCACAATCCAGGTCACAAACAGGGTTGGCCGAAGGGTTTCTGCCGTTCCAGGCAGAAAGCATAGTTACTCACCTGTAACAGGTGATCTCCGGGAATACAGGAATTTAGTCTTCACATATGGGTATCGTCAGTACCGACGGAGCCTGCACGGGAACGCTCCCCAGGGTCCAATAGGAAAGCTTTTAGGAGCATCCCACAGCGCCTGCATGTTGCCTTCCCGCCTTTCCCAACTGTACCTCTCCAGTTAAGTTTAAAGCTGAGACAAAGAGAGGGAAAGAGAGAAAGAGAGATACAACTCCTAGGGGAGGTGGGTGGGTTGTGAAGACTAAATTCCTGCTGCTCCCGGAGATCACCTGTTACAAATGAGTAACTATGCTATCTCCAGGAACAAGCAGGAATGCAGTCTTCACATATGGGGACTCCCTAGCTGCAGATGACAGGGAGAAGGCCCCAGACGTTGTGGGCCTCTGTGAAAGGGCTACACTTCCCCCCATGGATCTCTGGCATCCTACCAGGGATGGTGGGTAGAAGTTGATTAAGTTTGGAACAGGTGTTGAAGAACAGCCTGACCAAACAAGGCATCCAGGCGGGAGTCCTTGTCTAAGCAGTAATGGGCTGTGAAGGTATGAACCGAAGCCCAAGTAGCTGCTCGACAGATGTCGTCGATAGACACAGAGTGAAGATGAGCCATTGAGGCTGCCATGGCTCTCACATTGTCAGCTGTGATATGGCCTTCAAGAGGAAGGTTTCTTACTCTCATCGGCAAAGGATATACACTGTGCAATCCAGCTGGACAGTGTTCTTTTGGAGACTGGAAGTCCCAAATGACTAGGATCAAAAGCAACAAAGAGTTGAGAGGACTTTCTATGTTGCTGTGTCCTTTGCAAGTAAAAAGCCAAAGCCCTTTACAGTCCAAAGTATGAAGATTCCTTTCTACATTTGAGGCGTGAAGCCTTGGGAAGAATACAAGGTGGTAAACCGCTTGGTTTAAATGAAAAGGTGGCATCCACACTTTATGCCAAAGGTGGCGAGTCCTAAGGACTACCTTATGATGGAACCTTGTATAAGGAGAATCAGCCACCAACGCTTGCAATTCACTGATGCGACGTGCTGATGTGATTGCAATAAGAAAGATGACCTTCCAGGAAAGGAATTTCAAAGAGGTAGTAGCTAATGGTTCAAAAGGCAGTTTCATGAGCTGCCCAAGAACCAGATTTAAGTCCCATGCCACCGGTGGTGGCTTAATGGGAGGCTTAGTTAAAAGAAGGCCTCTCATAAATCTCACTATGAGAGAATGAGAGGAAATAGGTTGTCCATTTAGAGGCTTGAAAGAAGCTGCAATAGCACTCAAATGAACTCACTGAATTGGTCTTAAGCCCTGCATTTGATAAATGAAGGAGATACTCCAGTAATGATTCCAGAGGTATCACAAGAGGGTTAAGACCCTTCTGCGAGCACCATATGTAAACCTTTTCAACTTCAATGCATAAGAGCGTCTTGTGGCAGGCTTCCTGGAAGCATAAAGGATAACCTTTACCTGCTGAGAAAGGTTAAGACCGTGAAGTTTTAGGCTTTCAGCAACCAGGCCTGAGATGCAGAGACTGAGGAATGGGATGACAGCATCCCGTCCTCCTGAGAAATGAGATTTGGAGCAGATCCTAGCTTCAGAGGCGGAGCTTGAGAGAGATGTAGGAGCAGAGGGTATCACATTTGCCGTGGCCAATGGGGAGCTATGAGAATCATATGATCTCTGTCTCTCTGAAGCTTGAACAGGGTTTTGGGAATTAGGGGGATGGGTGGAAAGGCATACAGGAAGTCCTGACCCCAATAGAGGAGGAAAGCATCCCTGGCCCAACAACCCTGAGCCGGAATTCTGGAACAGAACCGGGGAAGTTTGGCATTCAGCCGACTTGCAAAGAGGTCTATGTCCGGGGTTCCCCAAATGTGAAAACTTTTGGCCACCTGGTCTGCATGGAGAGACCATTCCTGTGCAAGCAGAACTCGACTGAGTCTGTCTGCCCAAGAGTTTTGATAGACCGCAAGGAGATGAATCTGATGCTCTCTGGCGAGGGCCCATAGTCGCAAAGCTTCGCTGCATAGTGACAGAGAGCCTGTTCCGCCCTGCTTGTTCACATAGAACATGGCTACTTGATTGTCCGTTTGCCTGGACAATCAAGGACTGGACAATCAGGACTGTCTTGTAGTTGTGCTGGGTGTGGAATACTCGAAGAGCAAGGAAGATTGCTCTGAGTTCCAGGAGACTGATGTGTAGATAGGCCTCCTGTGGAGTCCAGGTATCCTGGGTAGAGAGGCCTTGCAGGTGGGCTCCCCAACCCACCTGGTGAGGCATCTGTTAGAGTGGCTTGGGGTGGGGGGGTTGCTGAAAAAGGAGACCCCACCAAAAGGTTTTGGGGTGACTGCCACCATTGGAGGGATAAAATAAGGCAATCTGAGATTGCTATTTTGTCTGACAGGCAACCTGATGCCCGAGTCCACTGAGTGAATAAAGTCCACTGGGCTGCCCTCATATGGAGGCGAGCATAAGGAATCACAAGCACGGTGGATGCCATGTGGCCTAGCAACTGTAACATTTCCCGAGCAGTGAGGTGAGGTTTTAGCAATGCTTAGGAAGCTAACTGCACAATGCGAAGGCAGTGGGGCTGTGGAAGGTAGGCCCTTGTCTGTCTGGTATCCAGCAGAGCTCCTATAAACTCCAGGGACTGAGTGGGAGCAAGGTTGGATTTTGGGAAGTTTATGACAAGTCCCTAATACTGAAGGATGCACATTGTGCGAGAGCGCGCAACCCTGGCCTCTGGCTCTGAAGGGGCTTGAATGAGCCAGTCGTCTAAGTAAGGGAAGACGAATATTCTCAGGGTGCAGAGAAATGCTGCCACCACAGCCATGCATTTTGTGAACACCCTTGGTGCAGAGGCCAGGCCAAAAGGAAGAACCCTGTATTGGTAGTGCTTCCCTTGAAACAGAAAGTGAAGGAACCTTCGTTGAGTTGGATGGATGAGAACATGAGTGTACGCATCCTTGAGATCTAGAGAACAAAGCCAATCCTGACTCTGAAGGTATGGCAGCAGAGTTCCTAGAGAAATCATTTTGAACTTCTCTCTGAACAGGAATTTGTTCAATTCTCTGAGGTCTAAAGTGGGTCTGTGTCCTCCTGTTTTCTTTGGAATAAGGAAATAGGGGGAGTAAAACCCTGTACCCCATTGGGGAATGGGTACCTCTTCTACTGCCCCTTGGGCAAGAAGCACAGTGACCTCTTGACCTAACTGGTCGCTGAGAGAGGTCTGAGAATTGAACTGTCTTACCATTGTAGGAGGGGGCATGCTGAGGAAATGAAGCTTGTACCCCTCTCTCTTACAATAGAGTCCAATTTTCTGCTGTTATCTGACCCCATCTGGGGGCAAAATGACATAACCTTCCTGGGATGGTGGAGGGTTCTGGGCCGTTCAGGGCCAGGAAGGCAAAGTTCTCTAGATAGGAGTCAAAGCCCCTGTGGAGGCTGAGTCTGCTGAGCCGGTTGAGGCTTAGCTGCTTTTGTCTTTCTTTGCCTAGGTTGTTGCTGCTGTCCCTTTTGGGCAGACTGACCTAAACTATGCCCCTGTTGGGTATAGGAGGGATAAAACTTCTTACTGAAGAATGGTTTCTTAGAGGATTTTTTCCTCGCAGGATCAGCTGTAGATTTAGACTATCTATCCAAAGTGATATTGTCAGCATCTATCTCATTAGCTTTTTCCTGCCAATTCTTGCCAAAGAGATTCTGTCCTGTGCAAGGAATATTCCCTTGTTTATCCTGTACCCAAATTTGCAAGTCAGATGCCTGGAGCCAGGCAATCCTACGTGCACCTATGGCAATGGCAGAGGTTCTGCTTATGCACTCAAAAGCTGCACGATTCACAAACTTGGAAACATCCTGAGCATGTTTGACAAGGGCAAGGTAATCTTGCCTCTTATCATCAGGAAGGAGAGGACTCATAAGCTCTAAATCTCCTGTGACCTCCTTAAGGAACATTCCCATATATAAGATATAGGAACTGATCCTAGCAGAAAGCATGGAAGCCTGGAAGTTTCGACGTCCAAAGGCGTCAAGAGTCCTAACACTCACGTCCTGGAGGATTAGATGCATGCCTTTTTGCACTCTTTATCCTTCTCATTGCTGACTACATCACCATGGAATGGTGTGGTAATTGAGTCTTCTGAAATCCAGGACAAGGAGGAACTCGATACATGGTGTCGAGTCTTCGAGAGTGAGGAGATGTGGTTAGAGGTGTTTCCCACATCCTTAACATGAGATCATGCAAGATCTCATGAATAGATAAGGTAGCTGCCTCCTTGGGAGCTTTAGGGTATTGCAGGATTTCTAATTCCTTTGCCCTAGGCTCTTTTTCAGGAGCCACTGTGATGGAAAGATATCGAGCCACATCTCGGATAAAATCCTGAAAGGACATATCCTCTGGTGGAGGCATCCTAGGCTGAGGAGAAGAAGAATCCTCAGGAAGAAGTACTCTGGTATTGGCAGAGCTTTCAGAGTCTTCAGACTCATCCAAGGATTCGAAGTATCTCCGATCCGGGTGATAGAGCAAGGCACGGTACCGGTCGAAGTCAGCATCGGAGTGGTCAGGTACCGACCTATCGATACCGGATGGATAAGCATGACTCAGTCCCGGCAGAATACCTGCCAATGTCGATGCAGTCGGTGCCGGTACCGGTTGAATTGTCTGAAGTGGTTTCAGGGGCATCGAGGCCGTGAGAAGAGCCGCCAGTCTGCGTTCAATAGCCAAGAATCTCTGGTCTATCGACGCTGCCGATGCTTGGGTATCGGTACCGGATGAAGCGGCCGGTACCCCAGAGCATGGCACCAGTAGTTCTGCCGAGGTTGAAGCCTTGAGAACATCCTGAAGCCCCGTTAGTGCTTTGGAGGCCGAAGCCTCCTGCCAGGGAAATTTTGCCAGTGAAAGTCTCTCAAGGGCAATACCAGAGGCATCTCACTGTCTAGAAGGAGATCTACCCTTTGAAGATCGGCTAGATTTATGTTTAGTTACCTGAGATCCAAGGGAGGAAGACGAAGCCCTGGACGACGTCGATGCCACAGAGGCTGCATCGGAGGGAAAAAGGGTGCTCAGATTAGCAGCTCGGTTCTGCCGGCCCCTTTTCGACATCATCCCACAGGGAACACACTCTGAAATAGAGTGGTCAGGACCTAAACATTTGAGGCACCACTCATGGGTTTCGGTGACGGAGATGGTACCGCCACACTTAGAACACTTTTTAAAACCCAAAGCGGGTTTTTCCATTCTGAAGGAAAAGTTGGGCCTAGTGCCCAAAATGGCACGTGGCACCTCAAGAGAAAATTACTGGAAAGACTACAGAAGAATTTTTTTTTTTTTTTAAGAAAAGAAAGAACCACCGGCGGTACCGGTGTAGCTTCGAGGGAAGGCAGATGCGACCACAAAAAAGAATAGAAGGGATTTTTTCCTGCGGTGACAGGATGTGCGACCTGTCGGCTCCACAGAAAACAAAGAACTGGAGAGGGACAGTTGGGAAAGGCGGGAAGGCAGAACGCAGGTGCTGTGGGATGCTCCCAAAAGCTTTCCTATTGGACACTGGGGAGTGTTCCCGTGCAAGCTCCGTCGGTACTGACAATACCCATATGTGAAGACTACATTCCTGCTTGTTCCTGGAGATACCCCGATTGTGCCATCAACCTACCTGCCACCACCACCGCTACTCCCCCTCCACCCCCACCCCCCCCCCCGAATCCATCTTCTCATCTTGTGGCAGTGGCAGCCTGACTCAGTTTTGAGCTGCTGCTGCTTTCAAAACTGAGTCGGGCCGCCCAGCAGGGTCTGCTGCCTAGTGGACAGGCCGGCTCTGGTCACAAGTATCTGGCATATCCTAAAAGCAGGCAGTTTCATCTTACTTATCCTGAGGGACAAGCAATTGTTTTCTCCTGGTCTGCTTTAATATATGGACTTCACCTCTAGGAATTTGTCCAAACCTTTTTAAACCCAGCAACACCATGGTTTATGGTTTTATGGCTTAATAAAACTTTCTATACCACCTTTAAAGGCAGAGCAGTGTACAACAATAAAATAATCTTAGAAAAAGAAAAGAACACTTAAAATGAGAGGAAAGAAGAGGAAAAAAAATTCTCCTATTTGTTTCAAATATACTTTTGCCATGAGTCGACAGACTCGTTCCAATTTTATCTCAGAGACAGAGTCAAATCTGGTCACCTTACCTGAGCTCCCTTCCACACAGCACAAGAAGTTCAAAGGTCCGCAACATACTCAATAAATATAAGATATAATATGCCATATATGCAGATACAGCACAGTTACTTACCTGTAACAGGTGATCTCTGGGAACAGCAGGAATAAGTCTTCACATATGGGTACGTCGGTACCGATGGAGCCTGCGTGGGAACGCTCCCCAGCTTCCCAAAAAGGAAAGCTTTTGGGAGCATCCCACAGCGCCTGCGCGCTGCCTTCCCGCCTTTCCTAACCATCTCTCCTCAGTTCGAGTTTAAAGCTGATGCAATAGAGAGAGAGAGGAAAGGAAAGATAGAAAAGAGGTACAACTCCTAGGGGAGGTGGGAGGGTTGTGAAGACTTATTCCTGCTGTTCCCAGAGATCACCTGTTACAGGTAAGTAACTGTGCTATCTCCAGGAACAAGCAGGAATGAGTCTTCACATATGGGGACTCCCTAGCTAAGATGCCTGGGAGATCTCCAAGTATATGAGACCCTGGGAAGGGTTCTACGTCCTCCTATGGATCTCAAGAATCCATCCAGGGAAGGAGGGCAGGAGTTGTTTAAGAATGGAAAAGGTGTTTGAGGACAGCCTGACCAAACAAGGCATCCCGGCGGGAGTCCTTGTCCAAGCAGTAATGGGCTGTAAAGGTATGAATTGAGGTCCAGGTGGCTGCTCGACAGATCTGGTCAATGGAGACAGAGTTTAGATGAGCCATAGAGGTGGCCATGGCCCTCACATTGTGAGCGGTGACATGGCTCTCCAGAGAAAGGTTCTTACTCTGGTAAGCAAAAGAGATACACTGAGCAATCCAATTGGAGAGTGTTCTTTTAGAGACTGGAAGTCCTAAATGAGATCAAAAGCAACAAAAAGCTGAGAAGACTTTCGATGTTGCTGTGTCCTGTGGAGGTAAAAGGCAAGAGCTCTTTTACAATCTAGAGTATGAAGGGTCCTCTCTGCACTGGATGCATGAGGAGCTGGAAAAAAGACAGGTAAATATACCTCTTGATTAAGATGAAAAGGTGAGACCACTTCAGGCATAAAGTGTGGATTTCTCCTAAGGAATACCTTATGATGGAACCTTGTATAAGGTGGATTAGCCACTAAGGCCTGCAGTTCACTGATGCGGCGAGCAGAAGTGACTGCAATGAGGAAAATAACCTTCCAGGAAAGAAATTTCAAGGAGGTAGTGGCTAAGGGTTCAAAAGGTGGCTTCATAAGCTGACCAAGAACCAAATTTAAATCCCATGCCACCGGAGGAGGCCTAATGGGAGGTTTAGTTAAAGTTAGGCCTCTCATGAATCTTGCAATGAGAGGATGAGAGGAGATAGGTTGTCCATTGATGGGCTTAAGGGACGCTGCAATAGCACTCAAATGGACTCTTACTGAATTTGTCTTAAGTCCTGCATTGGAAAGATGCAGGAGATAGTCTAACAGAGAATTTAAAGGTAGTGCTAGAGGATCAAGACCCTTTGCAGCACACCAAATGGAAAATCTTTTCCACTTAAAAGCATAGGAACGTCTGGTGGAAGGTTTTCTGGAAGCATGGAGGATATCCTTCACTTGCTGAGAAAGATTCAAGCCTTGAAGGTCTAGGCCTTCAGTAACCAAGCTCTGAGGTGAAGGGACTTGGGGTTTGGGTGCCACAAAGTCCCTTCCTCCTGGGACAGAAGGTCTGGAGCAGCTCCCAAGTCCAGGGAGGGGGCTTGGGAGAGATGCAGAAGTAGAGGTACCACACTTGGCGTGGCCAGCGTGGAGCTATGAGGATCATAGATCCTTGATCCCTCTGGAGTTTGAACAGAGTCTTGGGAATCAAGGGAATGGGTGGAAAGGCATACAGGAAGCCCTGACCCCAATGAAGGAGGAAGGCATCCTTGGCCTAAACTCCCTGACACGGAATTCTGGAAAAGAACCGGGGAAGTTTGGCATTCCACGGACTTGCAGAGGTCTATGTCCGGGGTTCCCCATTCTTAGAAGATTCTGAGTACCTGATCCATATACAGGGACCATTCGTGTGGAAGCAGAACTCGACTGAGTCTGTCTGCCCAAGAGTTTTGGATTCCTGGGAGGTATACTGCCAGGAGATGGATTTGATGCTCTCTGGCGAAGGCCCATAATCTTAAAGCTTCGTTGCAAAGCGACAGAGAGCCAGTTCCTCCTTGCTTGTTTATGTAAAACATGGCTACTTGATTGTCCGTATGAATGAGGACTGTCTTGTAGCTGAGGAGGGTATGAAAGACCTTGAGAGCTAGAAAAACTGCTCGAAGTTCCAAGTGGTTGATATGAAGAGAGGTCTCCTGTGGGGACCAAGTGCCTTGAGTGGAGAGGTCTTGTAGATGAGCTCCCCAACCTGTTTTGGGAGGCATCTGTTGTGAGGGTTGCTTGGGGCAACAACTGTTGGAAGGGGGACCCCAGCAACAGATTTTGAGTGGACATCCACCATTGGAGAGACCAAAAGAGACGCTTGGAGGTTGCTATTTGGTCTGAGAGAGCTCCTGAAGCTTGAGTCCACTGGGTGGACAAAGTCCATTGAGCTGCTCTCATGTGTAGGCGAGCATAGGGTACCACATGCACTGTGGAAGCCATGTGGCCTAGCAGTTGTAGCATCTCCCGGGCAGTTAAGTGGTTCTTTGACTGAATCTGGGAGGCTAACTGCACTAGACGTTGGCAACGGGCCTGAGGAAGGTAGGCCCTTGCAGTGGTGGTATCCAACCAGGCCCCTATGAATTTCAGGGACTGAGTAGGGGTGAGCTGGGACTTTGGGAGGTTTACCACAAGTCCCAGATACTGCAGAATGCGCCTTGTGTGGTCCAGGGAAATCTGGGCCTCTGACTGAGATGAAGCTCGGATGAGCCAGTCGTCCAGGTATGGGAAGACAAATATTCCCAGAGTGCGTAAAAATGCAGCAACTATTGCCATGCATTTGGTGAACACTCTGGGAGCAGAGGCTAGACCAAAAGGAAGCACTCTGTATTGGTAATGTTTTTCTTGGAAAAGAAAACGTAGGAATCTTCTGTGAGATGGATGGATGAGGACATGTGTGTACGCATCCGTGAGTTCTAGAGAACAAAGCCAATCCTGACTTTGAAGGTATGGAAGGCGAGTGCCCAGAGAAAGCATCTTGAACTTCTCCTTGCATAGAAATTTGTTCAATTCTCTGAGATCTAAGATGGGTCTGTATCCCCCTGTCTTCTTCGGAATGAGAAAATAGGGGGAGTAGAACCCTGACCCTTGTTGAAGAAGAGGAACTTCTTCTATTGCCCCTTGGGCAAGAAGGGTAGTCACCTCCTGACCTAGAAGGTCGAGAAGAGATGTGGGAGAATTGAAGTGTCTCACCATGGTGTGGGGAGGAAGGTCTGAGAAATGAAGTTTGTAGCCCTCTCTTATGATGGAGAGGGTCCACTGCTCTGATGTGATTTGCTCCCATCTGGGAGCAAAATGAGCTAACCTTCCTGGAATGGTGAGAGGTTCTGGCTGTTGTAGAGCCAGAAAGGCTAAGTTCTCTAGCATCAAGTCAAAACCCCTGAGGAGGTTGGGACTGCTGAGTTGCAGCAGCCCCTGTAGACTTAGGCCTGGCCTGCTTAGGTTGCTGACGCTTAGTGGCAAAGCGACCTGTAGAAGATTGTTGGCCAGAAGTAGAAGGAAATCTGCCCTTTTTGAAAAAAGACTTTTTAAAAGTCTTTTTCTTGGCAGGAATGGAGGTTGACTTTGAAAGTCTATCCAGAGCAGAGTTCTCTGCATCCATTTGAGTGGCTTTTATTTACCACTCTTTGCCAAATAGATTTTTACCTGTACAGGGCAGATTTCCTAAGCCATCTTGAACCCAGGGTTCTAAATCAGAAGCCTGGAGCCAAGCAATTCTGCGAGCAGCTATGGCAATGCCTGAGGCTCTGCTGGCACCTTCAAAGGAGTCAAAAGCTGCCCTGTTGGAAAACTTTGAAATGTCTTGAGTATGCTTAAGCCAAATGAGGAATTCGTCCCTTTTATCTTCTGGAAGAAAAGGGAGGAAGTTGTGCAGTATTTGTGCAACTTCTTTTAGAAACATACACATGTAAAGGCTATATGAGTTGATTCTGGCAATAAGCATACTGGCTTGGAAGATTTTCCTACCAAAAGCATCCAAGGTCCTGCATTCTCTTCCTGGAGGAGCAGAAGAGTGTCTCTTTGTACTCTTTATCCTCTTCATAGCTGACTGCACCACAATGGAATGGTGAGGAAGCTGAGTTTTCTGAAATCCAGGACAAGGAGGGACACGATACATAGTGTCCAATCTGCGAGAATGAGGAGAGAGAGTGAGAGGAGTCTCCCATAAATCAATCATGTGTTCATAAAGAATCTCATGAATTGGTAAGGTGACTGCCTCTCTAGGAGCCTTAGAGTATCCTAAAATATCTAATTTTTTTGCTCTAGGCTCTGATTCAGAGGTTACTGAAATAGAGAGTCCTTTAGCTACTTCTCTTATGAAGTCTTGAATGGACAAGTCCTCTGGAGGAGATATTCTTCTTTTTGGATAAGAAGGCTCTTCAGGAAGGGCTATGGATACTTCAGGAGACTCATCTGATGAATCAGAATCACCAGAGGAATCAAAGTATCGCCTGTCAGGGTGCTCTTCTAACTCGAGCGGTATCGACATCGGGCGTCCTCGGTACCGGATCGGTACCGAGAAGGAGCCCTGGACAAGGAACCGCTGCAGCCGGTATCCTGGTCGATGTCGATGCAGTCGGTACCGGTATCGGCGCTGGTGCTGGTACCGGAGCCGATACCGACAATGGAGTTTGTTGTGGTACCATCGGCGTCGCAGATTGAATGAAGGCCGTGATAGCCCGCTGCATGGACAGAACATTCTGATCCATCGACGCCATGAATGCCTGGAAATCGGTACCGGGAGATTGTGCCGGTACCCCAGAGCATTCTAACAGGTGATCGGTCGAGGCCGTGCCATAGATGTCAACCTGTAACCCCATAGGAGGAGCTTTGGAAGCCGGAGCTTCCCACCGGGGTTGTTTTGCTGGTGCAGGATCCTCGAGGGCAAGTCTGGAGGCATCTCGATGCTTAGAGGGAGATCTACCCTTTGAGGACCTGCTAGGTTTTTTTTGGTTACCTGAGATCCATCAGGAAAAGAAGACCTGGAAGATGTCGATGCTACCGACGCTGCATCAGCGGGAAACAGCACATGGAGCTTAGCTGCTTGGTTCTGTAAACCCCGTTTAGACATTAGAGAGCAGGACGGACAATCCGGAATGGAGTGTTCAGGACCCAAACATTTAAGACACCATTCATGGGTATCTGTAACAGAAATAGTACCGCTACACTTAGTGCATTTTTTGAACCCGGAGGCTGGTTTTTCCATGAGGGAAATTTTCTTGTGGGCCCTGAGGCCGAAGAAGAAAAGTACACTAAGTGAGGAAAGTATAGATTTATTTTTTTTTTAAAGAAAGAAAGAAAAAGACCGGCGGTACCGGTCAGGAGTCGGGGAAGGCAGACACGCGACCAAAGAAATAAAATAAAATAAAGAACTTCTTCAGCGGTGACAGGGCTCGACCTGCTGGCTCCGCGGCAAAGAAGAACTGAGGAGAGCTGGTTAGGAAAGGCGGGAAGGCAGCGCGCAGGCGCTGTGGGATGCTCCCAAAAGCTTTCCTTTTTGGGAAGCTGGGGAGCATTCCCGCGCAGGCTCCGTCGGTATCGATGTACCCATATGTGAAGACTCATTCCTGCTTGTTCCTGGAGATTATGGTTTACACCCCAATCCATTTGGACACTCCGGACTTCACTACAATGTCAACATGACCCCAAGAAATGATAAATTAGCTTACTAACAACCATCTCAACATCAACATTAAAAAAACAAAAGCAATCATTACATGCGAAACCTCGTTCACCCCCCCACCTCAATCAATATTGCCAACACTCCAATCGCAATAAAAGATGAAGTTAGTTACCTTGGAGTCGTACTTGATAAGCACCTTAACCTAACAAGCGCACATCAATAGGACCTCTAAGATCGCCTTCCACAAATTCGCCACGATCCGAAGACTAAAACCTCTCCTCAGTCAAAACCACTTCCGTTCAGTATGTCAGGCCATCATAACACCCTCACTGGACTACTGCAATGCTCTTTTCCAAGGATTACCGAATCAAACCATCCGACCCCTTCAACTAATCCAAAACACAGCCGCCCAAATCATCCTTGGATCATCTCCACATGATCACATAACTCCCCTCCTGAACCAGTTTCACCACCTACCAAATATAAATCGGCACTCACCATTTTTAAAATTAAAAAGTAAGTATCAGCTGGCATTCTACTGGACTTGATCTGTACAAAGCCCATCAACCTACCAGAGAGAAGCAGTATCATAAATACCATACCTACACCCACCTTGTTTACAAAGATCAACAAGTCCACCATGAAGAGAGCCCTTTCACTTGCCGTTCCCGCTATCTGGAACTCTCTTCCAGAAAAACTATGGACTACCACAGACTTAAATGACTTTCGGAAACAGCTCAAGACCCTCCTCTTCATTGAAAACTTCAAAGAACATTCCTAACACCTTAGTCAGTTGCTGACCCTATGTCCACACCTCACGAACAAATGAACACTAATCCCAATATACATAAGTTATGCTTTAGTACCCTTTGCATGACCCCCTTCCCCTATGTTTGTTAATGAAAGTTATTCAGTAATCGTTTATATTGCTTTTCCAATGCAAGTTCTCTGTAATAATCGAAGTTGCAATGTAAACCACCCTGATTAAATGATAAGATGGTATAGAAAAATTGTTAAATAAATATGCTACTTTCTAAACTTCAGTGCACAAGTGGGACTGATGGAATTTTAAATGAACTCCAGTGCACAACCCAACAGACTGCCTTTTACTTCCATGCTCACGTCAAGAACTCTCATTCAAAAAATTCAAAACTTGCTTTAAGATTTATTTGAAAAAGCCTTTAACATCTGTCTTGATAATGTAGATGATTGAATTTCTATTCCTCATACCCTGATTTTCTTTTGATTCCTTTCCTCCTCCTCTATTATATGAACGTTTTGACTTTTTTTTTTAATTGGGTGTTTCTTTCTATTTTATTATACATTGTCTTTATAATAAACCAATCTGTTTCTGCAGGGCAGTATATCAAGGCTTATCAAATCAAACCATGCTACAGTATGTGCCCTAGTCTGTACATTTTTGAGAGTAAACAATTGATTAGCATTTACCCATTTCATTCCACTAAGGATTTTATAGATGTCTATCATATCTCCCCCTCATGGTCTCTTTTCAAAAGATGAAGAGCCCTAATATTGTTAGCCTTTCCTCACAGGAAAGTCGTCCCACCTCTATCATTTTTGGTTGCCCTTCTCTGTACCTTTTCTGATACCACTATATATTTTTTTGAGATGCAGAGACCAGAATTGCACACTTAAGGTACAGTTGCAACATGGCACAATACAGAGGTATGAGTTGTGATCAAAAGGTATCGAGACTTGTTGTGCAGCTATATAATAATATGTCACTCCACGATGCTATTAAGTGTGCAGTGACCTAGTTATATACTCTGTATGTGCAGAGTGTAGCATGGCTGCAGCACACCTGTATTTTTTTAAAATCACGTGATGTTTGGTATCATGTAAAGCAGTTACTTACCTGTAACAGGTGATCTCTGGGAACAACAGGAATAAGTCTTCACATATGGGAAATCGTCGGTACCGACGGAGCCTGTGCGGGAACGCTCCCCAGCGTCCAGTAAGAAAGCTTTTGGGAGCATCCCACAGCGCCTGCGCGCTGCCTTCCCGCCTTTCCCAACCGCCTCTCTCCAGTTCGAGTTTTAAAGCTGAGACAAAGGAGGAAAGGAAAGATAGATAGAGAGATACAACTCCTAGGGTAGGTGGGTGGGTTGTGAAGACTTATTCCTGGTGTTCCCAGAGATCACCTGCTACAGGTAAGTAACTGTGCTATCTCCAGGAACAAGCAGGAATGAGTCTTCACATATGGGGACTCCCTAGCTGCAGATGCCAGGGAGAAACCCCAGGTTGTGTGTCCTTGAAAAGGACTCTACCTCCCCCCATGGATCTCTGGCATCCAACCAGGGTAGGTGGGTAGGAGTTGATTAGGAATGGAACAGGTGTTTGAGAACAGCCTGACCAAACGAGGCATCCAGGCGGGAGTCCTTGTCCAAACAGTAATGGGCTGTGAAGGTATGAACCGAGGCCCAGGTGGCCGCTCGACAGATTTGGTCGATGGACACAGAGTTTAGATGAGCCATTGAGGCTGCCATGGCTCTCACATTGTGAGCTGTGACATGGCCCTCCAGAGAAATGTTCCTACTCTGATAGGCGAAAGAAATACACTGAGCAATCCAGTTAGACAGTGTTCTCTTAGAGACTGGAAGTCCTAAATGAGAAGGATCAAAAGCAACAAAGAGTTGAGTAGACTTTCTATGTTGCTGTGTTCTTTGTAAGTAAAAGGTGAGAGCTCTCTTACAATCCAAGGTATGAAGATTCCTCTCTGCATTTGATGCATGAGGTCCTGGAAAAAAGACAGGTAAATATACCTCTTGGTTCAGATGAAAAGGTGAGACCACTTTAGGCATAAAGTGTGGATTGGTCCTGAGGACTACCTTATGATGGAACCTTGTATAAGGAGGATTAGCCACCAAAGCTTGCAACTCACTGATGCGGCGTGCTGAGGTGACTGCAATGTGAAAAATAACTTTCCAAGAAAGGAACTTCAAGGAGGTGGTGGCTAAAGGTTCAAAGGGTGGCTTCATAAGCTGGCCAAGAACCAGGTTTAAGTCCCATGCCACTGGAGGTGGTCTAATGGGAAGTTTAGTTAAAAGAAGGCCTCTCATGAACCTTGCTATAAAAGGATGAGAGGAAATAGGTTGTCCATTGAGAGGCTTGAGGGACGCTGCAATAGCACTCAAATGGACTCTTACTGAATTCGTTTTCAGACCTGCATGGGATAGATGCAGGAGATACTCTAGTAGAGAATTCAGAGGTATTGCCAGAGGGTATTGCAAGAGGGTTTAGACCTTTCCCTGAACACCAAATGGTAAACCTTTTCCATTTGAAAGCATAGGAACGTCTTAGTAGAAGGCTTTCTAGAGGCATGAATAACATCTCTGACTTGCTGAGAGAGATGAAAATCTTGAAGGTCTAGGCCCTCAGCAACCAAGCCCTGAGATGGAGCGACTGGGGGTTTGGGTGCCACAAAGTTCCCTCTTTCTGGGACAGAAGTTCTGGTGCAGAGCCCAAGTCCAGGGAAGGAGCTTGAGAGAGATGCAGAAGTAGAGGGTGGCCAATGTGGTGCTATGAGGATCATGGTCCCTTGATCTCTCTGAAGCTTGAATAGTGTCTTGGGAATTAGGGGAATTGGTGGAAAGGCATAAAGGAAGTCTTGACCCCAGTGAAGGAGGAAGGCATCCTTGGCCTGAACTCCCTGACACGGAATTCTGGAACAGAACCGGGGAAGTTTGGCATTCCACGGACTTGCAAAGAGGTCTATGTCCGGGGTTCCCCAAATTCGAAAAATCCTGGCTACCTGGTCCATGTGGAGGGACCACTCGTGTGGAAGCAGAACTCGACTGAGTCTGTCCGCCCAAGAGTTTTGAACGCCTGGAAGATATACTGCCAGAAGATGGATGTGATGCTCTCTGGCGAAGGCCCAGTCGCAAAGCTTCGTTGCAAAGCGACAGAGAGCCAGTCCCGCCCTGCTTGTTTACATAGAACATGGCTACTTGGTTGTCCGTATGGATGAGGACTGTCCTGTAGCTGAGCAGGGAATGGAACACTCAGAGCTAAGAATATTGCTCTGAGTTCCAAGAGATTGATGTGCAGAGAAGTCTCCTGTGGAGACCAGATGCCCTGGGTGGAGAGATCCTGCAGATGAGCTCCCCAACCCATTGGAGAAGCATCTGTTGTCAGAGTTGCTTGGGGTAGCGACTGCTGAAAAGGGGACCCCAGCAACAGATTTGGAGGGGACTTCCACCACTGGAGAGACCAAAATAGGCGACTGGAGTTTGCTATTTTGTCTGACAGGCAACCTGATGCCTGAGTCCATTGGGTGGACAAAGTCCATTGAGCTGCCCTCATGTGAAGGCGAGCATATGGAACCACATGCACGGTGGATGCCATGTGGCCTAATAGTTGTAACATCTCTCAAGCAGTTAAATGGGACTTTAACTGTATCTGGGAGGCTAACTGCACCAAGCGTAGGCAACGGGCCTGAGGAAGATAGGCCCTTGCAGTTGTGGTATCCAGCAAGGCCCCTATAAACTCCAGAGACTGAGTAGGGGTGAGATGGGATTTTGGGATGTTTATTACCAGTCCCAAATACTGAAGGACACGCATTGTGCAGGTTAGAGAAACCTGGGCGTCTGATTGGGATGGAGCTCGAATGAGCCAGTCGTCCAGATATGGGAAAACGAATATTCCTAGCGTGCGTAGAAATGCAGCTACTACTGTCATGCATTTCGTGAACACCCTTGGTGCAGAGGCCAGACCAAAAGGAAGCACCCTGTATTGGTAGTGCTTTCCTTGAAAAAGGAACCGAAGGAACCTTCTGTGTGCTGGATGGATGAGGACATGGGTGTACGCATCCTTGAGATCTAGAAAACAAAGCCAGTCCTGACTCTGAAGGTATGGCAGCAGAGTACCGAGAGAAATCTTGAATTTCTCTTTGAATAGAAACTTGTTCAATTCTCTGAGATCTAATATGGGTCTGTAGCCCCCTGTTTTCTTTGGAATAAGAAAATAAGGGGAGTAGAACTCTGAGCCCTGTTGAAGAAGGGGTACTTCTTCTATTGCCCCTTGGGCAAGAAGGGTAGCAATCTCCTGACCCAGAAGGTTGAGGAGAGATGTTGGAAAATTGAACTGTCTCACCATGGTGTGGGGAGGAAGGTTTAAGAAATGAAGCTTGTACCCTTTCCCTTACAATGGAGAGGGTCCATTGCTCTGCTGTAATTTGCTCCCATCTGGGAGCAAAGTAAGCCAACCTTCCTGGAATGGTGAGGGGCTCTGGTTCTTCCAGAGCCAGAAAGGCTAAGTTCTCTAGTTGCAAGTCAAAGGCCCTGGGGAGGCTGAGGCTGCTGAGTCGTGGGAGGCCTGGCAGCCTTTGACTTGGCCTGTTTAGGTGGTTGCTGACGCTTTGCAGCAAAACGACTTGCAGAAGATGCCTGCTGACCATAAACAGGATAGTATCTTCCCTTTTTAGAAAAAGTTGTCTTTTTGAACAGCCTTTTCTTAGCAGGAGCAGAGGTAGACTTTGAAAGTCGATCCAAAGCAGAGTTCTCAGCATCCATCTGAGTGGCCTTTGCTTTCCAATCCCTGCCAAAAAGGTTTTCACTTGTACAAGGAAGATTTCCCAGTTCATCTTGGACCCAAAGTTCCAAATCAGAGGCTTGTAACCAAGCAATTCTGCGTGCACCTATGGCAATAGCCGAGGCTCTGCTTACACACTCAAAAGAGTCAAAGGCTGCACGGTTGGAGAATTTGGAAACATCTTGGGCATGTTTAAGCCAAGTGAGAAATTCCTGCCTTTTATCTTCTGAAATAAAAGGGGCTAAAGTCTGCAGATGATCTGTGACTTCTTTTAGAAACATCCCCATATAGAGACTATAGGAGTTGATTCTGGCAGCAAGCATATTAGCTTGGAAAACCCTTCGGCCAAAAGCATCAAGGGTCCTGCATTCACGTCCTGGGGGATTAGATGAGTGTCTCTTTGCACTCTTTATTTTCCTCATGGCAGACTCTACCACAATAGAGTGGTGAGGAAGCTGAGACTTATGAAAGCCAGGACAAGGAGGGACACGGTACATGGTGTCTAACCTATGAGAATGAGGAGAGGTGGTAAGAGGAGTCTCCCACATGCTCAACATGAGATCATAGAGAATCTCATGAATAGGTAAAGTAGCTGCTTCTTTAGGAGCCTTAGGATATTGCAAAATATCTAGTTGCTTGGCTCTAGGCTCTGACTCAGGGGCCACTGTAATGGAGAGGCCCCTAGCCACTTCCCTAATGAAGTCCTGAAAAGACAAGTCTTCTGGAGGAGACATTCTTCGTTTTGGAGAATCAGACTCCTGAGGAAGAAGTAGTACCGGTGCATCGACAGAAACCTCCGACTCAGTCTTCGGAGGAATCGAAGTATCACCTGTCTGGATGCTCCTGTAAAGCCCGATACGCGTACCGAGTGGGATCGACATCGGGAGTAAGCGGTACCGGTTCGGTACCGATGGGCATCATAGGACAGGGTACCGTTGCAGTCGACACCGAAGCCGATGTCGATGCAATCGGTACCGGCACCAGCAATGAAGACTGTTGTGGTACCGGAGGCGTTGAAGCCTGCATAAACGCCGTTAGGGTGCGCTGCATGGACAGTATCTTCTGATCCATCGACGCCACCAGAGTCTGGATGTCGGTACCAGTGGGGGCCACCGGTACCCCAGAACACGGCAACAGGTGATCGGTCGAGGCCGAGCCATCGATGTCAACCTGTGACCCCACAGACAATGCTTTGGAAGCCGGAACTTCCCGCCGGGGTAATTTTGCCGGTGCGGAATCCTCGAGGACAAGCCCGGAGGCATCTCGATACTTAGAGGGAGATTTGCCCTTCGAGGACCGGCTAGATTGATGTTTGGTTACCTGAGATCCATGGGAGGAAGAAGCAGCCCTGGAAGACGTCGATGCCACCGAGGCTGCATCAGAGGGAAACAGGGTACTGAGCTTGGCTGCTCGGTTCTGCCGACCTCTTTTAGACATCATGGTACAGGACACACAATCCGTGATGGAATGGTCAGGACCCAAACATTTTAGACACCAGTCATGGGTGTCGGTGACAGAAATAGTACCGCCACACTTCGTGCACTTTTTGAACTCGGAAGCGGGCTTCTCCATGAGGAGAAAATATGTTCAGGCCTAAGGCCCAAACCGAAAATGCACAGTTGAAGAAAGAAAAGGGGTTTTTTTTGTTGGTTTTTTTTTAAGAAAGAAAAGACCGGCGGTACCGGTCTGACGTCGAAGAAGGCAGACACGAGACAGAAAAATAAAGAAAAAAATAAAGAATTCTTCTGCGGTGACAGGAACACGACCTGCTGGCTCCGTGGAAAAGAAGAACTGGAGAGAGGCGGTTGGGAAAGGCGGGAAGGCAGCACGCAGGCACTGTGAGATGCTCCCAAAAGCTTTCTTACTGGACGCTGGGGAGCGTTCCCGCGCAGGCTCCGTCAGTACCGACGATACCCCATATGTGAAGACTCATTCCTGCTTGTTCCTGGAGATTAAGCAGTTAGATTTACGATGAGTGAAAATATTGAACAGGAAATTTGCATTAAATTCTGCCAGAAACTTGGAGATTCATGCAAAGAGACTTATGACAAGTTACAAGTAGTGTATGGAGATGACTGCATGAGTTGTACTCGAGTTTATGACAGGTACAAACATTTCCAAGAGCACTGCCAAAGTGTTGACAATGACGAACGTTCTGGAAGGCCATCCACGAGCAGGAATGAAGGCAAAGTTGAAGCAGTGCATGCCATAATACACTCAAATCGTCGAATAACTACAGCTATCAGAAAGCTTGCCGAGGATATAGATATAAGTTTCGGGTCAGTACAATCCATTCTTACTGTTGATTTGGGGATAAGACGCGTCTGCAAAATTCATGCCAAAACTCTTGTCTCCTGAACAAAAAGACGACAGACTGTATGCAGCCAGGGAGTTAATGGAATGCATTGAAAAGGACTCAGATTTCATCAAAAAGATTACTACTGGTGATGAATCATGGGTTTATGGTTATGACCCGGAAACTATGGCTCAATCCTCACAATGGAAAACTCCAAACTCTCCCAGACCCAAGAAAGCCTGTCAGGTGAGAAGCAATGTCAAGGTCATGCTCACAGTTTTCTTTGATTACCAGGGTATTGTTCATCATGAGTATGCTCCAAATGGCCAAACCATCAATAAGGAGTAATACATCCAAGTTCTGACTTGTTTGAGAGATGCAGTTCATCGTAAGAGGCCAGAGTTGCACAGGAATGGTGAATGGTTGCTTCATCATGACAACGCCCCAGTTAACGCATCACATCCTGTCCAGCAGTTCTTGGCCAAGCACCAAATCGAGCAAGTCCATCAGCCTCCAAACTCACCTGATCTTGCATCCTGTGATTATTTTGTGTTTCCAAAACTGAAATTACCACTGAAAGGAAGGAGATTCGACTACTTTGAGACCATTAAGTAAAATTTGACACAGCAGCTTCAACAGCATAACAAAAGAGGCATTTCAAAATAGTTTCCAGCAATGGCAGAACGCTGGAGGAAGTGTGTTTTATCAGAAGGGAACTACTTTGAAGGAGACAAAGTGCAATAAGTGTTATACTATTTATGTTACTGTACAAGTCTCAATACTTTTTGATCACACCTTGTATTATAATATCCTTTGTTTTATTCCCTATGTAGTACTATACAAATGATTAGAAGTAGTAGTAGTAGACTATTCCTTTCCTAATCATTCTTAATATTCTGTTTGTTTTTTTTGGCCACCATTGCACATCGAACAGATTTCAAAGTATTGTCTACGATCACATCCAGATCCTTTTCTTAGATGGCAACTCCTAACATGGAATTTAACATTATATACCTATAGTTTGGGTTATTCATCCCTAAATGCATCACTTTCACTGACCCACATTAAATTTCTTCTGCCATCTGGACACCCACTCTCACAAGATCCTCCTGCAATTTCTTACAATCCATATGCAATTCCACAACTTTGAATAATTTGGTGTCATCTGCAAATTTAATCACCTCACTTGCTGTTCCTAATACCAGATCATTTTTTAAAGATGTTAAAAAGTACTATTTCCAGCCAGATCCTTGGGGTACTCCGCTATTTACCCTCCTTCATTGAGAAAACTGACCATTCAACCTTACTCTTTTTTTCGTTCTCAACCAGTTTCTAGTCCACAATAGAATATTGCTTCCTATGCCATAACGTTTTAACTTCCTCAGAAGTCTCATATAGGACTTTGTCAAACCGTTTCTGAAAGTCTAAATATATATCATATCAACTGGCTCACCTTTATCCATATGTTTATTCACCCCCTCAAAAAAATGGAGCAGATTGGCGAGGCAAGACTCCCGCTAGCTAAATCCATGCCAAGTTTGTCCATTTAAACTACAGTATGTCTATACATGTGATCAATAATTCTGGTCTTTATAATGGTTAGCACCATTTTGCCTGGCTTCGACGTAAGGCTCACTGATCTGTAGTTTCCCAGATCACCCCTAGAGCCCTTTTTAAAAATTGGCATTATGCTGGCCATCCTCCAATCTTCTCGTATCACAGACTAATTTAATGGTAAGTAAATATTAATTATATGTATCATGTTTATATGTTCAGAGCTCCCTGTAAACTGCACTGCTGCCGCACACATCGGAGAGCCATGAGGTGAAGCGGCGGGTGCGACGGTGAAAGGCCCGACTGTAGCCACAGGCCTAAATTTGGCTTCCAGAACCTCCCGCCCACGTTTTCCTATGTTACTGGTACCAATATTTAACTTGGACAGTTGGCTCCTCCCCAACACTGTCTAAAATTCTATCCAGATTACTGTTGGGGGTCAACATTATTGGCACCCTTGCAGTTCAACCCCTTAATGTTGAATATCTCCTTAAAAAAGTGGCCAGTGAAATGGCTTTGGACTATATATGCACACATTTGACACACAAAAGAATCAAATAAATAGTATATAAACTGGGACATTGGGACAATAATCATGTCCTGGCAAATAAGTATCTCCCTTTTACTCACTAATGCATGCAAGAGAACTTTTTTTGTCGGACAATGACTGTGTGTGGGGTTAGCCACTACAAGTCTAGTCCTTTTTACTCATGTTTGCTGTAAAATCAAAGCAAGTCAGCCATACTATATGATATACACTTATTTGAATGCAAGTCTAAAGCATAATAGAGCCATACATCAGGGTAAATCAGCAACATAGCAACATGTTTTGTGTTATGAATTTCACAAACCCTGCTTCAGACCAGAATTCTTCGTACCGACCGGCAGTGTTGAACCTCCCCTGCCAGTTGTATGAGGCAGTCTGCCCTTTCTCTTGGGAGGACAGCCTTGACTTGCAAAGTGTCCAACTGAGCACCTATGAACTCCAGATTTCGTACTGGAAAGAGATGGGATTTCGGGTAGCTGATGACAAACCCCAGGTACTGCAGTAGGAATGTTGTTCTCTCTGCAGTCTGACTGACCTCAGAGGCCAAATCCCCTTTGATTAGCCAGTCATCCAGGTAGGGGAAGAAGAAAGCCCCTTGTAGGCGCAGGTGGGCGGCTACTACTGCCAAGTATGCCAGGCCGAAGGGCAGTGCTCTATTCTAGCTGTGCTCTTCTCCCACGACAAACCCTAGGTTCTGCCTGTGGGAGGGATGGATTAGGATGTGTGTGTGTGTATGCATCCTTTAGATCCAACGAGCACAGCCAATCTCCCTGGTGGAGGTACGGCAGCAGTGTTCCAAGAGAGAGCATCTTGATTTTCTCCCTCACAAGAAACTTGTTTAAGTTTCTCAGGTTTAGTATGGGCCTGAGGCCCCCAGATCTTTTTGGGACAAGAAGTACCTTGAGTAGAAGCCTTTTCCCCATAGATGTTTGGGTACAGGCTCCACTGCCTTGCCCCTGAGCAGACTTGCAAGCTCAAAGCAGAAGAATCTGGTAAAGAAGAAGTCACACAGGCTCTTCCTGGGAAGAACTTGGGTGGTTACTGTCGTCAACTGAGGAGGTATCCCTCAATCACCTGCAGCACCCACTGGTGACCTTGGCCCATCTGTGGGCAAAGAGTGCCAGGCAGCCGCCTGTGGGCTGGTGAAAGTCTCCCGGGGAAAGGGAGACCCCACCCTGGGAGTCAAAAGGTGCCCCCTGGTTGGGCTAGAGCTGGAGCTGGAACTGGGGTTTGGGGCTTCTGAGCTCTGTTTCTGTCTCTTTGGGTGAGAACCCTGTTGCTGGCCCAAAAAGTGCTGGTAGCGGTGATTCTGCTGGAAATGCCCGTCTCCTTGGAAAAGTGGCCTTTTCCCTGAGGATTTCTTACGGGGAAAGGAAGAGTCTTTTTTGAGAGCCTCTGTCGGGTCACCACTTTGGCTTCTATCTTGGCCGCTTTGTCGGTTGTGGGTTGGCCGAACAGGTTCTCCCCCAGTGCAGGAGACATCGAGCAGCTTATCCTGGACACATTGCTCAAGGTCCGATGACTGCAGCCAGGCTTGGCATCAAGTCCCGATGCCTGCTGTTGTTACTCGAGCTGCTGACTTAAATCAGTCATAGGCTGCTCAGGAGAAGAACTTTGAACAGTCCTTGATCCCAGAGGTCAGGGCTTGGAGTCGTTGAGGAGGTTCCCAGACTAGCCCCAACGAGAACCCTGCCATCTCCTGGGTTAAGGCTTTCAGATAAATGCCTATGTACAACTCATAGGCCTGGATTCGGCATCCCAGTATCGAGCCCTGGTAACACTTGCGCCCAAGGGCATCGAGAGCTCTAGCATCCCTTCCTTCCAGGGGGGGGACAGAAGTGTGATTCTTCTGGCTCTTGAACTTTTGCATGGTTGACTCGACAACCATGGAGTTATGTGGAAGTTGGGGCTTGTGGAACCTGGGCCCTTTCTGCACATGGTCTATGGTGTCAGCTGACCACCAGCATCGACGCTGGGGTCTTCCACATTCGCAAAAGTAGCCACTCGAGGATCGGCTGCACCGGCACCATGAGAGTTTCCTTGGGTGGAGACTCAAACTGGAGGATCTCCAGTTCCTCGATGTGGGGGTCGTCCTCCGCTTCAGTTTGCACAGAGAGGGCTCAGGCCATATCCCTGACAAAGTCATGGAAGGCAATGCCCTCCGGAGGAGAATGGCGCTTGGGCTCCGGGGCAGACGGGTCCGAGGGGATGTTTGATGTCATCTGGTTTCTGGGGAGACCTCACAGTCGGTGTCTCACTCTGTCAAGGGAAGACTGTCAGAGGCCTGGGTCAAAAGGCGGGGTGCTCCTCCTCCCCCCCCCCCCCACCCGAGGACCTGGGGTCAGTCTCAAACTCGCCGGGGAGGACCGAATGCCCGAGGAAACGAACCAGGGCCGAAGACTTACCCAAGGCCGGTGGTGCTCGAAGCTCGGTTCAACTACCGGGGGACTCCCCTGCAGTCGGGGCCCGGACATTGAGGCAGATGATGCAGATGAACCTGACATCATTGTCTGCTGCATGGCCAGGATAGCAGTGATGTTCTGTTCCATAGCTGCCATTCTGGTTTAGAAGCCAGAAGAGTCTGCAGTTTTCAGTGTGGGCACCGAGGATTTTGGGCCCAGGACCGGCACACTCGCAAGTGCATCCTTAACAAGGACTATGGCCTCAAGCAACCTCACATGGTCTCTGATGGCCAAGGAATCCTTCTTGAGGACCATGGTGGGACACTTCTCAGAGTCCCCTGAGTCCCTCAGACTCATTTTACCAGGTTTCCCCAGTGGAACCTCGATGGGCTTCAAGGACTTTTTCTTCTTTTGCTTGGGGTCCAAGGTCTTCTCGGAGGAGCCATCACCGCGGGACTCAGAGGATGCTCGAGCTCCACAAAAGATGCTGGGCTTGGAACTTGGTATCAGGGAGGCCAGTGCTGATTCGGACCTTGGAAACAGCTTCTCCTGCAATTCCGACCTCTTTTTATTGGTTTTAGACATCATGGCCTGGCACAGATCACAAGAGGTGCTATCATGGTCCGGTCCCAGGCAGGGTAAGCAGCAGTCATGGGTGTCTGACAGACATGGTTTGACTGCATCGGTCATTTTTTGAACCCACAGGGAGACATGGTGGGAGACACGCCGGTCGAGGCAAGCCTCGCTGAAAAAAAAAGGGGGGAAGAGCCGAGATCAGAGCTGGACTCGGTGCTGGCTCGAGGCGGGAAGAGGAACCGATATGCAAACCGGGAACAGCTAATTTTTAAAGGATTTTTTCCAGGGAAACTGGACATGCATCTGTTGGGCACTGTGGAAAAAAGGAGACTGAGCAAGATGGCACCCTTGGGCAGGAAGGGGACCATGCATGCGTTGTAACATTCCTAAAGGCTTTCTTTGAAAGCTGGGGAAATGCTCTGCGCGAGCTCCATCGGCGCAAATGTCACCCATATGTGAGGACTGACTTCCTGCTTGCTCCTGGAGAACATATAGTATAGCTGAATTGCTTTGATTTTACTGCAAACATGAGTAAAAAGGACTAAACTTGTAGTAGTGGCTAACCCCCCACCCGCCGTCATTGTCCGACAAAAAAAATGTTCTCTTGTATGCACTAGTGAGTAAAAGGGAAATACTTGTTTGGGACATGTTAACAGACTTTGGTTATATAAGGGGCAAGCTCAATCCAGTTAGATCCTTTGGCATTATATTTAATTAGGACAAGATTATTGGCACCCTTATGAACAATTCAAATCAGTTTGAACAGAAGAACCACATCCCTACTGCAGTAAAATTAGATGCCCCTGCGATCAATTTTCAGTACTCACATGACTTGAATCAACCAATGAAAGATGACTCTAATGTTTAAAATGGCGATAATCATTTCCTCTTTCATTTTCACAATGGTGAAGACAAGAGAGCTGCTCGAGACCGTTAGAAAAACCATCACCACCAAACATCAAACTTCAAAGGATCACAAGGCCATCTCCAAAGACCTTGGGATTCCTGTGTCTACAGTTCACAATGTTAAGAAGTTTTCTGCTCATGGAACGGTCAAGAACTTCCCAGAATGTGGTGGGAAGAGGAAAATTAATCCAAGAATTCTTCAAAGTTAGTGCAAACTGTTGGAAAAACAGCACGTACAACATCCAAAGAGCTTAAGGCTGACCTGGAGCAATCTGGAGTGGTGGTTTCAAACCACATCATATGCCACACACTAAACAAAGGACTTCATGGGCAAAGGCCAAGGAGGGCCCCACTGCTCAAAGACAGACATAAAAAGGCACGCTTGATCTTTGCCCAAACCCACCTTGAGAAACCACAATCCTTCTGGGAAAATGTTCTGTGGATAGATGAAACCAAACTTGAGCTCTTTGGCAATGCAGACCAATGATACATTTACAGGCAAAGAAATGAAGCTTATAAGGAAAAAATACCCTTACTACAGTTAAATATGGTGGAGGTTCCATAATGTTGTGGGGCTGTTTTGCTGCCTCAGGAACTGGAGGCCTGGAACGTATTAAAGGACTCATGAAGTCAGAGGACTACCAAGCTATTTTGGAGCAAAATGTGCTACCTAGTGTCAGAAAGCTAGGTCTAGGTTGAAGCTCATGGATCCTCCAAGCAGGACAATGACCAAAAACATACATCCAAAAGTACAAAAGAATGGTTAAAAAGGAACAAATGGACTGTTTTAAACTAGCCAGCAAGGAATCCTGATCTCAATCCAATCAAGAGCCTTTGGAATGAGCTGAAATCTACCATTGATAAAAGGAATCCTGGAAACAATCATGAGATGGAACAAATCACAGTTGAAGAGTGAGAGAAACTACCAGCAGACAGATGTATGAAACCTATAGATGGCTACACTTGGAGGCTGTCATCACTGCCAAGGGTTGTGCAATCAAATATTAGTGAAGGGCGTCATTAATCCTGTCCAGGTTATATTTTGTTGTTTTTTTTCTCAAAAACTACTACATCTAAGCTGCACAGACTTTTTTTTGTTGAATATCTTTGAACATATTAAAATATTATGACATACAGTTGGAAATTTTCTATTTCTCAAGATATTGTATACAACATACCTAAAATGAAAGAGTGCAAATAATGTTGACAACTGCATGTGAGTGGTCCACCACCTTCGCACCAGGCAGGCAAGAGATGAAGTGATCCTCGAGTCCACTGACCACCCAGTTATTTACATGCATAATGATCAAAATCACCAGCTGGAACACCATCCTAACTCTTCTCTCTCTTGGACAGAAGCTCCCGGACAGACAGCACAGTTACTTACCTGTAACAGGTGATCTCTGGGAACAGCAGGAATAAGTCTTCACATATGGGTACGTCGGTACCGACGGAGTCTGCGCGGGAACGCTTCCCAGCATCCAATCAAAGAGCTTTTGGAAGCATCCCACCACGCCTGCGTGCTGCCTTCCCGCCTTTCCCAACTGCCTTTCCTCAGTTAAGTTTTAAAGCTGAGACAAAGAGAGAGAGAGAGGAAAGGAAAGGAAAGATAGAGATACAACCCCTGGGGAGGTGGGTGGGTTGTGAAGACTTATTCCTGCTGTTCCCAGAGATCACCTGTTACAGGTAAGTAACTGTGCTATCTCCAGGAACAAGCAGGAATGAGTCTTCACATATGGGGACTCGCAAGCTGAGATGCCTGGAGTCCTAGAATGTCATAGGTTGGAACATGCTATACCCAACACCACCAGGCATCCTGAGGATGGAGGGTAGGAGTTGAAGAAAGAAAGATGCTGTGGAACAGCTAACCCAGCATAGGACTGCAGACAAGGAGTCCATGTGTGGATGAGAATTGTCATCAATGATATTGCAAAGAATATGGCAATATGGACCTCCCCTGACAGGATTTCATAGAAATATAGAGGTTCAAGGGATCTACTGGGAACCCAGTAGAGGAACCCTCAAAGAAGACCTCACTGTAAGTGGAGGGAAAACCTGTAGGGAAAACAGAGGAGGTCAGAATCCTGAAAGGTAACAGGTAACCCCAGTAGGAAAAACTGGGGTAGTACAAAAACGGTGGGCCTTCAGCAGAAGGCAGTATGACAAAAACCGAACTCTTTTGGCAGCAGAGTGGCTCACTCGTAGAACAAAAGAGAAAGGTTAACCTATTTGGACAAACAGGCACAGTCCTTGTGGGGAGAAAGGGTATGGGAACCCCTTGTATCCCAAAAGAAAGGACAAACGCTGGAGGCGTTAGAGCCTGTGATTAGCTGAAGATCCGCAATGTCTCTCCTAACTGGAGTCAGCTAGGAGAGACATTGAGACAAGGAGAGCTTCAGAGGTATCTAAACCGTATGGTCATGGTGAAAGTTGTTAACTACCACCGAAGTGGTTGTGGAACCCTAAAAACATGCTGGATAGCATAAGAATGGGTAAAGCCCATCTGTCAGAATCATATAGCTATATGAGCCTGGACAGTCAGGTAGATAAATACATATCTACCCATAGTAGAAAATCTCGAGATATATATATCTACATACATACATATATATATATATACATACATACATATATATATATATACATACATATCATATAGATATGGAAGAATATATCTATAGTGAGATATGAAGGGCATAAAATACACACAAATGATAGGCAGACATCTGTAAGATGTATGCTATAGGTATGAATATATAATATATATATATATAAGACAGATATGCCTACACAAATGGTATTCATATAGGAAAAAGAGGAAAGGAAAGATTCATCTAATAACGAGAAGGTGGAACCTACTTGAGAAGATATATAGAGAATCAATTTCCACTGGTTATGAGCTACAGGGATGCTAGGTAGTGGAATAACCAGGATGGTTACGTGAAAAGCAGAGGATGATGTCAGTCTGCCGCCAGCAAGTCCCGAGTATTCTAGAACTCTAGTCTGGTAAGTGAACAGAAGACGCATAAAAATGAGATACCATGCTGACCTGCTTAAGGGCAAAAAGGTATCATGCATTCTTACCATGAGGACAAGCTGGAAGGAGAAAACATATTCCCAGTTGGAAATACTGTCTTAGACTCACGACCTGGCGGATAAGAAGAGTGCTTTTTCTTACTCTGTACCCGCCTCATTGCTGATTCCACTACTATGGAATGATGAGGAAGTTGAGTCTTTTGAAACCCTGGAGAGGGGGGCACCTGATATAGGAGATCAGTTGCTCTGGAAGGTGGGGGAACCCTTAAAGGTGTTTCCCACATTCCTAGAAGGAGATCCTGCAAGGAATGATGCAAAGGAAGTATTATGGTCTCTTTGGCTTTGGTAGAAAGAGAGCCTTGGGCAGGATCATGTCCTGGGATAGGAATGGCAAGGGATCTTGCTATATCCAGGAAGAAACTCTGAAAAGAGGGATCCCCAAAAAGAATCCCCCTTGGACAGGTTAGATCTGAAGAACTAGCCTGAGCACCGACAGAGGTATCCAAATGCATAGGAATAGAAGATCCTGCACAGTGCAGTGTGGAATGCTGAAGGGATGGTCGCCGGTACTGGCTGTCAGGAGCAGCGACCGTCATTACCCCATTGTCCATGCCAGGTATCGACTCCAAGCTTGGTATAGAAGGGAGCGATCCTGTTGAAAAAAGCCTGGCAGGAGTTGGCCACGATGCTACTGTGGATACCGGTACCGATGCAAGTACCGGTACCGATGTCGGAGTCGAGCCCGACAGCGACATTGGAGCAGTCATCGGTGACAGTTCAATCGGCACCGAGGTAACTGAGAACCTGCGGTTGGTATCCTCGGTACCGAGCCACCGGTATCGATCTGTGTCAGTACCAAAACGTATTGGTACCCAGTCTTCCAGACTAGAGATCGATTCCAGACTCGGCATCGAGGGCAGAAAGCCTGATAAGCGAAGCATGGAAGGCACCGACCGTAAAAGTAATGAGGACATCGGTACCGATTTCGGTACCGTGTCTGATACCGGTGAAGGAAGGTCAACCAGTTGCAACTCAATCGGCCTCGGGGGAACCGAGAGTTGCGGATCCAAATCATCGGAACCGAGCCTTCGGTACCGCCGAGAGCCGGTACCAAGGCGAGTCTGTACCCAGTCCTCCAGACTGGAGATCGATTCTAGACTCGGCATCGAAGGAAGCGAGGCTATCGATGCGCGTCTGGAGGGTACCGACGTCAGTGGTAGTATCGGTGCTGGTACCGATAATGGAAAGTCAGTCTGGAGTGTATCCACCGGTCCCGAAGGTACCGAGGACGCCAGATGACGATCCCTGGTGAGGAGTGTTTTATCCAACACCAGTGCCGATGCCGGGGTATCGGTACCGCTCGAAGCGGATGCCACCACCGGAGACGGCTGAGGTATGTTCTGTGAGGGGTGAACCTCAGGAACAACCTGAAACCCCTTATATGCTTTGGAGGCCGAAGACTCCCGCCGGGGTTTTGAAGCCAATGGTCCCTCGAGGGCAAGGCCAGAGCCGTCTACATGCTGTGAATGAGACCTACCACTCGAGGGCTGGCTAGTCTTAACAGACTGTTTGTGGGTTACCTGATCCTGTGTAGAAGAAGGGGACGGTGCCCCGAAATTGGAGGGCAACCGTGTATCGAGGGAACCTCGATGTTAAAGACCTCTTCTCACCAAACTGTTGCCAGGACCCAAGCAGGGTAGACACCGACTTAGAGGGTCTAAAACTAAAGTTGTACCGCCAGAGTCTGAACATATCTTGGAGAGAGTGGCCGACGGTTCCATGAAGGAAAAAGAAGAGGCCTTTAAGGCCTAAGAACCCGTGGGACACTATGAAGAAAAAATATCCCGTGGAAAAGGAAGATTTTACAGAAAAAGAAAACACCGGCGGTTCCGGTGGCGTCGGGAAGACAGCCGCGACCACAAGAAAACTAAAGAAATAAAACAAGAATTTTCTGCGGTTACAGGAGGACGTCCTGCCGGCTCCGCGGAAAAACGAAAACTGAGGAGAGGCAGTTGGGAAAGGCGGGAAGGCAGCACGCAGGCGTGGTGGGATGCTTCCAAAAGCTCTTTGATTGGACGCTGGGAAGCGTTCCCGCGCAGACTCCGTCGGTACCGACGTACCCATATGTGAAGACTCATTCCTGCTTGTTCCTGGAGATATCCTTTGTGTGAGAGGATATTGCACCCCCTGTATTGCACATCCTGGCTACAGGGTCACTTCCTGCTAGACCAAGGTGATGCTCTCCTCTCAGGTAACCTCTTTCCTTTAAGGTAGCATAGAGGCTGCCAGACTGGAAGTGGGACTTTTATATTTCCCTGTAGGTCTCCTCTATATACCTTTGTCTGCCTCAGCTCCTCCAAGTCTGCTACTCTAGCCTCAGAGATCAGACTTATTCTGAGAACCAGCAGCTCTTTGCAGGGAGGGCATACATATGGCCTCTCACTGAGTAGAAGATAATCATACATATAGCGCTCAATGCAAAAGACTGGATAGCTCCCACCTCACTGCTAGACTGCGCTTTTTTTTTTTTTTTTTTTTTACACTAACGAACTATTTAGTTGTTTTAAGCTGCCAAAGGATTAGGGAAACAAACTAAAATGAAGGCTTTCAGGATGTTTTGGTATTTTATATGGTAATATTCTGTGTTCGCTTCCCACTGAATTGCTAGTAACCCATTAAGGGTTTATATCAGTTGTAAATGAATAACCTGGGGGAACCAAATTTCACTCTTAATTAGGAAACTACCTATAAATAAAGGATGTGCCTGAGGTGCATAGCATGAATTTAGCAGTGTCTGTAAATGATACTGCATCCACTTATCTACAGGTATACATGAAAGCAAAATCACTCTCTCCAATGATTAAAAAAGACTCACACAAGGCTCCATAAACTTAGTGCTGCCACTGAGAAAGCGTAGTTATTCACCTGTAACAGATGATCTCCGGAAACAGCAGGAATTTAGTCCTCGCATATGGGTATCGTCGGTACCGACGGAGCCTGCGCGGGAACGTTCCCCAGCATCCAATAGGAACGCTTTTGGGAGCATCCCTCAGCACATGCGCGCTGCCTTCCAGCCTTTCCAACTGTCCCTCTTCAGTTAAGTTAGTAGCTGAGTGAAAGGATAGAGGGCGAGAGTAAAGAGACAAAGAGAGAGAGAGACAACTCCTAGGGGAGGTGGGTAGGTTGTGAGGACTAAATTCCTGCTGTTCCCGGAGATCACCTGTTACAGGAGAGTAACTACGCTATCTCCAAGAACAAGCAGGAATGTAGTCCTCACATATGGGGACTCCCTAGCTGAAGATGCCAAGGAGATAGCCGCAGGAAGATGCCACCGTCGAAGGTGAGAATCCTTCCTCCCATGGATCTCTGGCATCCCACCAGGGTTGGTGGGTAGGAGTTGGTTTAAGTTTGAAAGAGATTATGAAGAACAGCTTGGCCAAAGAAGGCATCCCGATGGGAGGCTTTATCTAGGCAGTAGTGGGCTGTGAAGGTGTGTACCGAAGCCCAGGTGGCTGCTCGACAAATGTCATCGATAGACACAGAGTGGAGATTAGCCATAGAAGCTGCCATGGCTCTCACATTATTTATTTTATTTATTTATTTAACAGTATTTCTAAACCGCCTTATCTTAATAAATCTGGTAAAGTGAGTGTGTTATACATGCAGTGAGGGTGAAACTTAGTTGAGTGTGTGTTGTAATGTGTGCTAGATTGGTTTGAGCTATATACAAGGTGGGCTATATACAGTGGTGCTAAAAACATTTTCCATACATACATTGTTTAGGCGGTATCATGTACTGTTATACATTCTCTGAGGTTATGTGATGTGTCCATAGTGTTCTATGAACAGTATGGTTTTCAGCTGTTTTCTAAAGTCTTTGAGGTCTGTAGTTGCCCTCAAATCGTCCGGTAGTTTGTTCCATATTGTTGGCGCAGCCATGGAGAGTGCTCTGTCTGTTGTGTCCTTGCGTGTGTGTTTGTATTCACTTGGGGTGCTGACTCGGTTGTGTGTTTGTTTTCTTCTAGGACGTGTGCTGGTGTCAGGTTGTATGAGGGTGTGCAGGCTGTTGGCTGATGTGTGCTGATTTATCTTAAATAGGTTTATGATAGTTTTGTATCTGATGCGTGCACCGATTGGGAGCCAGTGTAAGTCCTTTAAGGTAGGTGTGATGTGCTCTTGTCTTGCAGTTCCGGATATGATTCGTGCTGCAGTGTTTTGTGCCAGTTGGAGTGGTTTGAGGGCTTGTTTCGGTAGTCCAAGGTATATCGGATTGCAGAAGTCCAGTAGTGGGGTTATCAGTGCTTGACAGATGGTACGGAAGTGATCTGGGGCGAGGAGTGGTTTCAGTCTCCTGATGATTCGCATCTTGTAGTAGGCTTTTTGGATTGTTTTGTCTATGTGTGGCTTGAGGTTGAGTTTATTGTCCAGAGTAACTCCGAGGTATCTTACTTCTGATCTTATTGGTATAGTAGTGCTTTGTATCTTTATATTTGGTGGGTATATGAAGCTTTGGTTCCGAGTGATGATTAACGCTTCGGTCTTGTTGTAGTTTATTGCGAGGTTGTTGTTTTGACACCAACTCGTCATTTGGGTAAGGCAGTCTGTTATTTTAGAGAAGTCCGGGTTGTCGATTGATATCGGGGTGTATATCATGATGTCGTCTGCATATACTGTGTATTGAATGTTGTTCTCTTTCATGATGTTGCATATTGGTTGGATGTAGATGTTAAATAGGAGTGCTGAGAGTGCGGAACCTTGAGGTACTCCCTGTCGGACATTTATGGGTCGGGAGGTGTTGTGTCCCACCTTGACCTGTAGCTGTCTTTCGGTTAGGTACGATTGGAACCATTTCAGTGTGATACCGTGTATACCAGTGTTCTTTAGTCTTTCCAGGAGCGTGTTGTGGTCCACTGTGTCGAAGGCTGAGGAGATGTCGATGAAGATCATTAAGATTCCATTCCTGGTGTTGTCAATTATTCTTAGGATGCTGTCGAAGAGGTAGATCAGTAGCGTTTCGACTCCATGGTTGGGACGAAATCCGTGCTGGTTGTCGTCAAGTGTTTCGTGTTTGTCGATGTGTTCCTGAAGCTGTAGTTGAACTGTCTTTTCGATGATTTGTGCGAGGAAGGGTATGCTGGAGATTGGTCGGTATGCTGCTGGATCTTTTTTGTCGAGAGTTGTTTTCTTTGTGATTGGTCTTACTGTGGCAAGCTTTAGTTGCTTTGGCATGAGTCCTTGAGTGAGTGAGTTGTGTACCATTTTATGTATGGTGGGGATGAAGCTTGATTTGGTGGCTTTGACCCATGACACTGGGCACGGGTCTGTAGGAGCAGTGATTGCGTTGATTGTAGAGATGATGTGGGATATCTGTTCTGTTGAGGGTGTGTAGAATGTGCCCCAGGTTTTGGAGTGTACGTCCGTCCTGGTGTTCCCACTAGGTGTTGTTCGTTCTGTGGAGTGAAATTTGTCTTTGATGTGATCGGCGAATTCCTGTGGATCAACTTGTGCTTCCCCTTCTGTTTGCTCTTTTGTGAGGATCTTTACTATTTCGAAAAGCTCTCTGGGTTTGTTGATGGAGGAATTTATCATGTTTGTGTGGAATTCCATCTTTGATTGGTTGATGTATTCATTGTATTGTTTTTGCTTTGTTAGGTAAAGATGCTGGTCGGCAGTTGTTTTGTTTTTTCTCCATCTCCGTTCAATCTTCCTGAGCTCTCTCTTTTCCTGTCGTATTCTTGCTGAGTACCATGGCTTGTTTTGTCTCTTGTTGTGGTGTGGTTTCTTGGTCCCGCCACCAGATGGTTTGGCGGCATTAGCTAAAATGCTGTTCCAGCTGGAAACTTGTTCCTCCAGGTCGTCTGTAGTAATGTTCAAGTGTTGTATTGTGTCCTCTATGAATTCGTCCCTGTCGAAATACTTGAATTGTCTTTGTGTGTGTGAGATGTTTGCTCTTTCATTTGTCTGGTCCTCTTGTGATCGCAGCTTTGTCTCGATTAGGTAATGGTCAGACCATGGCACTGGGGTAATGGTGGGTGGGGAAATTAGGTCTCTTGATGTTAGGTAATTGGATGCGAAGATGAGATCTGGGGATGATCCATGTCTATGCGTTGGTGCATTGATTATCTGTGTGAATTGAAGTGAGGTCATTGCTTGAAGGAAGGCCTCTGCGTCTTTGGCATTGGTGGATTTGAGGTTGAAGTCTCCAATCAGTAGCGCTGGTTTGTTGTTTGTTATGGCACAGGCTTCTTCGAGTGTGAAGGCTAGTTCGTCGGGTGTAGCTTTGGGTGCTCTGTAGGTTAGGCAGATTGCAATGTTCTTGTTCTTGATGCTAATTGTGTTGCATTGCTGGGTATCGGTGAAGTTCTGTGTCTTGAACTTTAGTTTTGTTTTCGCTATTATCAGGACGACTCCTCCACGCTTGTGGGTGCGTGGGCAGTTGTACGCTGAGTAGTTGTCCGGTACTAGTTGGTTGAGTAGTACATTGTCGGTAGGGTTGAGCCATGTCTCTGTGATGCATATTACGTCGGGCTGTCGCTCTTCTATGTGGTCTACAAGAGTGTATATCTTGTTGCAGACGGATCTGGCGTTTATGAGCTCAATCGTTGTTGTCTTTGTTGTGGAGGTTGCTGTTACGTGTGCTTCCTTTGTGTAGGTGTGGGAGTTTGATTTGTGTCTGTTTGGCCGCTTTGTCTGGGAAGTTCTGAATGTCTCTTTGTGTGTGTGCTGTGGTTCTAAATATGGCAATGCAGTTGGTGGGTGCCATGTTGTGTTTGCTTGTGGGTAGTGGAGGTGTGTGGTTGGTGGGAGGAGTTGTGTGACGAGTAGGTAGAGTGGGAGGAAGTATGTGGCGTGCATGTTGGTTTTTTGTGATGTTCTGTTAGGGTGATGCCTGTTTTCTTAAGTCTTCGTCTGTTGTCTGATTGGGGAGAGCTGAACTTGGTGTGGGAGCCTGTCCCGTGGAGGGAGAGCTGGATCTGTGGAGGGCGTCTTGATGCGGGAGCCTGTCCCGTGGAGGGAGCCTGTCCCGTGGAGGGAGAGCCGGATCTGTGGAGGGCGTTTTGGTGTGGGAGCCTGTCCCGTGGAGGGAGCCTGTCCCATGGAGGGAGAGCCGGATCTGTGGAGGGCGTCTTGATGCGGGAGCCTGTCCCGTGGAGGGAGCCTGTCCCGTGGAGGGAGAGCCGGATCTGTGGAGGGCGTCTTGGTGCGGGAGCCTGTCCCGTGGAGGGAGCCTGTCCCGTGGAGGGAGAGCCGGTTCTGTGGAGGGCATCTTGGTGCAGGAGCCTGTCCCATGGAGGGAGCCTGTCCCGTGGAGGGAGAGCCGGATCTGTGGAGGGCGTCTTGATGCGGGAGCCTGTCCCGTGGAGGGAGCCTGTCCCGTGGAGGGAGAGCCGGATCTGTGGAGGGCGTCTTGATGTGGGAGCCTGTCCCGTGGAGGGTGCCTTATCTGACACAGCTTTAATGCTGCCCCGCCCACTCCTTTATATGGGCATCTGTATCATCAACGCGGAACCTGGGTTCTTGGTGGGTGAGGTCTTGTTCACTGCAACGTTGTTGTGGTTGTTCTTTGGTTCAGTAGTTGAGGTAGTTCTGCTGCTGAATGTAATGTGGCTTCTTTTGCATTGGGTCTGTTTGGCGCTTCTTTTTCACGCCTCTGTGCCGCGCCTAAGGGCCATGCCAAAGGGCCCTCTGGCGAGGCCCTCAGGCGCGGGCGCGCCCGTGAGGGACGCCGCTTTTATGGAGCCCGGCGAAGCACCGAGGAGCACCCAGGGAGGTGGAGAGACCCTGCGGCGGTAGCGGCTCCCTCCGGAGGTGAGGGACGCCGCTTTTATGGAGCCTGGCGAAGTGTTCTTCCTCTCCCACTGCCCCGATTGGGTAGGAGCACCGAGGGGGGTGGAGAGACCCTGCGGCGGTAGCGGCTCCCTCCGGAGGTGAGGGACGCCGCTTTTATGGAGCCCGGCGAAGTGTTCTTCCTCTCCCACTGCCCCGATTGGGCAGGAGCACCAAGGGGGGTGGAGAGACCCTGCGGCGGTAGCGGCAGCTGTAAGCTGTGACATGGTCCTGAAGAGGAAGACCCTTACTCTCATAAGCAAAGGATATGCATTGGGCAATCCATTTAGATAAAGTTCTTTTGGAGACTGGAAGTCCCAAATGACTAGGGTCAAAAGCTACAAAACGTTGCGAGGACTTTCCATGTTGCTGTGTTCTTTGTATGTAAAAGGCTAAGGCCCTTTTACAATCCAAAGTATGAAGGTTTCTTTCTGCATTAGAGGCATGAGGCCTCGGAAAAAATACAGGAAGATAAATTGATTGGTTTAAATGAAAAGGCGAAACCACCTTTGGCATAAAGTGTGGGTGAGTTCGAAGAACAACCTTATGATGAAATGTAGTATAAGGAGGATCAGCCACTAAAGCTTGCAATTCACTAATGCGACAGGCAGAGGTGATTGCAATTAGGAAGATGACCTTCCAAGTCAAAAACTTAAGGGTTGTAGTGGCCAAAGGTTCAAAAGGTGGCTTCATGAGCTGCCCGAGAACTAGATTTAGATCCCATGCCACCGGTGGTGGCTTGATGGGAGGTTTAGTTAATAAAAGGCCTCTCATAAATCTTGATAGGAGTGGATGAGAGGAAATTGGTTGTCCATTTAGAGGCTTATAAGAAGCTGCAATTGTACTAAGATGGACTCTTACCGAATTGGTCTTTAACCCAGAATTTGATAAGTGAAGGAGATACTCTAGTATCGATTCTAGGGGTATGACCAGGGGGTTTAATTCCGCTCTTGGAGCACCATATAGTAAAACGTTTCCACTTGAAGGCATAAGATCTTCTTGTGGAAAGTATCCTAGAAGCCTGAAGGATATCTTTTACCTGCTGGGACAGGTTGAAATCCTGGAGATCTAAGCCTTCAGCAACCAGGCCGTGAGGTGCAGGGACTGGGGATTCGGGTGCCATAGCATCCCATTCTCCTGGGAAAGGAGATCTGGAGCATGCCCCAACTCCAGAGGTGCCGCTTGAGAGAGATGCAGAAGCAGGGAATACCACGTTTGGCGTGGCCATCGTGGTGCTACGAGAATCATGCAACCCTTGTCTCTCTGAAGCTTGAAGAGTGTTTTGGGGATGAGGGGAATGGGTGGGAAGGCATAAAGGAAGTCCTGACCCCAGTGAAGGAGGAAGGCATCCCTTGCCTGACAGTTGTGCGCCGGAATCCTGGAACAGAACCAGGGAAGTTTGACATTCAGTGGACTTGTCGCTTCCCACCCAACCAATTTCTAACCCAAGCATTAACTTTAGGGTCCATCCCTAGGATGCTCAGTTTGTTTATAAGTCGCCTGTGAGGAACAGTGTCAAAGGCTTTACTGAAATCTAAATACACCACATCTAGGGCTCTCCCTCGGTTCAACTTCCTGGTCACCCAGTCAAAGAAATCAATCAGATGTCTGACAAGACCTGCCTCCGAGGCAGCATGGATTCACCAGAGGCAGGTCTTGTAAGACAAATCTGATTGATTTCTTTGACTGGGTGACCAGGGAGTTGGACCGAGGGAGAGCCCTAGATGTGGTGTATTTAGATTTCAGTAAAGCCTTTGACACTGTTCCTCACAGGCGACTTATAAACAAACTGAGCACCCTAGGGATGGACCCTAAAGTTACTGCTTGGGTTAGAAATTGCTTGGGTGGGAGGCGACAAATAGTACAAGTAAATGGAGCTCACTCTGAGAAGGATGTTATCAGTAGTGTGCCCCAGGGATCTGTCCTTGGTCCGATTCTTTTTAACATCTTTGTTAGTGACCTAGCGGAAGGGCTTTCAGGTAAGGTTTGCATCTTTGCGGATGATACCAAAATCTGCAATACAGTAGACACCCAGGAAGGGGTAGATAACATGAGGAGGGATCTAGCTAAGCTTGAAGAATGGTCTAGAATTTGGCAGCTGGGATCTAATGTTAAAAAATGTAAGGTCATGCATTTGGGCTGCAGCAATCCAAGGGAGCAATATAGTATAGGGGATGAAGTACTTTTGTCCACTAAAGAAGAGCGGGACCTAGGCGCGGTTGTGTCTGATGATCTTAAAGTAGCTAAACTGGTAGAAAAGGCGACGGCAAAAGCTAGAAGGATGCTTGGGTGCATACGGAGAGGAATGGCTAGCAGAAAAAAAGGCGGTCATAATGCCTCTGTATAAGTCTTTGGTGCGACCTCATTTGGAGTATAGTGTGCAATTCTGGAGACCGCACCTTCAAAAGGATGTGAACAGGATGGAGTCGGTGCAGAGGGTGGCTACTAAAATGATTAGTGGTTTTCATTATAAAGCATATGAGGACAGACTGAAGGATCTTAATATGTACACCTTAGAGGAAAGGCGGATAGAGGTGATATGATTGAGATGTTTAAATACCTCTGTGGCATAAATGTTCAGGGAGAGAGCTTCTTTCAATTGAAAGCAAGTTCTGCTACGAGGGGACATGGGATAAGGGTGAAGGGAGATAGATTCAGGAGTGATATGCTGAAATATTTCTTTACGGAAAAAGTAGTGGATCCGTGGAATAGTCTCCCAGTGGAGGTGGTAGAGATGAGGACAGTAACTGAATTCAAAAAAGCATGGGACAAACACAGAGGATCTCTAAAGGTAAAAAGGGGACTGTTGTAGTTGTTATGGAAGGACAGACTAGATAGGCCATGTGGTCTTTTTCTGTCGTCATATTTCTATGTTTCTATGTAAAGAGGTCTATGTCTGCAGTGCCCCAGAGATGAAATATCTTTGCCACCTGGTCTAGGTGGAGTTACCACTCGTGAGGTAGCAGTACTTGACTGAGTTTGTCTGCCCAAAGGTTTTGAATGCCTGGAAGATATACCACTAGAAGGTGAATTTGATGCTCTCTGGCGACGGCCCATAGTCGTAAAGCTTCGTTGCATAACGACAGAGAGCCTGTCCCGCCCTGCTTGTTCACATAGAACATGGCTACCTGATTGTCGGTCTGGACTAGGACTGTCTTGTAGCTGAGCTGGGCGTGGAACACTCGAAGAGCTAAATAAATTGCTCTTAATTCCAGGAGGTTTATGTGTAAACCAACCTCCTGTGGAGTCCAGGTGCCCTGGGTAGAGAGATGATTCAGGTATGCTCCCCAACCCACCTGTGATGCATCTGTTAGGGTGGCCTGAAAGAGGGGTTGATGGAAAGGAGACCCCACTGTCAGATTTTCTAGTGATTGCCACCATTGGAGGGACAAAATTAGTCGTTGAGAGATTGTTATTTTGTCCGACAAATGTCCCGTGGCCTGTATCCACTGTGTGGAGAGGGTCCACTGAGCTGCTCGCATGTGGAGGCGAGCATACGGGACTACATGAACTGTGGATGCCATGTGTCCCAGTAACTGTAGTAGTTCCCGAGCAGTGAGGGAGGATTTGCCTGCTGCTTGGGAAGCTAGCTGCATAATGCGAAGACACCAGGCTTGTGGAAGGAAAGCCCTCGCCTGTCTGGTATCCAGACAGGCTCCTATGAATTATAGGCATTGGGAAGGAACTAGTTGAGACCTCGGGAAGTTTATTTCCAATCCCAAGTATTGGAGGATTCGCATTGTACGGGACAGTGCAGTGCCGGCCTCTGCAACTGTGGAGGCTCGAATGAGCCAAGTCGTCTAAGTAAGGGAAGACAAAAATCCCCAGGGTTCGTAGAAATGTTGCTACTACTGCCATGCATTTCGTGAACACCCTTGGTGCTGAAGCCAGACCAAAAGGAAGAACACTGTACTGGAAATGTCTTCCCTTGAAAAGGAAACGTAAAAATTTCCTGTGATCTGGATGGATGAGAATGTGAGTGTATGCATCCTTTAAATCTAGAGAGCAAAGCCAGTCCAGGCTTTGAAGCTATGGCAGAAGAGTTCCTACAGAAATCATTTTGAATTTCTCTCGAAACAGATATTTGTTCAATTCTCTGAGGTCTAGAATGGGTCTGTGTCCCCCTGTTTTCTTTGGAATAAGAAAATAGGGGGAGCAGAACCCTGTCCTCTGTTGAAAAATGGGTACTTCCTCTATTGTCCCTTGGGCAAGAAGTGTGGAGACCTCGTGATCTAGCAGATTGTCTGCAGAGGTTTGTGAATTGAAATGCTTTAGAAATGTAGGAGGGGGGATGCTGTGAAAATGAAGTTTGTACCCCTCTCCTACAATGGACAAAGTCCAATCTTCTGCTGTTATCTGATGCCATCTGTTGACAAAGTCAAAACAAACACACACCATTTAATGACTCACTCAGCAACTCGAGGGCTTGCTTAGTTCACTCAAGCACTTGGCAATTGGCAATTGGTCTCAGAAAAACCAGCGGCACGTAAACCAAGAGCTAATCGCTCATTGAGGGTGCCAGTTTTACATCAATGACCGTCTGCCTTACTTGACTTGTTTTTTTATATTTTCTATTTTAAAGTTGCCATTAAAAATACCTTTCTTTCTTCTCATTATTAACGTTCCTCATATTGTCAGTGATAAATGTTCTTCTTACAAAGTAATAAACTTTAAATGAGGAAACTGTTGATGCTATAGAACACTTAGCTTTTCTTTGAACAGTTTCGATGTTTCTGCATAGAGAAAGTTAACCATAGTATGAGAGGGAAGACCATTGCTAACACTCTTCTTTGGAAGGAACAAAAATGGATTTTTACTTTGAACACTGTGATCCCAAAAGGTTTGAATGTGCGATTGAATCTCGCACTGTGTCTTTGATCGAGCGTGATGTTGAGAGCACTTCCATCAATATCGTCTTCTAATCTATCATATTTCATTTGGCTAAATGGGAGATTCGATTGAATCTTTATTGGAGCATGGACGGGAGAAGTTGGTTTTCAAATATTTTATTAGTTTTACATCCAATCAAACAATAGTTAGCACGTGATCTCGAGTCTCTTTAAATCGGTGGTCATGTCCCCATTCCGCATGCGCGGCGTCTTACGTATGAAGAGTTTCACATAGATGGCTTTAATGAGCAAGATGAAAATGAACATCTAGTGGAAATGTCGCCGACAGCATCATTTAAGCAGGTTTGATTCATACGATAGATTCTTTAAAGTGAAGAAGCAACTGGCTATATTATTGAATTCACGTTTTTCTATGTTCACAGTTTTAAAGGGATGATTCCCTGAAGAAACAGCAGTTGTGAAACGCTTGGGGTACCTAGCTGTGAGCGTTGGAATTGCCCTGTTCGTCTTCAAAGAAAAGCTAAGTGTTCTATAGCATCAACAGTTTCCTCATTTAAAGTTTATTACTTTGTAAGAAGAACATTTATCACTGACAATATGAGGAACGTTAATAATGAGAAGAAAGAAAGGTATTTTTAATGGCAACTTTAAAATAGAAAATATAAAAAAACAAGCCAAGTAAGGCAGACGGTCATTGATGTAAAACTGGCACCCTCAATGAGCGATTAGCTCTTGGTTTACGTGCCGCTGGTTTTTCTGAGACCAATTGCCAATTGCCAAGTGCTTGAGTGAACTAAGCAAGCCCTCGAGTTGCTGAGTGAGTCATTAAACGGTGTGTGTTTGTTTTGACTTGGAGTTAACCGTTTAAAGAGTAACAGACTACAAATTAATAGTGTAACTTACAGAATCTGTTGACAAAGTGGCATAACCTGCCCGGAATATAGGGGGGTTGGGGACCCCTCAGAGGCAGGAAAGCAAAGCTCTCTAGGAAGGAGTCAAAGTCCTTGAGGAGGGACTGAACCTGGAGAGCTGGTTGGGCTCTCGGGCCTTTTGGTTTCTTTTGCTGTCTACCTTGTCCCTTTTGGGCAACCTGACCTGGAGTCTGAGTCTGCTGGGTACAGGAAGGATAAAACTTACTCTTTTTGCTAAAAGAGGGTTTTTTTTTATAAGGTTTCCTTTTGGCTGGAGTGGCTGTAGACTTTGACAATCTATCTAAGGTAGAATTATCAGCATCTAACTCGTTAGCCTTTTCCTGCCAGTTCTTGCCGAAGAGATTCTCCCCCGTGCAAGGAATATTACCTAACTTGTCCTGTACCCAAGTCTCCAAGTCTGATGCCTGTAGCCAGGCAATCCATCGTGTGCCAATGGCAATAGCAGAATTTCTGCTGATGCATTCGAAGCAGTCAAAGGCTGCACGATTGACAAACTTGGAGATATCTTGAGCATGCTTAACTAGAGCAAGAAAATCTTGTCTCTTATCATCTGGGAGAAATGGGCTCATAAGTTCCAAGTCTCCTGTGACTTCCTTAAGGAACATTCCGATATATAGGATATATGAACTGATCCTAGCTGAAAGCATGGAAGCTTGAAAAGTTCTGCGTCCAAAAGCATCCAGAGTCCTGCATTCACGACCTGGAGGATTGGATGCATGCCTCTTTGCACTTTTCATCCTACGCATGGCTGATTCCACTACTATTGAATGGTGTGGCAGCTGAGTTTTCTGAAATCCGAGACATGGTGGAACTCGATACATAGTATCAAGTCTCCTAGAGTGAGGAGAAGTAGTCAGAGGTGTCTCCCACATTCTGAGCATCAAGCTATGCAGAATTTCATGGATAGGCAGAGTAGCTGCCTCCTTAGGAGCTTTAGGATATTGGAGGATTTCCAATTCCTTTGCTCTGGGGTCCTCTTCAGAAGCTACTGTGATTGAAAGACCTTTGGCCATATCACGGATGAAATCCTGAAATGACATGTCCTCTGGAGGTGACATTCTGCGTTGGGGAGAAGAGGGATCTTCTAAGAGAAACCCTCTAGTGCCAGCAGACTTGTCAGAGTCTTCGGAATCAAAGTATTCCTGACCCCAATACTTTTGCAAAGCACGATCCTGGTACCGATCAAAGTCGGTACCAAGGTGACCCGGTACCGCTTTATCCACTCCAGCCAGAGGTGGCATGGGAAGAGTTCCCACCAGGGCTGGTACCGTCTGTACCGGCATCGTCGGTGTCGGTATCGTGTCTGTACTGGTGTCAGTACCGGCATCGGTGTTGATGTTGGCACCGGTGCCCTTGGGACCACCGGTACCGCAGCTGAAAGAAGAGCTGCGATACTGCGTTCGATAGCAAGAAACCTCTGGTCTATTGACGCTGCTGATGCCTGGGTGTCGGTACCGGTAAGAACGGCCACCGCTGGCAAGTAAGAAACATGCGTTGAAACTAAAGAAATTTAATTGAGTGAATTTAAGGGTTTTTATTAGATGCAATGGATCTGGCATCTGAAGAAAAGAGGGTACCGAGATTTGCGGCCCGGTTCTGTCTTCCTCTTTTGGTCATCCCCATGCAGGAGAGACATTCAGTTGGAGAATGATCAGGTCCTAAACATTTTAGACACCAATCATGGGTGTCAGTGACGGAAATGGTACCGCCACACTTAGTGCATTTTTTAAAACCACTAATTGGCTTTTCCATGATTTAGGAAAAATGGGGCCTAATGCCCAAAATGGCGCCTAGCACCAAAAAGGAAAGTTTCTGAAAAGAAAGAGTCTAAGTTTAAGTTTTTTTTTTTAAATGAAAAGAAAAGAACCAGCAGTACCGGTAGGCGTCGTGCAGCAGGCAAACACGACCACAAGAAAGAATTTTAAAGACGGAATTTTCTGCGGTGACAGGGAATAGGTCCTGTTGGCTCCGCAGAAAACGAAGAACTGAAGAGGGACTGTTGGAAAGGCGGAAAGGCAGCGTGCATGTGCTGAGGGATGCTCCCAAAAGCGTTCCTATTGGACGCTGGGGAGTGTTCCCGCGCAGGCTCCATCGGTACTGACGATACCCATATGTGAGGACTACATTCCTGCTTGTTCCTGGAGATAGCCTTATGCGTAGTAAACTGCAACTGCATCTCCTTTTTCATAAGCAACCACAACTCCTCTTGAGCAGATATCAACTTTTTCTGTGGTTTTTACGAGACCAAGAAATCTGATACATACAACGGGCCCCATATCAAGTCATACCTTAAAACACCATGACCAAGATCTGAAGCGACTACAACGGATACAGAATGCTTCTGAGAGACTGATTTTTGATTTGAGGTTTAGAGATCATGTCTCTCCTTATCTAAACTCACTTCATTGGCTACAGATTGAGAAGCGTTGTATTTTTAAAATGCTTGTCTTGGCTTTTAAATATTTTTATTGTCAGCTTCCAGCCTATGTTGTAAATAAGTTGCAGAAGTATATCCCAGCCCATACTCTGGGGTCTCAATTAGATAGATTGTTAGTGGTTCCCTCTTGCAAACATTTTCATCTTGAATATGCATGTCGCACTGCTTATTTATGTTCTTTGCCACTACTATGGAATGGAATAGCAAAAATTTACCGTTATGTTTTCGGAAGGCGATCAAAACATACCTTTTTCCTGAGAAATGGACGGACACTGTAAAAACATGTAAATTAAGTAATGTCCTGTACTATCATTATTATGAAGGGTAGATTATGTGTGACAGCGTGTTATTTTTTCTTATTATGTATGTATGTAATTTGGAACCAGCCCTGAGCAATTTGAAAGGACAGGATAAATATTGAATGAATAAACAAATAAATAAAAACAGTAGCTACATTTTACCGGAAGCCAATGCAATCTTTCCAAACTGGCATAACGTGTTTCTTCACTGTCTATCCACAGCCCACGGACTAAGAACGCAGCAATATTTTGAATTTGTAGTTGATGCAATGTCTTCTTCAATAGAACCACAAAAAGTGCATCCCCAAAACCCAATTTAGAAAAGATCACTGCAAGCATGACCATATGCAGCAGATCAATGATGAGGATTGCCTGAATCTGGCAATTCATCCATTAACTGTCCAAAAATAACTTTACAAAATCAGTATATTTGTTAAACACCAGATCATTATCTGAATACCTAGTATCATACAGGCCCCTCAAAAGGAACCATTATCCCCAACCCCCCCTCTCATCAATACTTGGGCAATCTTCCCACTTTTCTCTTCCCAACCATATTGCCTCCAATTTAGCTACATTAAGTTGCAGACCATCATTATTATGCCACTCAACCATAACCTGTAGCTTCCCAGTCAACTGCTGCAGCTTCTTTATAGCATCTACCCTGAATGATGAAAAAATCTGAATGTCATCCATATATAAATCAAACTTCAGACCAACAGAGTCTAGAACTATGGATAATGGAGCAATAAAGATATTAAACAAGGTGGGAGATAACACTGACAATTGTGGGCCTCCTGATGCCAAATCCCACAACCTAGATATCTTGTCCTTCCCAAACATGTTGCATTCTCCCTCGCAAAAAGGGAAAAAAACTTCACACCAAGCCATTCATCCATAGATAACTGCTGCTAAAAGTCCCATAGTAGAGTGTCAAAAGCCACTGAAATCTGGAGAGATTACCAGTATTCTCCTGCCCCTATTCACTGCTTTATAAACTTCACCCATAAGAGAGAGAAGCAGTCTCAAGTACTACAAAATATATGGAATCTTGCTTGGTAATTACACAGGGCCAAGATCAATTCCAAAAATGTTTTGCAACTGCATCCCTACCACTTTCAAATAATCTTAACAGAAAGCTTAGATACAGGCTAATAATTCCCGCAAAACTCAGGAACACTGCTGAACTCCCATCCTCCCGCAAGGGATTGAAAACTTATTTATTCAGGTACCACTTCAAAGACAAAATATTTCCCACCCTTCCCCTTGCCCCGATGTTCTGCCCCCACCCCCTCCCCTTCTGTATATAAGTTCATAATAGGCAGCAATGCTTCTTTCTGAATTTTCACTTAGGTTTATTGTAGATTGTACCTGACATTATACAGAGTTCCTAGTTCTATGTAACAGAGTTCAAGTTATACGGTTCTATATGCACCACTTTGATTTATTAACTAAGTGATACAGAAAAACAGTTAAATAAATTACTATTGCTGAATCCCATGGTGATTTTTTCAGCAATGGCCTAATGACTGTTTCAACAACCGTGATGCTATCCCTTTCCTTAAAGGGTAATTTTACAATAGACCTCAATAGACCAACTGCTCAAACACACTCAACCTCGTACTCTTAACCAACTCTGAAGGAAACAGATCAAACATACAAGCAGTCACTTTCTGATAATTTTTCCAACACCTGCTGCTCAGTAATAAATTCAAACTCATTCCATCTCTCCCTCTTCCCCTCCCTTCACACCTTGACAATCTGTCCAACCTAGTTGACTAATACATAATCCTTTATCATATCACATCACACTTCAAATCCACAACCCAAACCAGATTCTGCTGAGAAACATACAACCCAAACTTTTTTTCAGGGGGTGTGGGGGTGTGGAGTTCCAAAATCCTTAGCACCCAACCTCTGCACTCCACCAAAATCCCGAACTGTTTCATACATTAACTCCTTAACCACCATAAATAATAAATTTGACGAACTACTCACCTTCCGCATTCCCATTTTTAGCCTCAAAACACCTCTCTCTTTAATAAGCAGTCTGTTCTTTCCAAATTCCTTTAACCTCGCAAATAAGGCACTCACCTATAGCAGGTGTTCTCTGAGGAGAGCAGGAATAAGTCCTCATGTATGGGTGATGTCCCCGACTGAGCCCACATGGGAACGCTCCCAGGCTCCTACTGGAAACTTTTGGAAAGCTCCAATACACCTGTGTGCCTCCTTCCCACTTTCTGCTACGGCGCCATCATGGATCAGTCTGATAGCACAGCTGTACAAGACAACTCCTCGGGGAGGGGGGAAGAGTTTTGAGGACTTATTCCTGCTGTCTACGGAGAATACCTGTTACAGTCCACACGGTAGCTTCTCCCCAACTTTCAAAGAAAGTTTTTGGGAGATGTACCATGCATGTGTGGTCCCCTTCACGCCCAAGGGTGCCATCTTGCCTCAGTATGATGATATAGTTCAAAGACAAAAGTGGCACAAAAAGCAAATCCACAGGGAGGAGGGAGGGTTGGGAGGACGGATTTCTGCTGTCCCCGGAGTACACACATTACAGGTAACTACACTTTCTTTGGGAACAAGCAGAAAGTCAGTCCTCATATATGGGACTCCCTAGCTACAGGCTACCAAAACCTGTAAAAGCCAAGGGTGACCAGGAAAAGGTGAGCCATGAACAGCAGCAATGAGTCCTTGAGAGGACAGACTCCCAAGCAACCCAAGTCCAAGCGTCCAGCGTGAAACTAGCACTACGGTTGCCTGAACACCCAAGGGCCGGAGTGGAAGGAGTTACCTACACCCTGAATAGATAAGAACATAAGCTATGACATACTGGGTCAGACCAAGGTCCATCAAAGCCCAGTATCCTGTATTCAACAATGGCCAATCCAGGTCACAAGTACCTAGCAATTTCCCAAAAAGACACAGGTTCCATAATGCTTGTATTGGGACAAACAGTGGATTATCAGGGTCCTCTCTAATAATGCTTTATGGACCTTACTGCTGCAAGAGTTTGCAGGTCTTCTCAAAGACAAGGCAGTAGAACCAGTGCCGCACACTGCAAGGGCAAAGGGTTCAACTCCCGGTACTTCCTAGTACCCAAGAGAGCCGGAGGCTTCCAGCCCATTCTGGACCTAAACAGGGTTCTTGGTAAATGAGAAGTTCAAAATGTAGGTCTAGAATGGGCCCTTAGGCCCCCGGTTTGTTTTGGGACCAAGTAGTACCAAGAGTAGAACCCCTTGTCCCTTAAGTGATGGGGCACTGGTTCCACAGGTTTGTCCGTGAGAAGACCTGCAAGTTCCTGCAGTAGCAGGGCCTGGTGCAGTGGAGTCAGAGGGCTCTCCTGGGAAGAATGGGGGAGGCGTCTGGTCCAGATGGAGATGGTAGCCTTCTCCGTCTACCTGGAGTGCCCAAGCGCCAGTGGTGATGGGAGGCCACTGGTGGGCAAAGTGGACCAGATGTCCCCCTGTGGGCAGCTGACCTCATGAGAGAGAGAGAGAGACTATGCCCAAGGAATCAAAAGCTCCCCCCAGGCTGTGCTGGAGCTGGCCGCTTGGGGCCCTTCTGCTTGTGGGGGCCCTAACCTGCTCCTTTGGCATGGTGATCCTGCTGAGGGGCTGGAGGAGCCTGATACTGCATGTATCCCCAGTAAGCCTGACACTTCCTCCAGTAGGGAGGCTTTTCCCCCAGGGTTTCCTCCTAGGGAGGGTAGCAGTCTTCTTGGAGAGTCGAGTCCTCGTAAGGAACTCTGACTTGATCTCTGCCACTCTCTCTGCCATAGGTTTGCCAAAGAGATTTTCTCCTTGGCATGGGACATCGATGAGCTTGTCCTGCACCCATTGCTCCAAATCCAAAGACTGCAGTCATGCCAGGCATCAGGCACAGATGCCCACAGCAGCTATCCTCTGTTGACTCAAAGCCATTGCAGGCCCCCGAGTCAGATACTTCGAGCACTCTCTGATGCCCTTGGTCCAGTTCCGGAATCACTGGAGGTGGTCATCCCTGAAGCCAGCAGGGAACTCTGTAAGCTCCTTCATCAAGTCCTGAAGGTACATGCCTATATAGAGCTGATATGCTTTGATTCGGCAGGCAAGCATCGAGCCCTGATAACACTTCCTACCAAGGGCATCGAGGGTATGGGCCTCCCTGCCCAGGGGCACCAAAGAATGTGTCTTCTGGCTTTTGAGCCAATGCTTGGCCAACTCCACTACCATGGAGTAAACAGCCGCATGCCTTTTTTTGGTTTTGGTGGTCTATCAAGTTTTAAATAAAGATAAAGATGGAGTTATGTGGCAACTGCGGCTTCCTGAAGCCAGGGCCTCGCCAGACACTCTACAGTGCATCGAGCTGACTGCTGACTATGGGCACCGATACCGGCATCTCCCACATACGGAGGAGAAGTCTCTAGTTTTCAACCCAGTCCTCAGGAAACCCTAGGCCAGTCAGGTTTTCAGGATTCCCAGACTGAATATGCATGAGAAAGATTTGCATGTTCTGCCTTCATTGTATGCAAATCTATCTTATGCATATTCATTGTGGGAATCCTGAAAACCTGACTTGCCTAGGGTTCCCCGAGGACTGGGTTGAAAACCTATGCTCTAAAGGATAGAAGGGACGGGAATAGTCAGTGCCTCCTCTGGAGGGGAATCGTATTGGAAAATCTCTAGTTCTTCCGTGCAAGGAGCCTCCTCCATGGAGATGGCCAGTGCCTTGACATGTCCCGCACAAAGTCGAGGAACGAGGTGTCTTCGGGTGATGACAGATGCAGAGTTGCCAGAGGGGACAGGTCCGATGGGACATCGTGGTGTTTGCGGATGTCCAGTGACATCTCACCCTCAGACTCCTAGTTGGAGTAGTCAATGGAGGATTTGGCGACAGGCCAGGCCTGTAGGGCAGGATCTGGTTGGGGGGCTGATGGACCACAGTGGCTATGTGGCTGGAGCCGCGAGCACTCACAGGTGAGGATCTCACTCCCGGACATCGACTTGAGGCAGTGGGCTCATGAAGATCTGCTCGGCAACCGAGGAAGTTCTCGATGTTGATGTCTCGGTGGTCTGGGTAGATGCATGGCGGAGATGGGCATCGGGTCTGTTGCGTAGTGAGGAAAGCAGGCCACCATTTTGGTTTCTCACTCAGGTGGTGTTGCAGTCTTCGACCCAGACGCGGGGTTACTGGGTCCAGCGTTGGTGAGGAGAGGGAGTCCTCGACAAGGATGGCCTCGTGGGTCTGATGCCTATCGCTGGAGGCCTCTGATCCTTCCAGGGGACCTTGGCCAGCCGCTCCAACTCCTCGGATCCTCTGCGTGGGCAGCAGGGCTTGCTCGTCTTATCTGAGTCCCGAGAGTAGTTCCTCGTGGATTTTTTCCTTCTTCCGTTCCCGCTCTGGGAAACCCCTGTCAGAGGCCCTGCGGCCCCAGTTGGTAGCCGAGGGATCACTACGAGACTCCCAAGATTCGGATGGGGCCCTGGAGCGTGGAATCACCAGGGACTTAGGGGCAGACTGACCGTTTGAAGATCTCATCATGCTTCTGCTGGCAGAGTTTGATGGCCTTAGTAGACATCTTTCTGCAAAGACTGCAGGTCTCCGGGTCTTCATCAGCCCCTTGATGCCGGAGGCAGCAATTGTGTGTATGGGTGAGGGACATATTTTAAGTGCAATCAATCACACTTTTTAAAGCGACTAGCCATCAGGGAAAAAAGTACCCCTGCAAGATCAAAGACCCAAGAAGCAGCCAGCTGCTGGAAAAAAGGCACGAAGCCACACCGGGGTAAAGCTTATAAAAACAGGTCTGAGACACGATGCCAGGGCAAGTGAGCTCGGAAGTGGGAAAGAAAAAACACACACTTTACTGAGAAAATCAACTTTTTCCAGGGAAATCAAACACACATACGGTGGGTTCCGGGGAAAAAAGGAGACCGAGCAAGATTACACCTTTGGACGAGAAGGAGCCCCCCGCATACGTGGTGGCATCTCCCAAAGGCTTTCTTTGAAAGTTGGGGAGATGTTTCCGAGAGGGCTCCATCGGCGCCGATGTCACCCATATGTGAGACTGACTTCCTGCTTGTTCCCAGAGAACTGAGATAGTACCTGTGAGTGGGATGTATCTGTACCGAGGAGAGCCAACAGCAGCATCGGAGGTGAGCCAGCTTGCTCCTGATCGTCTCCTCCCTCAGCGGTCTGCCTGCTCCACCCATCAGCATCATCACCAGCAGGTCGATCGGACATAAAAGCTGCATACACTCCCGCACCCAATATAAAATAATTATAACTTTATTCAAACTAATCAATGACATTTCTCCATCCTACCTAGCATCTCTCATATCCATTGATAAGACTACTTGTAACCAAAGGAACTGTAACAAAAACAAATTGCTAACAGGACCAGACTATGTCAAAGCTAAAAAGATCACAAACAGAGCATTCTCACACTGTGCACCGACCCTCTGGAACACACTTCCTGAAAGTCTAAGAGAGACAAAAAACCTCTCCACATTTAAGGAAAAACTTAAACCTTACCTCTTCACACAACACTTTGGCTCCATAACTTAACCCAACACCTTATCTAAGTACCCCTCACACCCATACACACTCCTGATAAAGACTCACTACATACACAATAACACATAACCCTGTACAAAGTTAACAATTTTTATGGTTGTATTGTTTTATTGTTTACCTTTAATCTACATAGTTTATTGTTTGCATTAGGCTACTTAGTTCTATACATAGTTAACCATGTTCCCTGTAAAACGAATGTGTAACCGTTTACAATTCTTTGTTGTTCAAATCTAAAACGCAAGTGATCTTCTGGAATTTGAGGTATAGAAATTTAAATAAAATAATAAATAAATAAAACAAAAACAAACAAATGTGGGCATAGTCCATCTCCTTTTTGGTCTAGGATGGGCCTTAGGCCCGCGTTTCATTTTGGGACCAAAACGTACCGCGAGAAGATCCCCTCATTTTCTTTGGGATCAGGAAGTAGCTGGAATAAAACCCCTGAGCTCTTTGCTCTGGTGGCGTGAGTTTGATCGCGAGATCTGACAAGAGGGCAGTGATTTCTCGTTGAAGCAGTTGATGCAGAGGGTCAATATGATGCATCCTTGGGGGGCAATTTGGTGGTAGTTCCAATAAATGTACCTAATAGAAACCCATGAGTGAGGTTACAAGGGGCCACCTTTGTGTAAAAAGAGTGAGCCTTCCCCCGACAGGAGAGTTTTCTACGGTAGCCATTGGCAGATTGGCTTTGCTCTGCAAGAGCCAGTCAAAACCCTGCCCAGATTTGGCTGAAGAGATGGTTGGGCCTTTTAAGGCTTCTCATGTCATTGCTGCTGGCGAGGGTCCTGCTTGGGCTGGGAGGTCTGGGGCCTAAGAAAGTACCTATACCTGTGAGGATAATAGGTCTTTTTCTGGTTTTCCCCTTGGTACCTCCTACAATAGGAGGCATGCTCAGATGTGCGCCTGGAGAGCCTGGAAAGAGTAGCATGCTGCTTTTCGATATGACTAGCTTTCTCCTTGACCTGTTCCCTGAAAAGATTCTCTCCGTGGCTCAGGATGTCTGCCAACTTGTTTTGCACCAACTGTTCCAGGTCAGACTGGAGCTAAGTGAGTCTTTGGGTGCCAATGCTGATGGCAGCATTTCTGGATGCAGTCTTGAAGACATAGAAACAGAGAAACATGATGGCAGAAAAAGCGTAGTTACTCACCTGTAACAGGTGTTCTCCAGGGACAGCAGGAATCAGTCCTCACATATGGGGTGACGTCGGCGCCGACGGAGCCCTTGTGCGGGTGACGTCGGCGCCGACGGAGCCCTCGTGCGGAGCAATTTCCCCCAGCTTTCAGAGAAAGCCTTTGGGAATGCCTCGCGCATGCGTGGTCCCCTTCACGCCCAAGGGTGCCATCTTGCTCAGTCTGACGACATAGCTAAAAGATGGCAAAAAAATAATAAAAGGCCATAATAGGACTGCAACTCCAGGGGAGGAGGGAGGGTTGTGAGGACTGATTCCTGCTGTCCCTGGAGAGCACCTGTTACAGGTGAGTAACTACGCTTTCTCCAGGAACAAGCAGGAAGTCAGTCCTCACATATGGGACTCCCTAGCTACAGGCTACCGAGAACCTATAGCTGAAAAACGCTCCCTCTAGGCGAGCCGCAACAGCAGCGAGAGAACTTTCTCCGAGAATGCATCCCCCACGGTAGGCTCACACCAGAGAGCCGCAGGGTCGGAGTTGCCTAAATCTCAAATAGATTCCAGAGTACCGCCTGACCAAAAACGCTGTCCAGCCGGAAAACTCCCTCTCCAGGCAGTAATGGGCTGCAAAAGTCTGGCTTGAAGACCAAGTTGCGGCCCGGCAGATGTCTGCCAACGGAACAGAGCGGTGATTTGCTACTGATGCGGCCTTAGCCCTGACCCAGTGGGCCGTGATACGACCCTGCAGCTGAAAGTCAGCTGCCCTGTACGCCCAGGCGATGCAGTCTGCCACCCAGGTGGATAATGTGCGCTTGGAGGCCGGTAGACCCAGTTTACTAGGGTCATAAGAGACGAAGAGCTGAGAAGCCCTCTGATGTCCCCGCGTACACTCCAGGTAGAAGGCGAGCGCCCTCTTACAGTCCGGGGTATGCAGAACTGCTTCTGCCCTGCTGGTATGTGGCCTGGGAAAGAAAGTTGGAAGAACCACCTCTTGGTTCAGGTGAAACGAGGAGACCACTTTTGGGAGGAACTTGAGTTGTGTGCGTGGCCTATCGGACACTAGAGCCTGCAGCTCACTGACACGCCTAGCCGACGTGAGCGCCACCGGGAATAGCACCTTCCAGGAGAGGAAGCGCAGATGGCAAGTGGCCATCGGCTCAAAAGGAGGGCGAGTAAGTTGCTGCAAGACCGCTTTGAGATCCCACTCCGTCGCCGGAGGGCGGATTGGAGATTTCAGCAGGAGCAGGCCCCTGAGAAACCTGGCTACCAAGGGGTGAGCCGGGAGAGGCTGACTGTCTATCAGTGCATGGTTAGCCGACAAGGCACTCAGGTGGACCCTAACGGAGTTATACTTTAGGCCTAGTTCCGAAACATGAAGTAGGTACTGTAACACCTCAGGAACCTGAGATGAGAAGGGTTCTACAGTATTTTGACGACACCACACTTGGAACCTGAGCCATTTACATGCATAGGCTTTTCTGGTGGATGGCCTCCTGGAGGCTATCACTTCTTCTACGCCTTTGGGTAAGAGCAAAGGTGCCAGCCCTACCCTCTCAGCAGCCAGATCATCAAATTGAGGGATCTGGGATTGGGGTGCACCAGGGAACCCTGCTCCTGGGTGAGGAGGTCGGGCTGTACCCCCAAGGAGAGAGGGGTTTCCACCGCCAGTTGAAGCAGAAGTGGGAACCAAGGCTGCCTGGGCCACCTGGGTGCTACCAGGATTACCCAGGCCTTGTCCCTGCGAATCTTGAAGAGAGTTTGTGCTACCAGTGGCGTAGGCGGGTAAGCGTACAGGAGGCTTCCCGACCAAGGGAGAAGAAGAAGTAATTAGATCTTACCTGCTAATTAGTGTTCCTGAAGGAACGACAGTCCAGTCCCTTTACTTCTGGGTTACGCAACCCTTCCAGCAGCTTGGAGGCTGAGCCCAACCTTTTTGGAGGTGGGGCGGTATAAATACCACTGAGACCACCCACCAACTCCAGTATTCGACTGAAAAAGCAGCCTAAACAAACTTCTATGAATAATCAATAAACTAAAAACCTAACCCCTCTAGGGGATACAGAACAAAGAACCAAACCCTATTATTATTATTTTTTTTTGAAAATAGGAAATAGGGATAAAGAAGGGGGAAAGGCAACGGAGGAGGTGGAATGCCTGATACTGTCAGAGGCGACTTTTTCCCTGGCCTCCTTCCCCCCATACCTAGTTTCGTGCTCGGTCCGCGGCTCCGCCCTTGTCTGATAGGTCTTCAAGTCCGACCGAGCCGGGTGGGATCAGGGACTGGACTGTCGTTCCTTCAGGAACACTAATTAGCAGGTAAGATCTAATTACTTCTTCCTTATTGTCACTCCAGTCCAGTCCCTTTACTTCTGGGATGTATCAGAGCAGTTCAACTCTGGGTGGGATCCGGCAAGCCGGACTGAAGAACCGCCAGACCAAACCGAGCGTCCGCTGAACTCTGTACGTCCAGCCTGTAGTGTTTTGTGAAGGTATGCAGAGAGGACCAAGTCGCCGCTCTACAAATATCCAAAGGGGGAACTAGACTGAACTCTGCCCACGAGGTGGCCTGAGCCGGGTGGAGTGCGCCCGAAGCCCCACCGGAACCTGCTTCCCTTTTAGGATGTAGGCGGAGGCAATCGCTTCTCTGATCCACCTGGAGATGGAGGCCTTGGCCACCGCCTCCCCTTTGTGCGGGCCTCCGAACTGGACGAAGAGTGGGTCGGATTTCCGGAAGGGAGCTGTGCGGGAGAGGTATCGCTTCAAGATCCTCTGGACGTCTAGCAGTCGCAGCTTGCTATCCCTACCTCCAGGTCCCTCAGCCGGACAGGCCGGGAGGGTAACTGTCTGGTTCAAATGAAAGGGAGAGATGACCTTGGGCAGGAAGGAAGGAACTGTACGTAGGACCACCTTGTCCCCGAGAAAGGCTAGGAAAGGAGGTTGGGAGGACAGCGCTTGCAATTCGGAGACCCGCCTGGCCGAGCAGATAGCGACCAGAAAGACTGTCTTGAGGGTTAAGTCCTTCAAGGAAGCCTTCTTTACCGGTTCAAAGGGTTCCCCGACCAATGCATTTAGTACCAGATTGAGATCCCAAGGGGGGATCACCGACCTCCGTTGTGGACGCAGACGTCTAACAGCTCTTAGGAACCTGGAGACGTCCGCGTGGGCCCCTAGGGGCTTGCCGCGGATCTTACCTCTGTAGCAAGCGATGGCAGCAAGTTGGACTCGTACGGAACTGTGCGCCAGGCCCTTGTCAAGACCTGCTTGCAAGAATTCCAGGACCTCAGGGACTGAGGCCGAAAGGGGTTTCCTTCGGTGTTCCGCACACCACGCTTCGAAGATGCGCCAGACCCTTACGTAGGAAAGGCAGGTCGAGCGTTTCTTCGCATTCAACAGCGTTGAGATTACCGCTCCTGAATAACCTCGCTTCAAGAGACGCGCCCTTTCAATAGCCAGGCCGTAAGCGAGAATCGATCCACGTGAGGCATCAGCACTGGACCTTGCCTGAGCAGGCCCCTTTTGCAAGGGAGCCTCCAAGGCTGGTCGGCTAGCAACCTCACCAGATCCGCATACCAGGGGCGACGCGGCCAATCCGGGGCAATGAGAATCACAAGTCCCTGGTGAGACTCTACCCGCTGGAGAACCTTTCCGATCAGGACCCAAGGAGAGAACACGTAGAGAAGACCCTCAGCCGGCCATTTCTGAGACAGAGCATCCAGGCCTTCGGACATTCTTTCCTTCCGCCGACTGAAGAACCGGTCCACCTTGGCTGACGAGAAACTTGCCATGAGATCCATGACTGGGAGTCCCCAGCGGACCACTATCTGGTCGAAGGTCTCCTTCTCCAGCTCCCACTCTCCGTGGTCTATCCTGTGCCTGCTGAGGTAATCGGCCGTGAGGTTGTCCGTGCCTGCCACGTGCTGGGCCGAAATCGCTTCCAGGCGGAACTCCGCCCACTGGAAGAGAACATCCGCTTCCTTCTCCAAGGCGGGGCTTCTGGTGCCGCCCTGGTGGTTGATGTAAGCTACCGTGGTGACGTCGGAGAGAACGCGAATAGCTCTTCTTAGCACTAGGGACTCGAGCGCTCTGAGCGCTAGGGTGACGGCCTGCAATTCCAGTCTGTTGATGGGCCATTGAGATTCCAACGGAGTCCACCGGCCCTGGACAAATTGGTCCTCACAGTGAGCCCCCCAGCCTGTCAGGCTGGCATCCGTCGTCAACAGTACCCAGAGATGAGGCTCGAGGGGCATCCCACGTTCCAGATTCTCTGGGCACTGCCACCAGCGAAGGGCTCGTTTGGTCCGCGGAGCACACGGTAACTGTGTTGATAGGGGATGGTGTTGTGGGGACCATCGACGCAAAAGGGCGCGCTGCAATGGCCGCATGTGGGCCCGGGCCCTGGCCCAAGGCACTACCTCTATTGCCGCCGCCATTGTGCCCAGTACCTGAAGATAATGCCATGCTGAGGGGTTTCGTCTGTTTAGGAACTGCGCGACTAGCAGTCTTAGGTCCCTTGATCGCGTTCGAGACAGGAACACTTTGCCCCTTCCGGTGTCAAATCTTGCTCCGAGATATTCGAGGTCCTGGGAGGGAGTCATCCTGCTCTTTACTCGGTTGATGACCCATCCCAACTCCTCTAGAACCTGCATTACTCTGTCCGTCGCCGAGCGACTTTCTACTTCCGACTTTGCCCGGATCAGCCAATCGTCTAGGTATGGGTATACTAGTATTCCCTCCTTCCGGAGGAAGGCCGCCACAACTACCATCACCTTGGTGAATGTCCGTGGAGCCGTGGCTAGGCCGAAGGGAAGGGCCTGGAATTGAAAGTGGCCCCCCGGCACTGCGAATCTTAGGAACTGTTGATGGGACTTCCTGACTGGAATATGCAGGTAGGCTTCTGTCAAGTCAAGGGACGTCAGGAACTCTCCGCCCCTTACTGCTGCGATGACTGATTGTAGGGTCTCCATGCGGAAGTGTGGTACCCTGAGACAGCGGTTGACCTGTTTTAAATCCAGGATTGGCCGAAAGGACCCTTCCTTCTTTGGTACTACGAAGTAAATCGAGTATCGACCCGATCCGAACTGGTCTGGTGGTACTGGGATCACTGCCCCGAGTGCAATTAGACGAGCGAGGGTTGTCTCTATCGCCGACCTCTTTGCAGGGGATCCGCTGGGAGATTGAACAAATACTGGAGGTATTTGTCTTGCGAATTCGAGAGCGTAGCCCTCTCTGATCACCTCCAGTACCCACTGATCCGAAGTGACCCGGCCCATGCGGGAAGAAACAGCCTTAAGCGACCTCCCACTGGCCGCTCTTCCCCCTGGACCCCCGTCGCTTCATTGGTGTTTTCTAGGGGCCGAGGAGAAGGAGGAGGCCCCAAAGCCGCGCCCTGTTCCCCGAAACCCCCGGAAACCTTGACCCCTGGAGGGGAGGCATCCCCTGGAGGAGGGGTTCGATCTGGCTGGGCGAAACCTCCGAGTGTCCCTAGTCTGGGTACGCGTCGGGGGCAGAGGACGACCTTGTTTCGGTCTGTCTTCTGGGAGCCTGCCTCCCTTGGACTCGCCAAGGTCCTTTACCAGCTTCTCTAAATCCTCCCCAAACAGAAGTTTCCCCTTAAAGGGGAGTCGACTCAGGCGTGCCTTTGAGGAGGCATCCGCTGCCCAATTTCGCAACCACAAATAACGCCTGGCCGCAACCACCGAGGCCATGTTCTTGGCCAGACTTCTGATGAGGTCATACTGACTATCCGCCAAGTATGCTGCTCCGGATTCCAACCTAGAGGCGTTGGGCCGAGCGTCGCCCGTGGGGACCTCCGCTGCCTGAAGTTGCTGAGACCACCTTAAGCAGGCCCGAGCTACCCAAGCTCCCGAGATGGAGGCCTGTAAGGCGAGAGCGCTTACATCAAATGCCTGTTTCAGGAGGGTGTCCAATTTCCTGTCCTGAGAATCTCTTAAGGCCGAGCTGCCCTCAACTGGGATAGTAGTCTTCTTAGTGACTGCCGAAACCGCTGCATCCACTCTGGGGGACTTCAGTAGCTCTTTGTCTGCCTCTGGAAGAGGATATAGGCGCAGCATGGACCGAACTCCCCTTAGGCTAGATTCCGGCTGGTCCCATTCTTTCTGGATCATCTGGCGCACCACTCTGTGGACCGGAAAGACTTTCTGGGATCTCCTAATGGCCTGGATCAATGGGTCCTCCAACGCCTCCTCTTCAGCTGGCGTATCAGAGGCCACATTGAGTACTTTTAGGGATTCATTAATTAATGCCGGGAGCTCCTCCCGACGAAAGACTCTGATAATCCTGGATTGGTCTCATCTGGGATCTCTCCTTCTTCCAGCTCCTCTTCTTCTTCGTCTAAGTCCCTGTCCGAGTAAACCTCCTCCGGGGTACCCTGAGAGAGGGCCGCTAGGGGATCTTCCTCACTCAGCCGGGGGCGCTTAGGCGGTATGCCGGATTCTGGAATACCTGCTCCCAAGTGTCTGGCTGATTTGTCTTCCCTCGACGGTCCGGCCTCTCCTGCTCCTGAGCCCTGCTTCCGCAAGCAATAGGCCTTGTGAAGTAAGAGTATGAAGTCCGGGGAGAAAAAATCCCCAGACCCTCCTTCCCCCGCAGGGAGGGGGGTAGGGAAGGAGAAGGTACGTCCGAGGACGTAGAAGGAGGGACATGAGACCCTCCCTCCCCTCCTAGGAGGTCTCCTGACCCCTGAGGAGGGAGAGCTACGGTCAGATTAATTTCCTGCTCAACTGAGGCCGCCACTGCGGCGCAGCTCCTGCAGATTCCTGCCTCTGCGGAGGTGCCCCTGCGTGTTCCGCAGGAAGGACAGCAGGACTTGGTCGCCATGACCTAGGTTTGGGGACTTCCCCCTGGGAGCACTGAAATTCAATAAATTTCAATATATATTTCCCCCCGGGAAAGATAACTAACAGCCCCTTAGGATGGGAACAAGGGAAAAACAAAGTAAAAACAAAGGAAAAAACAAATCAGTTCTAAATGAAGCAAAATTAACAGAAAATTAAAAGAATTAAAATTAAAGGTGTACTAAATCAAATTATAAATAAAATTTATCTCCTTTTCCTCCAACGGAGGTATTTGCGTTTTAAATGCTGATTTGACTTCTGTGCCCGGCTCAGCGATCCTAGCCCGCAGGCTCTACACGTGGTAGGCCTCACCACGTGGAGCCTGAACGGGGAACCGCGAGGCTGTCCGACGAGCCGTGCTGCACTCCCAATGCCATCCAGAGCTGGAAACCGCTGCTGCCTTTCAAAATCGCTGCTTTACCGGCTCCCCCGCTGTGCCGTGAAGACCGGGTCTCGCCTCCGTGTCCAGCAGCTCCGGGACGGGATCAGCGAGAGAAAACGAATGGCGGTCTTGCCTCAAGCGCTCAGCCACCCGGAGGGCTTCAGCGCGAGGCAGGGAATGGCTGGAGAACTCGATGTGCTGTTCTTCCCAGGGGCAGAGGGGAGCAGAAGTCCTCCTCGGTGCTGCAGGCCGCCGTCCACCTCCGATACCCGGCCCGATCAGGAGGGGAGGGGGGGGGGAGGGAGAAGGGAGCAGGCAGGAATTAAAGGCGCAGGAGCTACCAAACAACTAGAAACCCAAACTACAGAAATAAAATGTAAGTAAGTGGAATTAAAACTAGTAGCTTAAAGGAATTAAAAGAATTAAAAGAATAAAATTAAAAGTAGGACTCCAGTAAGCCCTAGGCTTACGGAACCCTCCAGCTGCTTGGAGGCTGAGAATACTGGAGTTGGTGGTCTCAGTGGTGGTGGTCTCAGTGGTATTTATACCGCCCCACCTCCAAAAAGGTTGGGCTCAGCCTCCAAGCTGCTGGAAGGGTTGCGTAACCCAGAAGTAAAGGGACTGGACTGGAGTGACGATAAGGAAACGCATCTGCTGCTACCCTGAGGGGGTGCGGCTGTCTGGAGCAAAAGCGGGGTAACTGACGATTCTGTGGACTGGCAAAGAGATCTATGGATGGGAGGCCCCAGTGGTTGAAAATCTGCTGGGCAATCTCCCTGTTCAGTTGCCATTCGTGGGGTTGAAGAACCCTGCTCAGTCTGTCTGCCAGGCAGTTCTCTTGGCTGGGTAGGTAAACTGCATGGAGAGACATGTGTTGAACTGCGAAGGAACAGAGATCCAGGGAATCCTGGGAATGGATCTGCGAACCTGTGCCGCTCTGTTTGTTCACATAGAACATAGCCACCTCGTTGTCCGTCTACACTCCAACACAAGCCCACATCACCCCCATCCTAAAAGACCTCCACTGGCTCCCAATCAGTCACCGCATCAAATACAAGATGATATTAAACATATTCAGGATCAGACACAAGAGCTCAGCACTCAGCCTCCAAGCCCTCATACTCCCTGACACCAGCAACAGACCGAGAAGAAAAACCACAGCGGACACACTCAGCACCCCAAGCAACTACACAAAAGCATGCAAATCCACCGCACAAAGAGCCCTATCACTGGCGGCTCCAACAATATGGAACACACTCCCACACAACCTACGATCAACTGAAGATCTGAAGGACTTCCGAAAGCACCTAAAGACTGTACTCTTCACTGAGCACTACGGCCCAAGCGCATAGCTAGAATCTACATACTTGGACCTACTTTGGACTCAATTAAAGTTCAAGCACAACCAGCGACGGACACAGCAAACCAATGTACATAACTGTAAAAAGCGCACACTGTAAATAACTCACTCTAATCAGCACACCCGCACCCATGCACCCTTCACTGTACATAATCTCACCTGACATACACAACATTGCTAATGATTGTTTGATGTGTTTACCGCCTTGATTGAAGGATAAGGCGGGATAGAAATATCCTTAAATAAATAAATAAATACTCGGACAGACTGGTTGGAGAGGACAGAAGCAAAGGCTTGTAGAGCTAAGCGAATGGCCCGGAGTTCCAACAGGTTGATCTGGAGTGTGGCCTCCTGAGGAGTCCACTGACTTTGCGTGCAAAAGCCCTGGCAATGGGCTCCCCAACCCATCAAGTTATAATCACAGTTGCATATTTCCTGTTTTATGTAAACTCACCACAGTCTGTTGATTGAAATGAGTATTCCTGTTTAATGTAAACCGCGCTGATGAAAAAGAGTGCGGTATAGAAGAAATACAAATAAATAAATAAATAAATATCCATGGTCAGTACCCCAGTATGCACGGGAAACTGGAACGGTACTCCTCGCAGGAGGTTCCCCTGATTGTGACCACCACTGCAGGGACTGCACTAGGGGTTTGGATACTGCCACTCTATCGGACAGGCGTCCCGTGGCCTGTGACCACTGATCCCACAGGGTCCACTGAGCTGTCCGCATGTGCATGCATGCAAAAGGAGTAACATGAACCGTGGAGGCCATGTGGCCGAGCAGGCGTAAGAACCTCCGTGCTGATATTTGGGATACTTGACTCACCATGGCCACTTGAGACAGCAGGCGGTCTGCGCCCTGTCCAGTGGCAAGTAGGCCCTCGCCTGTATGGTGTCGAACCTTGCTCCTATGAATTCCAAGTTCTGGGTGGGGAGCAAAGAGGACTTTGCGTGATTGATGCTGTAGCAGAGTTATTGTGCGCGCTGTGGCGTGGTGCACCTCCTGAGTTGATTGGCCCCTTATGAGCCAGTCTAGGTAAAGGAACACAAAGATCCCCTGGCTTCTGAGGAAGGTCGCTACCACAGCTAAGCACTTGGTGAAAACCCTTGGAGCGGAAGCCAAACCAAAGGGAAGCACTTTGTATTGGAAGTGGCTTCCTCCGACCACAAAGCTGAGGTTTTTTCCTGTGGTCGGGATGTATGTGGATGTGTGTATAAGCATCCTTTAGGTCCAAGGAGCATAGCCAGTCTCCCTGCTGGAGGTAAGGCAGAAGGATCCCAAGTGAAAGCATCTTGAACTTTTCCTTTACGAAGAACTTGTTGAGATTTCACAGGTCTAGGATGGGGCGAAGGCCTCCTTGTCTTTTAGGCATCAAGAAATACCTGGAGTAAAAGCCTTTCCCCTGCAAGTGGTGGGGCACCGGTTCCACCACCTGATCCTTGAGCAGACCAGCCAACTCCTGCAAGAGGCGGCTCCTGTGCAAGAGGGTCTGCGATGCTCTCCTGAGAAATAGGAGGTAGGCACTTGGCTGAAATGGAGTAGATAGCCGTCCTGGACTATTCTGAGAACCCAAGTGTTGGATGTAATGGCTGGCCACTTGTGGGCGTACAGGGACAGCCGACCTCCTGTGCAGGGCCGAACCATTGGTGGGAGAGGAGCTACGCAGAGGGAGTCAAAAACCCCCTCCCTGCTGGGCAGGAGCTGGAGGCTTGGGGGTTTGAGGCTTACAAGGGCCATTTCCCTGTCCCCTGGCCTGCTGCCCCTGTAGTTTCTGTAAGCCTGTCCCTTCTTCGGGTAAAAGGGTCCCCCCCCCCCCCCCCCCGAGGTCTTCTTCCTGTGAGAAGGAGCAGATGTCTTCTTCGACAGCCTTGTCCGGGTCAGGTACTTGGACTCGAGTTCAACAGCCTTCTCAGTCATGGGTTTGCCGAAGAGGTTATCTCCTCGGCAGGGGACATCGACCAACTTGTCCTGTACCCATGGCTCGAGGTCAGATGACATGAGCCAAGCCTGGCACCTTGCACCGATGCTGGCCGCGGCTACCCGGGCCGAAGCCTTGAAGCCGTCGTAGGCTGCTGGAGACAAACTTCGAGCACTCTCTGATCCCGGTGGACAGGGCCTTGAAGCGCTGCAAGGGTTCCTTGGAGAGGCCAGCAGAGAACCCGGCAAGCTCCTTTGCCAGGTCTCTTAAGTACATGCCCATGTACAGCTGGTAGGTCTGGACACGGCATGACAGCATTGAGCCCTGGAAGCACTTTCTGCCGAAGGCGTCCAGGTTCTGGGCCTCCTGGACGGGAGGCACCGAGGCGTGCATCTTTTGGCTCTTGAGCCTTTGCATGGACGATTCCACAACCATGGAGTTGTGCGGCAGCTGCGCTTTTTGGAACCCGGGGTTCTTACGGACTCAATAAATGGAATCGACCCGTTTGCTGAGGACCGGCGCCGAGGCCAGGGACTCCCACATGCGGAGCATCAACCGTTCCAGCATCGGAGGCAACGGTACAGTAAGGGACTCCTTTGGAAGAGAGTCATACTGGAGGGCATCGAGATCCTCGGCTCGAGGCTCCTCCTCGGCATCTACAGGGAAAGCCAAGGCCTTGGCAATATCCCTCACAAAGTCCGAGAAGCTGGTGTCCTCCGGGGGCGACCGTCTCAGAGGTTCCAAATCCGGGGAGTCCGATGGGACGTACTGGGTCCGGTGGGTATCAGGCGAGTCTTCCTCCTCTGTCTCCCAAGCTGAGCCCTCCGAGGACTCCTCGATGGACTCCAGCCTCGAGGGCTTCGAGCATGTCCATCCCGACGCCGATAGCCCCAGCAACTACAACCTCGGCCCCGAACAGGATGTCGAGGGAGACCTTGGCCGAGGATAGACTCGAGCCCGCATGGACTCAAGGATCGGCTCTGCCTCCGGGGTCGACTTAGACGTCGAGGTCGCGGTGGTCGGGGCGGATGCACGGGCGAGACCGGCTATCAGCGCCTGCTGCTGGTCCATGAAGGCAGACACGCTGCTCTCCAAGGCCGCCAACCTGAGATCCAGCTCAGAAGGCTCCGCAGCCCCCGGCTCGGTTCCCGACGCCGGGACTGACGCCGGTTCTCCCGGAGGAGAGTCCACGAGGACAACAGGCATTACCTTGTCTAACGCCTCTGGCTCCGTACGAGGTATTTTAAGCAAGCCTCTCCGACTCGGCGAACCCGGGGCGGCATTCGGCACTCTGTGGCCTGAAACCCGAGGGCCCTGGCCAATCTGAGTCATCCAGAGACGCAGCCCTCGTGGGTTTCTTTTTCTTACGGTGCTCCCGGGTGGGAGACCCCCTTTCAGAAGACCCCCGATGGTGCTTGGGTTCAGAGTCCTGAGACGTCGAGGCTTCTGATGAGGTCCTGGCCCGGACAGATCCAGACTTGGAGAAAATGGTCTCGCGCTGGTGCTGCCTGCTCCTCAATGCTTTGGAGGACATCTTGCCACACGGACCACAGACCACCGGGTCATGGTCGGGTCCGAGGCAGCAGTCATGGGTGTCGGTGAGGGACATACGTTTTTTACACCAATCACACTTCTTGTAACCCGCTGGCAGCCATTGGGGGAAAAAGGGCCCCTGCGAGGTCAAAAGACCAGGCTGCCAGTTAAAAGAAAAAGAGCGCAAACGCTAGTCACTAAGGACAAAAATGAAAAAAGTCAGTCGGACTCGATACCGGTGTAACAAGCCGAAGTAAGAAGGGGAACTGGCGTCGAACCGGTACCAAAAATGGTAGAAAATAAAACAACAATCAACTTTTTCTGAGGAAAATGGGATGACGTTTGTCGGGCTCCGTGGAAAAAAGAAGACTGAGCAAGATGGCACCCTTGGGCGGGAAGGGGAGCGCGCATGCGCGAGGCATTCCCAAAGGCTTTCTCTGAAAGCTGGGGGAAATTGCTCCGCATGAGGGCTCTGTCGGCACCGACGTCACCCCATATGTGAGGACTGACTTCCTGCTTGTTCCTGGAGAAGACCATATGGCCTATCTATTCTGCCCTTCCATATCAACTACAGTCACTTTTTTTTCCTTTAGAGATCTTCTGTTTGTCCCATGCTTTCTTAAAAACAGAAGCCATAAGGTCGCTTGGACCATGAACTTCAAGCAGTCCTTTCCGTGGCCTACTAGGGTATAATACTGATCCAATTTCTCTGGAGGAAAAAACTGGGCCAGATCAGCCAAGTCACACAAGATGTTTTTCAAGAACAAGCTGGTAAGAGGCCACACAGGCAACAAGCATGAAACTCTGGAAACATCTACTCCCGGAAGAGTCCAATGTCCAAACCTCCTTCCCTGGAGGTGCTGAGGAATGAGTCTTGGTACTTTTGATTCTCTTTCGGGCAGATTCGACCATCAAAGAATGGTGCGGAAGCTAAGGCTTTTCGGATCTGGGAACCTTCTGAACTCTGTACATGGAGTCAAGTCTTCTACTAACTGGAAGTACAGTAAGGGGGTTCTCCCACATTCTCATCTGTACCCTCTGCAGGATGCAGTGCATGGGCATTGTCATCGCCTCCTTAGGGGCAAAGGAATACTGTAGGATCTCCAACTATTCTGCACTGGGCTCATCCTCTGTCTTCAAAGAGCTGAACAAATTGGTGGAGGGGTTGCGCTCTATGTTAAAGAGGGCATTGAGTCAGAAAGGATTAAAGTTTTGCAGGGAACACAATTTGCTGTAGAATCTCTATGGATTGAAATTCCATTTATGAAGGGGAAGGTGATGGCAGTGGGAGTATACTATCGGCCGCCTGGCCAGAATGAACAAATGGATGATGAAATGCTCAAAGAAATCAAGGAAGCTAACAAAAGCCACAACAGAGTAGTAATAATGGGTGATTTCAATTACCCCGGTATCGACTGGGACAGTCTCACAGCAGGACAAGCTAAAGAGATAAAGTTTCTAGATGAAATAAATGACTGCTTCTTGGAGCAGCTGATTCATGAACCAACCAGAGGGGAAGCCATACTGGACCTAGTCCTTAGTGGAACTCCAGATCTGGTGCAAGAAATAAGGGTGTTGGGACCACTTGGCAATAGTGATCATAGTATGATCATGTTTGATTTAATCAGTGGAGGACAGATAGTAAAGGAATCCACAGTACTACCTTTTAACTTTCAAAAGGGAGACTATGATAGAATGAGGAATATAGTTCGGAAAAAACTAAAAGGAGCGGTTCCAAAGGTTAAAGACTTACAGCAAGCTTGGGTGTTATTTAAAAATACTATCCTCGAAGCCCAGACCAGCTGTATTCCACGCATTAAGAAAAGTGGAAGAAAGTCCAAAAAACTGCCAGCATGGTTTAAAGGTGAGGTCAGAGAGGCTGTTGCTGCCAAAAGAGCAACCTTCAGGACATGGAAAAAAGAGCCAAATGATGAAAACTGGAAACAACACAAGCACTGGCAAGTTAAATGCAAAGCATTGATAAGGCAGGCAAAGCGGGAATTTGAGAAGAAACTTGCTACGGAAGCAAAAACACGAAATAAAGACTTTTTCAAGTACATTCGTAGCAAAAGGCCTGTGAGAGAGTCAATTGGACCATTAGATGATAGAGGGGTAAAAGGGGCAGTAAGAGGGGACAAGGCTATAGCAGAGAGACTGAATGAATTCTTTGCTTCGGTCTTTACTGAGGAAGATGTAGGGATGTTACCCAAGACTGAAGTGGTATTTAAAGGTGATACTGCAGAGGAATTGAGAGAAATATCGCTACACCGGGAAGATATATTACAACTATTTGATAAACTGAATAGTAGCAAATCACCTGGACCGGATGGTATACATCCCAGAGTGTTGAAAGAACTGAAATATGAGATTGCAGACCTGCTATTGGTAATCTGTGAACTTTCATTAAAATCATCTGTAATACCTGAAGACTGGAGGGTCGCCAACGTAACACCAATTTTTAAAAAGGGTTCCAGGGGTGACCCGGGAAATTACAGACCGGTGAGCCTGACGTCAGTACCAGGGAAAATGGTAGAAACCATCATAAAGAACAAAATTACACAGCATGTAGATAGTCATGGCCTAATGGGAGACAGCCAACATGGCTTTAGACAAGGAAGATCTTGTCTTACTAATCTGATCTGTTTTTTTGAAGGTGTGCATAAACAGGTAGACAAAGGTGAGTCGGTTGATATAGTGTATCTGGACTTTCAGAAAGCTTTTGACAAGGTCCATCAGAGACTTTTGGCAAAGCTAAAAAGTCATGGGATAGGAGGCAGTGTACTATTGTGGATCGGGAACTGGTTAAAAGATAGAAAGCAGAGGGTAGGGCTAAATGGCCAATATTCCCAATGGAAAAAGGTGAATAGTGGAGTACCCCAGGGATCTGTACTGGGTCCCCTACTTTTTGACATATTCATAAATGACCTGGAAAAAGGAATAACTAGTGAGGTTATCAAATTTGCAGATGACACAAAACTGTTTAAAGTTGTTAAAACCCAAGAGGATTGTGGAAAACTGCAGGAGGATCTGGATAATTTGGAAGACTCGGCATCCAAATGGCAGATGAAATTTAATGTGGACAAGTGCAAAGTTATGCACCTAGGAAATAACAACCCACACTATAGTTACACGATGCAAGGCTCCACATTAGAAACCACCACCCAGGAAAAAGATTTAGGAGTCATCGTGGATAACATGTTAAAACCCTCCGCCCAGTGTGCAGCGGCGGCCAAGAAAGCAAATAGAATGCTAGGTATCATAAGGAAAGGGATGGAGAATAAAACAAAGGATATTATAATGCCTCTGTATCGCTCCATGGTACGACCGCACCTTGAATATTGTGTGCAATTCTGGTCACCGTATCTTAAAAAGGACATAGAGTTATTAGAAAAAGTACAGAGAAGAGCCACCAAATTGGTGAAGGGGATGGAAGGCTACTCCTATGAAGAGAGGCTAAAAAGGTTAGGGCTCTTTAACCTGGAAAAGAGATGGCTGAGGGGAGATATGATAGAGGTCTATAAATTAATGAATGGAGTGGAACGGATAAACGTGGATCAATTGTTTACGCTATCAGAATATAGAAGGACTAGGGGACATGTAATGAAGCTACAGGGTAAACTATTTAAGACAAATAAGAGAAAATATTTCTTCACTCAACGTGTAATCAAACTCTGGAATCTGTTACCGGAGGATGTAGTAAGGGCTGTTAGTATAGCTGGGTTTAAAAAAGGTTTGGACAAATTCCTGGAGGAAAGGTCCATAAACCACTATTAAAAAGGGACCCAGGATATCAATGCTTGACCTAGTACAAGCACTGCAGAACCTGTGTCTTTTGGGGAAACTGCTAGGTACGTATGACCTAGATTGGCCACTGTTGGAAACAGGATACTGGGCTTGATGGACCTCGGTCTGACCCAGTATGGCATTTCTTATGTTCTTATATCCCTGACAAACCTTTGGAAGGTCATGTCCTCAGGTGGGGGCCTGCTCTCTGACAAATCCTCAGATTCCGTGTCAGTGAGCCAACCTTCTAAGTCAAACTCAGAGAGGAAGTCGAAGTACTTCTGAGTCTCTACCTGATCACTTTCCTGCTTAGAGGGGGATCGGGAGCTCCTTCGGAAGTGATGATGCACAGATACCTGTCTAGATCTTGAGGGGACATCGGACCCTGAGACACTACATAGGAATATCAGTCGGCCAGGCACTGGTGTCTAGATCCTTTGATGCACTGATGTTGATGCCTCTTCCACAGGCAGGGCATGTGTCTCAAGGATCAGCTGTAATGGCCGATGTTGATGCAGCTGACGCTGAGACCCCAGCATGCTGCACCGCCAACAGTTTCACAAGGCTTTCCTTGAGCGCTTGCAGAAGGTGCTTCTCCATGGTTGCTGATTCCAAAGGCTGCGGGGCCTGAGCAACTTCAACCGATGTATCCAGTAGGTGTATAAGGATATTGACAGCTGGGTCTCGGCTGTTGATGCCCCTCCAATATCCTGGAGGATGAGCACTCCTCCCTTCGGGGCACCTTTGAGGGGTGCTCACACAGACCCTCATCACTTTTTACGCCATGCTTCAAAGGGCTTCGACACCGATGCACCAGAGTCTTCACCCGATGTTCAGCATGGCAACCTCTCAACATCAGAGACAACAGAATCAAATCCTTCCTTGTTTTCAGGTAGAGATCAATCAATAGCCGATGCTCCGGGGCACTATGGCTGCTCGGCTCCAATTGAGCTACAGAGCCTCTCGGGATTGATGCACTGCCAGTGACCGATACAGCCTTGGAAGCTATAGAAAGATGCCATCAATGCCAATGAATTGGACTTCTGAGCACCAAAAAGTGATTCGCGCTGCTTCGCACAACCCTAGAATCCTCTTTTTGTCATCTGTGAACACAAACACAAATTACAAGAAGAGGGCTGATGATCAGGTCCCAGGAACTTGTATGCACAGATTGTGGATATCTGTAACTGATGTGGTCCTAGAGCACTTGGAACACTTCTTGAATCTGCTGGCGGGTTTCTGGGACATGTCGTTCAGAAAAATAGCCACAGCAAAGTTTAATGGCTCAATGACAAGGACAGAGGCCCACCAGAACACCGCACCAGGAGGGCCAAGGTGTCGCGGCAAAAAGATAATAACGATCGAAGGAGAAAAAAGTTAAGAGAGAAGAGAGAACCACGACAGTAGATGAATGGGACAAAAACCTGAGGCAAAAAAAACTTTGCGAGGGGAAAACAGAAAAGTTTACCAGTGGAGGTGTCTGGAACATGTCCATGGGCTCCAGGGACAACAAAAGACTGATCAAAGATGGCGCCACAACAGCAGATAGGTTGGAGCCCCCAAAAGCTTTCAATAGAAGCTGGGGATTGTTCCCACGTGGCCTCAGTCGGGGAACGTCACCCATATGTGATGACTCGTTCATGCTTTTTCCTCTACAATTCTCCTTAAAATTTTCTTCAGTTCATGAAACTAGGAAGCCCTCCGCCTTCCCTCACTACCTACAATCTTTAAAGGTACTATTGTATTCAAAGCTGCTCATAGATCCTTATTCCAAATCCCACCATACCATCACTTTTCACCGGATGATTAACCACTACATCCAGAAATTTCATTTGGTTTACCATCCCTTGTGTTTTTACTTCCCATACACTAGTATTCCCCTTGTTCCCACTGTGCATTTGACGTCTCAGAAGACAACAGTGATCTGACCACATCATTGAACAGAATCCCTAAGTTACCCAATTCCTCACTACCCCTCTAGTACCTCCTAGAAAACACAGGGGGTGTGTGGGGTGATATTCTACAGCGGTGGAGACTAACATGGTTTCAACAGCTAGTCATTGCCACTGAAACTTAAACCCAGATATTCAATGCCAGGGTGAGATCCAGCCACTGACATTGAATATCTTGGTCAGCCGGATAGTAAATAAGCTAACCAGCAAAAGTTAGGCCAGTCCTTAATGTGCCTAATTTTCACCACTTTACAATAACCAGGCAGAGGCTCAATATCACCACTGCCTGGTTATTGCCTGGTTTTACCCCCCCCCCCCCCCCCCCGAACTCTCCAATGCTAGCTGGCTAGGATCAGGATGTGCATTGGCGGCACCCACTGATATCCCAGTCAGCGCAATTAATGCAATTAGCAGGTTTGTTAACCATGTTGACCATTTTGAATATCTCCCCCACAAAATCTAAAATTAACTATATCGGTCACCATCTTTGATTACTCAGAAATACGTGGCCTAGTGAGCAGAAAAATGGACAGAGAATCAAATTCTGACACGCGTGACCTTTAGTAAGATCACTATCTCCCACTGCTTCAGGTGCCCATCTAGACTATAAGCTATCTGGGCCACAGGATCATTTACATACAATTTTTACCAAGGCAATTCAAAATATTTTTGAGAAGTAATCAATACTAAAGGAAAGATCTGAGTTGAATAGACGGATGGTGAAGCAGACAGAATTTTTCTATCCTTTTTGGAAAAGCTAAAATGAAATGGATTAGAAGGAAGACAAAGGAAAGTTGACTGAATTGTGATAAGAATCCCACTTAAGAGACAGCAATGGGACAGAGACACCCAGGAAGTGGCGACACATCATATACTCTTGTTACTAGGGCAAACAGGATGCCTGGCTTCATTACGCTTTCAATGGGCTGCATGACAAATACCCTGGATTCTCCCCCTCACGCCCCAGAGCATAGGACCAACAAAAGAATTAGATAAGCAACATTAACCAAGTGGGGGGTAGTGGGAAGAGCTCTAAAAATTCAAGGTTGTGGTGCAGCCACATATGAAAAGGCATTTTAAAAACCCAAATATAAGAAAACAAAACCAAAGCCCCTTTCTCTCACCTCATCCTCAAGATCACCTTTAGCCACATAGTGCATTCCTTTCTCTCTCCTCATCTTGCCACCTCCTGCAGATAGCCCATTGGCAGCCGGGGTACTGAACTTTGGGTAAGAGAAACTGGTGGTATAACATGAAATGCAGTGTGAGAGACATGAGCAGTATTTCTATTTACAGCATTCCCACATCACTTATATCATCTTCTGATAAGGTAACCCAAAGGAACCTTCCCTTTATCTTGCTCTGCATCTGATTAATCTATAGGACTCTGCTTTACAGAACAGAGATCAGCAATGAAAGGGCTCCCAAAAGCTAAACCACAGCCATATACAACCAGACCGCTGGCCTACAGGCCCAAAGGTAGACTAAAACTAATTTTTAAAAAATGTTTGGATTTAACATTTAAATCTGATTCGAAACAAAAAAAAACCTACTTTAAAACAAAATAGCTTATATAATTAAATCTCATCACAAACATGCTAAACCTACGCTTAGTCTGATAAAAATGAATGAATGTCTCCGTCATACTCACATATATTGCGTTACTTTCCCATTGAAACCTAGGCATTCATTTCAGTTTGTCTCATGAAAAAGGCTCCACTCAGTCTAGCACTGTCCAATAACAAACTAACACTTACTTCCGGAAAATCCTGACTTTCGGTCTCTCTTTCTCGGTACATTCAAAGTCACATGTGCAAAAAAACCAGACTGAACAGGATTATTGTTCTACACTTATGTGGTTTTGGAACCAGGCCAAGCAAGGCAGAGAAGATAAATAGAACAGACAATACAAAAAAAGAGAGGCAAAGTAAAAGGAAAGAATGGATCGGACGGAAATGAAAAAAGGGAAGAACTCATTCAGTGTACACAGCTAGCGTAGTTACTCACCTGTAAAGCACAGTTACTTACCTGTAACAGGTGATCTCTGGGAACAGCAGGAATAAGTCTTCACATCGGTACCGACGGAACCTGCGTGGGAACGCTCCCCAGCGTCCAATCAGAAAGCCTTTGGGAGCATCCCACAGCGCCCGCGTGCTGCCTTCCCACCTTTCCCAACTGTCTCTCCTCAGTTAAGTTTTAGAGCTGAGACAAAGAGAGAGAGAGAGGGAAAGGAAAAAAGAGAGAGAGAAAGACAACTCCTAGGGGAGGTGGGTGGGTTGTGAAGACTTATTCCTGCTGTTCCCAGAGATCACCTGTTACAGGTAAGTAACTGTGCTATCTCCAGGAACAAGCAGGAATGAGTCTTCACATATGGGGACTCCCTAGCTTTAGATGCCAGGGAGAGACCCCAGAAGTTGTGTGTCCCTGGAACAGGGCTGTACTTCCCCACCTGGATCTCTGGCATCCCATGAGGGATGGTGGGTAGGAGTTGATTAAGTATGGAACAGGTGTTTAAGAACAGCCTGACCAAACAAGGCATCCCGGCGGGAGTCCTTGTCCAAGCAGTAATGGGCTGTGAAGGTATGAACCGAGGCCCAAGTGGCTGCTCGACAGATATCATCGATAGATACAGAGTTCAGATGAACCATTGAGGTTGCCAGGGCTCTCACATTGTGAGCTGTGACATGGCCCTCCACAGCCCTCTGATAAGCGAAAGAAATACACTGGGCAATCCAGTTAGAAAGTGTTCTCTTGGAGACTGGTTGTCCCAAATGAGAAGGATCAAAGGCAACAAAGAGTTGGGAAGACTTTCTATGTTGCTGTGTCCTTTGTAAGTAAAAAGCCAAAGCTCTTTTACAGTCCAGGGCTTGAAGGTTCCTCTCTGCACTTGATGCATGAGGTCCTGGAAAAAAGACAGGTAGGTAGACCTCCTGGTTGAGGTGAAAAGGCGAGACCACTTTAGGCATAAAGTGTGGATCAGTCCTAAGGACCACCTTGTCATGATGGAACCTTGTATAAGGTGGATTAGCTACTAGTGCTTGCAATTCACTGATGCAGATGTGATAGCAATGAGATGTGCAGATGTGATAGCAATGAGAAAGACAACTTTCCAAGAAAGGTATTTCAAGGAGGTGGTAGCTAAAGGTTCGAAAGGCGGCTTCATAAGCTGACCAAGAACCAAATTTAAGTCCCATGCCACCGGGGGTGGTCTAATGGGAGGCTTTGTTAAAAGGAGGCCTCTCATGAATCTTGCTACAAGAGGATGAGAGGAAATAGGTTGTCCATTTAGAGGCCTAAGGGAAGCTGCAATAGCATTCAAATGGACTCTTACTGAATTTGTCTTAAGGCCTGCATTAGACAGATGAAGGCGATACTCCAACAATGATTCCAGAGGTATGGCACGGGGGTTAAGACCCTTCTCATAACACCAGATGGTAAACCTCCTCCACTTGAAAGCGTACGAACGTCTAGTGGAAGGTTTTCTGGAAGCATAAAGAATATCTTTCACTTGTTGAGAAAGATGAAGATCCTGGAGATCTAGGCCTTCAGAAACCAAGCCCTGAGATGCAGAGACTGGGGAATGGGATGCCATAACCTTCCGTCCTCCTGAGAAAGGAGGTCTGGAGCAGACCCTAACTCTAGGGAGGGAGCTTGAGAGAGATGTAGAAGCAGAGGGTACCACACTTGCCGTGGCCAATGTGGAGCTATGAGAATCATGTGGCCTCTGTCTCTCTGAAGCTTGAACAGGGTTTTGGGAATTAGGGGAATGGGTGGAAAGGCATACAGGAAGTCTTGACCCCAATGAAGGAGGAAAGCAACCCTTGCCTGAGCCCCCTGAGCCGGAGTTCTGGAACAGAATCGGGGAAGTTTGGCATTCCATGGACTTGCAAAGAGGTTTATGTCCGGGGTTCCCCAAATTCGAAAAATCTTGGATACCTGGTCCATATGTAGGGACCACTCGTGTGGAAGGAGAACTCGACTGAGTCTGTCCGCCCAAGAGTTTTGAATACCTGGAAGATAAACTGCCAGAAGATGAATGTGATGCTCTCTGGCGAGGGCCCACAGTCGCAGAGCTTCGTTGCAAAGCGACAGAGAGCCAGTTCCCCTCTGCTTGTTTACATAGAACATGGCTACCTGATTGTCCGTGTGGATAAGGACTGTCTTGTGGCTGAGCAGGGTGTGGAAAACTCGTAGAGCAAGGAAGATTGCTCTGAGTTCCAAGAGATTGATATGTAGACAAGTCTCCTGTGGGGACCAGATGCCCTGGGTGGAGACGTCCTGAAGATGAGCTCCCCAGCCCATTGGAGAAGCATCTGTTTAAGAGTTGCTTGGGGTAGGGGTTGTTGAAAGGGGGACCCCAGCAACAAGTTTTGAGGGGACTTCCACCACTGGAGGGACAAAATGAGGCGACTTGTGTTTGCTATTTTGTCTGACAGGCAGCCTACTGCCTGGGTCCATTGGGTGGATAAAGTCCACTGAGCTGCTCTCATGTGAAGACGAGCATATGGTACCACATGTACAGTGGATGCCATGTGGCCTAGTAACTGTAACATCTCTCGAGCAGTTAGTAGGGGTTTTAACTCTGCTTGAGAAGCTAACTGCACCAAGCGAAGGCAACGGGCCTGGGGAAGATAGGCCCTTGCCCTTGTGGTATCCAGCAATGCCCCTATAAACTCCAGGGACTGAGTAGGGACTAAGTTGGATTTTGGGATGTTTATTACCAGCCCTAAATACTGAAGGATACGCATTGTGCAGGTGAGAGAAGTCTCGGCCTCTGATTGAGTGGGAGCTCGAATGAGCCAGTCGTCCAGGTAAGGGAAGACGAATATTCCCAAGGTGCGCAGAAAGGCAGCAACCACTGCCATGCATTTCGTGAACACCCTTGGTGCAGAGGCCAGACCAAAAGGGAGCACTCTGTATTGATAGTGCCTTTCCTGAAAAAGGAACCGAAGGAACCTTCTGTGAGATGGATGGATGAGAACATGAGTGTACGCATCCTTGAGATCTAGAGAACAAAGCCAATCCTGACTCTGAAGGTATGGCAGCAGAGTTCCTAGAGAAACCATCTTGAATTTTTCATTTGACTAGGAATCCGTTCAACTCTCTGAGATCTAAGATGGGTCTGAAGCCCCCTGTTTTCTTTGGATATCAGTGCTCGATATCCTGGGCAAGCGCACATACTTTACAACAGAGGGCACATACTTTACAACAGAGGGCACAAAAATTACGGTTCCGATTATGATAGAAAACACAGACGTCTTAAAATTGAACTTCTGCGCTGTTGACTACTGCCTGCCATCGCCTGCTGCAGTAGACTCACAAATTCTTGTGAGAAAATGGACGCCAGTCCCAAGGGCCAGGGCGTCTGCCCCGGGGAAGCGTCTATGGCTGAAGAGGGCCCAGCCACTGGTTCCTCCCGGGCCACCTCTACTGGATGTTTGGACGATGGCCCAGCCTCGGCCCCCGGACATTCTCCTTTGTCCTCCTGTGCCTGATCCATCGAGGCCTCCCGCACACAGGCCTTACAGACCCCAGAGCTCGCGCTAGTCTTAGCTCCACACACCATACAATTTGGTTTAGAGGGCATCTACACAACACCTAACCCAGGACTTGACACCCTCTGAGAAACAGCTGCAAATCAAACTTCTATCACTACTTAAACTGTCAAACCAGCTGCCCGGCTATGGAAAACATCCCTCAGCCAAAACCGCGGTAGCTGAGGCCTGCAGAGGAAAATGTCCCGCCAAAAATGCAAGCAGTGCAAATCAGCTCACTGACGCGGCCTTAACGCGCCGCCACCACGCGACTGGGCCTACAAGCACTTTCGCGCCCAAATCATTGCCGCGAACAACCGCTGGGTCTGCTTACCTTCTGGCGGTTCCCGAGCGTGGAGAGACTCTGCTTTTACTTTCAGTGCTAGCCGGCGATCTTAAAGTAAAGGACAGAGGGCAGCCTGAAGATACCGGACCATTGAAAATCTCCAGTTCTCGGCAGACGCCGACGAGCGGAGACAGCGCACAGCAGGCAGGGCTTCTGACTAGGCGCTGGTCACGCTGCGTTCCAAGTTAAATCTATCCTCTAGACAAAAACCCCAGAACTCTTCTATCCTCCACATTAAAATGTTACTGAGCCATGCCCCGGGTCGCTAAGGTTAGACAAGGAGCAAGGAGGAGGGAAGTACAGCTGAAGGAAAGCCTGCTGCCATGTAAAGGCACAGTGCTTCGAGACGCAGACTCCACTCTGCTTTAAAAGCTACTATCTTTGTATCAGTCTAAATTAAATTTAAACAACTCCTAATTGTTCCTCCAGTGAGCCCGGGCCTCCGAGCTCACCATCCATCTAGCTGCTTGGAGACTGAGGTAACTGGTGGCAGGAGGCGGCTCCCGGATAGTTATACCTGTGACATCACAAAAGAAGGAGTTCCTCAGTCTCCAAGCTGTTAGATGAGATGGGCAACCCAGAGGTCCGGGACTAGACTGGATACACGCTCAGGAACCACGGTTGCCTCGGCCATCTGGGGGCTACCAGGATCAGCAAGGCCCTGTCCCAAAGAACCTTGAATAGGGTTCGGGCCACTAAAGGCGTTGGAGGAAACGCATACAGCAGGCCCGTAGACAAGAGATTATGAAGGCATCTGCTACTATTCGCAGAGGATGCGGTTGTCAGGAACAGAACCTGGGCAGCAGACGGTTCAGTGGACTGGCAAAGAGATCAATGGTTGGAAGACCCCATTTTAGGAAGATCTGCTGGACCACTAAGGGATTCAAATGCCATTCATGAGGCTGTAGAATCCTGCTCAACCTGTCTGCCAGGTAATTCTCTTGGCCAGGTAGATAAACTGCCTTGAGAAACATGCCTTGTTTGACTGCAAAGGCGCACAGGGCCTGTGCTTCCTGACACAGAAGTCTGGATCCTGTGCCCCCTTGTTTGTTCACACAGAACATTGCTACTTGGTTGTCTGTCTGAATCAAGACAGACTGGTGAGAGAGGACATGAGAGAAAGTTTGCAGAGCCAATCGAATAGCTCGCAACTCCAACAGATTGATCTGCTGTGTGGCCTCCCAAGGGGACCAGAGGCCCTGAGTGCATGCCCCCTGGCAATGTGCATCCCAACCTTGAAGAGAAGCATCGGTCGTCAGCACCTGTGTGTGTGATGGTGCCTGGAAAGGTACCCCTTTGATAAGGTTTGGGAGATGCAGCCACCATTGCAGGGAGGCCGCCAGTAGTTTGGACACTCTTACTCTGTCTCTTAAGTCTCCTGTGGCCTGTATCCACTGAGCTCTGAGGCACCATTGAGCAGGCTGCATATTCAGACGAGCATCTGGAGTTACATGGACCGTGGATGCCATGTGGCCCAAAAGCCTCAGGAAATGTCTGGCAGAGACCAGAGATCTACTGCAAAACTGCTAGGCCAGAGCCATCAGTCTGTGAGCCCTCTTCCCGGGCAAATAAGCCATTGCTGGTAAGGTATCCAACCTTGCCCCTATGAACTCTATTTCCTGCGAGGGGAGCAAAGTGGACTTTGCAATGTTTATGACGAAGCCCAGGTGCAGGAGAAGAGAGACAGTGCGAAGAGTGGCTTGTCTGGCTTCCTGTGGAGACTGACCCCTGATGAGCCAGTCGTCCAGGTATGGAAAGACAAAGAGGCCCTGGTTTCTGAGATAGGCCGCCACCACCGCCAGGCATTTGGTGAAAACCCTGGGTGCGGAGGTTAGGCCAAATGGAAGTACCCTGTACTGAAAATGATTTCCTCCCACTACAAATCTGAGAAATTGTCTGTGGTCTGGATGAATGAGGATGTGAGTATAAGCATCCTTTAGGTCTAAGGAGTATAGCCAATCTCCCTGCTGGAGGAAGGGCAGCAGTATTCAAAGGTAAGCATCTTGAACTTTTACCTCTCCAGGAACTTTGAGATTTCACAAGTCTAGGATGGGCCTAAGGCCTCCTGTCCTTTTTGGTACCAAAACGTACCTGGAATAGAAGCCTCTTCCTATCAGGTGGTGAGGCACCGGTTCCACCGCCTGCTCCTGTAGAAGACTTGCCAACTCCTGAAGGAGGAGGTTCCTGTGCAGAGGGAGTCTTGGAGGCTCTCCTGGAAAATAGGAGGGAGGTAACTGGTTGAAGTGGAGCAAGTAGCCCTTCTGGACTATGCTCAGTACCCAGGTATCCCCTGTTATAGCTGACCATCTGTGGGCGTACAGTGTCAGCCGGCCCCCTGTGCTGAGTGGAGCGGCTATGCAGTGGGAGTCATAACCCCGCTCTCTGCTGTGCAGGAGCCGGAGCTGGCAGCTTGGGGGTTTTCTGCCTACGGGGCCCATGTCCCTGCCCCTTGGCCTGCTGACCCTGTTGAAGAGCTGTAGAGGCCTGGAATTGAGGGTAGAATTTGTAGGCAGAGGCCTTCCTCGGGTAAAAGGGTTTTTTCCCCGAGCCCTTTTTCTTCTGAGAAGGGGCAGAAGTCTTTCTGGACAGCCTTGTCCTGGTGAAAGTCTGTGTCTCGATTTCTGCAGCCTTTTCAGCCATGGGTTTGCCAAAGAGGTTCTCACCTCGGCAAGGGACATCGACCAACTTGTCCTGAACCCATGGCTCGAGGTCCGATGACTGTAGCCAGGCCTGACGGCGTGCACCGATGCCGGCCGCTGCTACTCGGGCCGAAGCCTCGAAGCCATCATAGGTTGCTCAAGATATAAACTCCGAGCACTCTCGAATCCCCGATGACAAAGCCTTGAACCTCTGCAAAGGTTCCTCGGAGAGGCCAGCAGAGAACCCGGCAATCTCCTTTGCCAGGTCTCGGAGATACATGCCCATGTACAGCTGGTAAGTCTGGACACGGCACGCCAGCATAGAGCCCTGGAAGCACTTTCTACCGAGGGCATCCAGGTTCCGGGGCACCGAGGAGTGCATCTTCTGACTCTTCAGACGATGCATGGCCGATTCCACAACCATGGAGTGGTGTGGTAGCTGTGCCTTCTGGAACCCAGGGCTCTTACGGAATCGATAAATGGAATCGACCTGCTTGCTGAGAACCGGCACCAAGGCTGGTGCCTCCCACATGCGGAAGAGCAGCCGTTCCAGCTCAGAGGAACCGGTACAATAAAGGCCTCCTTTGGGGGAGAGTCATACTGGAGGGCCTCGAGCTCTTTGGCTCGAGGCTCCTCCTCGGAATCCGCGGGGAAGGCCAAGGCCTTGGCCATATCCCTCACGAAGTCCAAGAACCGGGTATCCTCCGAGGGGGACTTTCTCCGAGTCTCGAACTCCGGTGAGTCCGATGGGATGCACCGGATCCGAAAAGTGTCTGGGGACTCCTCGTCCTCCGTCTCCGACCCCTCCTCGGAGGAATCGAGCAGCTCTGGCCGGGCGGGCACCAATGCTATCCGCTCAGACGCCAAGGGTACCGATGTCGACGACCTCGGCTCCGTACGGGAGGCCGAGGGAGAGCTTGGCCGCGGATCAACTCGAGACCGCATGGACTCGAGGGTCGGCTCAGCCTCCGGGGTCGACTTGGATGTCGAGGTCCTGGTGGTCGGGGCAGATGCACTGGTCAGACCGGCGATCAACACCCGCTGCTGTTCCATGAAGGCAGCCAAACTGTTCTCCAAGGCCATCAACCCGAGTCCGAGCTCAGGAGACTCAGCAACCCCCGACTCAGCCACCGACGGCGTCAGGGCCGACGTCGGCTCCCCCAGAAGAGAGTCCACGAGGACTACAGCTCCACACGAGGTAATTTTGCAGGCCTCTCCGGCTCCGAGGACCCGGGATGGCGGTCGGGGCTATGCGACCTGGCCCTCGAGGGACCAAGAGCGTCCACCGTTGCCGTCCTCGCGGGTTTCTAATTCCTTTTGTGTTCCCATGAGGGAGACCCCTGCTCAGAGGAGCCTCGACGATGCTCGGGGTCGGACTCCCGAGACGTCGAGGCCTCTGACGAAGTCCAGGCCCGGCCGGATGCGGAGTCAGAGTAGATCCTTTCTCGCTGATGCTGACGGCTCCTCAACGCCTTCGAGGACATTTTGCCACATGGGCCACAGATCATCGGGTCAATGATCGGGCCTGAGGCACCAGAGGCAGCAGTCGTGTGTGTCGGTGAGAGACATCAGTTTTACACCGATCACACTTCTTGAACCCGCTGGCAGATATCGGGGGAAAAAGGGCCCCTGCAAGGTCAAACGACCGGGCTGCCGGTGAAAAAGAAAAAGAGCGTGAACGCTAGTCTTGAAGGACAAAAACCGAAAAAACAGCTTTGGGCTCGATACCGGTGTACTGTGCCTAGGCAGAAAGAGGAACCGGCGTCGAACCGGCAAAAAGCCACGAATCTTCGAAGGAAAAATCAACTTTTAACCGGGTGACTAAGACACACATCCGTCGGGCTCCGCGGAAAAAAGAAGACTGAGCAAGATGGCACCCTTGGGCGGGAAGGGGACCGCGCATGTGCGCTGCATTCCCAAAGGCTTTCTTTGAAAGCTGGGGAAATGCTCCGCACGAGGGCTCCGTCGACGCCGATGTCACCCATATGTGAGGACGGACTTCCTGCTTGGTCCTGGAGAATCCTATATACCCTCACACTTTGCCAGAGAAAAAGTCATGTTTTTTGGGCATAAGAGAAACACTGCCTCAGAATATTTTGAAGAAATTCCTGCCCTGGGTTTAAAAAAAAAAAGAAAAAAGAAAAATATGTCAAGTGTAAGCAGTGCCAGGAGGAGATACAGGGCCTAGTTACAAGAATGAATCAGAATGAAAAGTATTGGAAAAAAAGTGATGTGGAGGAAAGTGTGGCTATGCTACAATGTGCACTAACTGGTTAATCAACTAAAGAATTCACTTGGTAACATCACTCTTCAAGACTCTCTCAACAACAGGAATGTTTGCCATGTTGCTAGAAAATAAAATCTTAGCTAAGTCTTATGGCTATCTATTTAATTTATCGCCATTCATGAACACACTCTGGGTTTATTTTAGGAGCCCAGCTCCTCCAAGGGAGCCCCAGGATCTCCAGGGCCTGCCTCTATCCTTTTGTGTCAGCAGCGTATCAAACAGCCGACACCAGGAGAGTACTAGGACTACTGCAGCAGCAGGCTCTGGGAAGCAGCATCCTAGCACTCTTATCTCCTCATCTCTTGCTACTGATTGATTTTTAAGTTTGCAGAATAAGCCAATCTGTGGCAAGAGGCGAGGAAGCAGGCGTCCTAAGGTACTGCTCCCCAACACACCACCTTCTGCAGGAGTCCTAGTACCCTTTCTCCTGTGTCTCGGGCAGACTGATACAGCACCAACAAAAAGGGTGAAGGAGGGAGGGAGGAAATGAGAGAGCACAGAATAAATGTATTTTTCTAGATATTGCAGTGCCCAAACACTCTACTGCATGGCTCAACACGTTCCAGGTGCCAGGTCACCACTGTGACCAGAAATTTCCCTCTATTTTTGTTAAACACTGCTGCACTGCCAGAACAGAAGAACCCTCTTCCCTGCACTGCCTTGATATCATGTTTTGGGAGTGCAGTGTGAAAATTCCTGCACCATGCAGTGCAAACTCAGAGAGCCACTAGTACAGAAGCAGCCGCTGCTGTTCCAGTGGCAGCAGCAAATGCATAAATTAATAGAACTGGCCCAATGGGTGCCTGGGAGGTGGCAGCTTAGCTGCCCTATAAGGAGTCACTAGCTTGGGGGGGGGGGCGGGGAATGTAGCTGGCTACACGGGATAGAGGGGGATAAAAGGCTTGTGGTAATGCTAGCTGGATAAATGTAGCTTGCTACATGGAGGGGGCAGAGGCTTAGAGCTGGGGGAATGTAACTGGATACATGGGGGGGTAGGGTGTTTGAATAAGGGGCTCACGAGGTGGCTGACTGGCTTCCTTGTTGGTGAGGTCTAGCTATTTGGGGAAGGAGGAAAGGGAAACCAGCGAGGAAGAGAGGGATAAGAGAAAGACTGGATGACAGATAGGGTTGGGGTGGAGGAGGGGAGAGGAGAGAGAGAAAGAGCATGCAAATAAGTGTAAGATCAAAACTGAGCAGGGAGGAGTATCGATGGCTGTATATTTCTGCCAAGGGCCAAGATTTACCAATCTTTCTTTTTCTTTAAACATGTAATGGGAAAGCGTAGTTACTCACCTGTAACAGATGATCTCCGGGAACAGCAGGAATTTAGTCTTCACATATCGTCGGTACCGACGGAGCCTGCGTGGGAACGCTCCCCAGCGTCCAATAGGAAAGCTTTTGGGAGCATCCCATAGCGCCTGCGTGCTGCCTTCCCGCCTTTCCCACTGTCCCTCTTCAGTTGAGTTTATAGCTGAGACAAAGGAGAGAGAGAGAGAGAGAGACAACTCCTAGGGAAGGTGGGTGGGTTGTGAAGATTAAATTCCTGCTGTTCCCGGAGATCACCTGTTACAGGTGAGTAACTACGCTATCTCCAGGAACAAGCAAGAATGTAGTCTTCACATATGGGAACTCCCTAGCTGAAGATGCCGGGGAGATGGCCCCAGGAAACTGCAACCCATTGTGAGATGGGCCATGCTTCCTCCCATGGATCTCTGGCATCCTACCAGAGATGGTGGGTAGGAGTTGAATTAAGTCTGAAAGAGATGTTGAAGAACAGCCTGGCCAAATAAGGCATCCCGGCGGGCGTCCTTGTTCAAGCAGTAGTGGGCTGTAAAGGTATGTACAGAAGCCCAAGTGGCTGCTCGACAGATATCGTCGATAGATACAGAGTAAAGGTTAGCCAGAGAGGCTGCCATGGCTCTCACATTGTGAGCTGTGACATAGCCTTCAAGAGGAAGACCCTTACTCTCATAGGCAAAGGATATGCATTGTGCAATCCAGTTAGACAGAGTCCTTTTGGAAACTGGAAGCCCCAAATGACTAGAATCAAAAGCAACAAAGAGTTGGGAAGACTTTTGATGTTGCTGTGTTCTTTGTAGGTAAAAAGCTAAAGCTCTTTTACAGTCCAAGGTATGAAGGTTCCTTTCTGCATTGGAGGCATGAGGCCTCGGAAAGAATACAGGAAGGTAGACCGCTTGTTTTTAATGGAAAGGGGAAACCACCTTTGGCATAAAGTGTGGATAAGTCCTAAGAACGACCTTATCATGGTGAAATCTGGTATAGGGAGGATCAGCCACTAGAGCTGGCAACTCACTAATGCGGCGTGCGGAGGTGATTGCAATTAGGAAGATGACCTTCCAGGAAAGGAATTTCAGAGATGTAGTGGCTAAAGGCTCAAAGGGTGGTTTCATGAGCTGCCTGAGAACAAGATTCAAATCTCATGCCACCGGTGGTGGTCTAATGGGAGGTTTTGTTAATAGAAGACCTCTAATAAATCTTGTTATAAGTGGATGAGAGGAAATAGGTTGTCCATTTAGGGGCTTGTAGGAAGCTGCAATAGCACTAAGATGGACTCTTACTGAATTGGTCTTAAGACCAGCATTTGATAAATGAAGGAGGTACTCCAGTACCGATTCCAGAGGTATCGCAAGGGGGTTAAGTCCCTTCTGAGAACATCATATGGTAAACAGTTTCCACTTAAAGGTGTATGATCGTCTTGTGGAAGGTTTTCTAGAAAATGTAGGATATCTTTTACCTGTTGAGAAAGGTTGAGATCCTGAAGGTCTAGGCTTTCAGCAACCAGGCCCTGAGATGCAGGGAACTGGGGATTTGGGTGCCATAGCGTCCCATTCTCTTGGGAGAGAAAAATCTGGAGCACACCCTAACTCCAGAGGTGCAGCTTGAGAGAGATGTAGAAGCAGAGGATACCACGTTTGCCGTGGCCAACGTAGAGCTATGAGAATCATACGACCTCTGTCTCTCTGAAGCTTGAATAGTGTTTTGGGTTTGAGGGGAATGAGTGGGAAGGCATAGAGGAAGTCTTGACTCCAGTGAAGGAGGAAGGCGTCCCTTGCCTGACAATCTCGAGCCGGAATTCTGGAACAGAACCAGGGAAGTTTGGCATTCAGTGGACTTGAAAGAGGTCTATGTCTGGGGTTCCCCAGATTTGAAATATTTGGGCAACCTGGTCTGAGTGGAGAGACCATTCGTGTGACAGCAGTACTCGGCTGAGTTTGTCTGCCCAAAGGTTTTGAATGCCTGAAAGATATACCACAAGGAGATGAATTCGATGCTCTCTGGTGAGGGCCCACAGTGTAAAGCTTCGTTGCATAATGACAGAGAGCCTGTTCCGCCCTGCTTGTTCACGTAGAACATGGCTACTTGATTGTCCGTCTGGACTAGGACTGTCTTGTAGCTGAGCTGGGCTTGGAATACTTGAAGAGGAAGGAAGATTGCTCTGAGTTCCAGGAGGTTTATGTGAAGACAAGCCTCCTGTGAAGTCCAGGTACCCTGGGTAGAGAGATCATGCAGGTGGGCCCCCCATTCCACCTGTGATGCATCTGTTAGAGTGGCCTGGAATAGGGGTTGCTGGAAAGGAGACCCCACCAGAAGGTTCTCCAGTGATTGCCACCATTGGAGGGACGAAACAAGACGTTGAGTTTGTTATTTTGTCTGACAGGCGGACTTGTGGCTTGTGTCCACTGAGTGGATAGGGTCCACCGGGCTGCTTGCATGTGGAGGCGAGCATAGGGAACTACATGTACAGTGGATGCCATATGTCCCAATAGTTGGAGCATTTCTCGAGCAGTCAGTTAAGTCTTCACTGCTGATTGGGAAGCTAACTGCACTATGTGCACACAGCGGGGCTGTGGAAGGAAAGCCCTTGACTGTCTGGTATCTAGACAAGCTCCTATGAATTCTAGGGACTAAGTAGGAGCAAGATGGGATTTTGGGAGGTTTATGACCAATCCCAAATATTGAAGGATTCGCATTGTGTGGGACAGAGAAGAGCTGGCTTCTGGAGCCGTGGGGGCTCAAATGAGCCAGTCGTCTAAGTAAGGGAAGACGAATATCCCTAGAGTTCGCAGAAATGCAGCTACTACTGCAATGCATTTCGTGAATACTCTTGGTGCCGAAGCCAGACTAAAGGGAAGAACTTTGTATTGGAAATGTTTTCCCTGAACAGGAACTGTAGGAATTTTCTGTGATCTGGATGGATGAGAAAGTAGTTACTCACCTGTAACAGGTGTTCTCTAGGAGCAGCAGGAATCAGTCCTCACTTATAGGTGTCATCGACGCCGATGAAGCCCCAGCGGAGCATTTCCCCAGCTTTCCATGAAAGCCTTTGGGAATTCTGGCACGCATGCGCAGTTCCCTTCCCGCCTAAAGGTGCCATCTTACCTCAGTCAAATGACATAGCTAAGAACAGCACACAAAAATGTAAAAATTAAACTATGTACAACTGCAACTCCAAGGGGAGGAGGGAGGGTAGTGAGGACTGATTCCTGCTGCTCCTGGAGAACACCTGTTACAGGTGAGTAACTACTCTTTCTCCAGGACCAAGCAGGAAGTCAGTCCTCACTTATGGGTGGACTCCCCAGCTCTGGGCTACCAGGAACCCAGGCCGAACAAGAGAACTCCCTCTAGTCTCAGCAACACAGTAAAGGCTTTGCAAGAACACACCCTCCACAGGTAGCCCAACCAGAGGGCAGGAGTTGCCTAGACCTCAAAGAGATTCCGGAGTACTGCTTGGCCAAAAGCACTGTCCCTACGGGACTCCCTCTCCAGACAGTAGTGGGCTGCAAAAGTCTGGCTTGAAGACCAAGTAGCAGCCCTGCAGATGTCTTGCAATGGAACAGAGTGGAGGTGAGCCACTGATGCAGCCATTGCCCTCACACGGTGGGCCGTGACCCTACCCTGCAAAGGAAGGTCAGCTGCCTCGTAAGCCCAGGTGATACAGTCAGCCACCCAGATGGACAAGGTACGCTTGGACACAGGCCTCCCCAAGTTATTGGAGTCAAAAGAAAGGAAGAGCTGAGAAGCCTTCCTGTGACCTTGCGTACGTTCAAGGTAGAAGGATAAGGCCCTCCTACAGTCCAAGGTATGGCAAACTGTTTCAGCTGACTTGCATGAGGCCTAGGGAAGAAAGTAGGAAAAACCACCTCCTGGTTGAGGTGGAAAGAGGAGACAACCTTAGTAAGGAACTTAGGGTGAGTCCTGAGGACCACCCTGTTTTTATAGAACCTGGTGTAAGGTCTATCACAGACCAAGGCCTGAAGCTCACTCACTCTCCCAGCCGAAGTAAGGGCTATTAGAAAGAGAGTCTTCCAGGAAAGGAAGCGTAGAGGGCAAGTAGCCATAGGCTCAAAAGGTGGGCGAGTCAGCTGCTGCAAGACCACATTAAGCTCCCACTCAGGAGCAGGAGGACATATGGGAGGTTTGAGCAGAAGCAAGCCTCTGAGAAACCGAAACACCAAAGGGTGCACAGACAAAGAATGGCCCTCAACTAGGGAGTGGTGAGCTGCTAAAGCAGAGAGGTGGACCCGAACAGAGTTGGCCTTGAGACCCTGATTGGACAAGTGCAGCAGGTACTGAAGCACTACTGACACAGTACAGGAGAAAGGATCCTCAGCATGTAGCTGACACCACACAGAGAACCTTTTCAACTTGAGAGCATAGGTCTTCCTAGTGGATTGTTTCCTGGAGGCTAGGAGAACTTCCTCAACCTCGGGAGGCAGGCCCCAGGGAGCCAACACTACCCTTGCAGTCTCCATGCCATCAGATTGAGAGCTTTGAGATTGGGATGCAGCAAGGAGCCCAGATTCTGAGAGAGAAGGTCAGGTTGCAATCCCAGAGGCAGATCCACTGCCAGTTGAAGCAGGAGGGGGAACCAAGGCTGCCTTGGCCACCTGGGAGCTACCAGGAGGACTGAGGCCCTGTCTCGGAGAATCTTGAACAGTGTTCGGGCCACCAGAGGGGTGGGAGGAAACGAATAGAGTAGGCCCTGAGTCCAGGGAATCAGAAAAGCATCTGCTGCTACTCTCGGAGGATGCAGTTGCCTGGAGCAGAACCTTGGCAGCTGGTTGTTCAGTGGACTGGCAAACAGGTCTATGGAGGGAAGCCCCCATTTCAAGAAAATCTTTTGAACCACTAAAGGATGTAGCTGCCACTTGTGTGGTTGCAAAATCCTGCTCAATCTGTCGGCCAGGGAATTCTCCTGGCCTGGAAGATAGACTGCTTTGAGGAGCATGTTGTGCTTCAGGGCAAAGGAACAGAGGTCCTGGGCCTCCTGGCAAAGGGGCTGGGAACCAGTTCCGCCCTGTTTACATAGAACATGGCTACCTGGATGTCTGTCTGGATCAAGACAGACTGTTGTGCCAGGGAAGCAGTAAAGGCCTTGAGGGCCAAGCGGATAGCTCTGAGTTCCAGTAGACTGATCTGCTGGGACGCCTCCCAATGAGACCACAGGCCCTGGGTGCACTTGTCTAGGCAGTGTGCTCCCCAACCCTGCAGAGAGGCATCGGTGGTCAGTACCACTGTATGAGGTGGGATCTGAAAGGGCACCCCCACCAGCAGATTGGGGGGGTGTAACCACCAGTTGAGGGATGCCAGGAAACTGTGGGACACTCTGATCCTGTCTCTGAGACTGCCTGAGGCTTGTGACCACTGAGTCTGAAGGCACCACTGGGCAGGTCTCATATTGAGCCTGGCATTGGGGGTCACCTGTACTGTCGACGCCATGTGGTCCAGAAGCCTGAGGCAGAGCCTGGCGGAGACCAGGGACCTGTGCAGAAACTTGCTGGTGAGGTCCATGAGCCTTTGTGCTCGGTCCACCGGTAAGAATGCTCTTGCCAGCTGAGAATCCAACCATGCTCCTATGAACTCCAAGTTCTGGGAGGGGAGCAAAGTGGACTTTGCGAAGTTGATGACAAAGCCCACCTTTTGGAGCAGTTCTATGGTCCTGTTGGTGGCCTGGTGAACTTCTAGGGAAGTCTGGCCTCTGATGAGCCAGTCGTCTAGGTAAGGAAACACAAAGATGCCCTGATTTCTCAGGTAGGCTGCCACCACTGCCAGGCACTTGGTAAACACCCTGGGAGCGGATGTCAGTCCAAAACGCAGTACTCTGTACTGATAATGGTTTCCTCCCACAATGAACCTGAGGTACTTTCTGTGGTCTGGATGAATAAGGATGTGAGTGTAAGCATCCTTTAGATCTAAAGAGCAAAGCCAATCTCCCTGCTGGAGGTAGGGCAGAAGTGTTCCAAGAGTAAGCATCTTGAACTTCTCTTTCACTAGAAACTTGTTCAGGTTTCTGAGATCCAAAATGGGTCGAAGACCACCGGTTCTTTTTGGCACCAGGAAATACCTGGAGTAAAACAAGTGACCTTGGAAGTGGGGAGGCACAGGCTCCACCGCCTTGTCCAGCAACAGACCTTTTAGCTCCTGGAGGAGAAGGGCTGTATGCAGGGGAGGCCAGAAAGGTTCCTCTGGGAAGTGTGGCGGAGGCAGTTGGTGAAAGTGTAGGGCATAGCCCCGATGGACTATGTCCAGCACCCAACTGTCTTGAGTTATCAAGGGCCACTTGTGGGCGAACAAGGCTAGGCGGCCCCTGGTGCAGGGCTTGGTCTGCAAGGGAGGTATGGCTATACTCAAGGAGTCAAAAAAACCCACCCTGCTGAGTGGGAGCAGGGGCTGCAGGCTTGGGGGTCCTCTGCCTACGGGGCCCATTACCCTGGCCCTTGGCTTGCTGACCCTGGGGGGCAGCTTGGGCAGCCGGATATTGTGGGTACTGTTTGTAGGCAGTGCCCTTCCTCGGGTAAAAGGACTTTTTACCCGAGCCCTTCTTCTTATGAGAAGGGGCAGAGGTCTTCCTCGACAGCCTTGTCCTCGTGAGGTGCTCTGTCTCGAGCTGAGCAGTCTTCTCGTCCACAGGCTTGCCAAAAAGGTTTTCACCTCGGCAAGGGACATCGACCAACTTGTCCTGAACCCATGGATTGAGGTCCGATGACTGCAGCCATGCCTGGCGTCGGGCCGTGATGCCGGCTGCCGCTACTCGGGCCGAAGCCTCGAAGCCATCGTAGGCGGCGTGGGACATGAACTTAGAGCATTCCCGGATCCTCGAAGACAAGGACTTAAAACTCTGCAAGGGTTCCCCGGAGAGACCAGCAGAGAATCCAGCCAACTCCTTGGCCAGGTCTCGTAAATACATGCCCATGTACAGCTGGTAAGTCTGGACACGGCAAGCAAGCATCGAGCCCTGAAAGCACTTTCTACCAACGCCATCAAGGCTTCGGGCTTCCCTTCCAGGAGGCACCGCGGAGTGCATCTTCTGACTCTTCAGACGATGCATGGCCGATTCCACAACCATGGAATGGTGTGGTAGCTGTGCTTTCTGGAAGCGAGGACTCTTTCGGAGCTGATAGATGGAATCGACTCGCTTGCTCAAAACCGGCGCCGAGGCCGGAGCCTCCCACATCCGGAAGAGGAGCCGTTCCAGCATCGGAGGAACTGGGACAGTAAAGGCCTCCTTCGGAGGATTGTCATACTGCAGAGCATCGAGCTCTTCGGCTCGAGGCTCCTCCTCGGGGTCAGCCGAGATAGCCAGGGCAGCGACCATATCGCGGACAAACTCCGAGAACCTAGTATCCTCCGGAGGGGATCTATTCCGGGGCTCAGACTCAGGTGAGCCCGAAGGGACACACCGAGTCTTGAAGGTGTCAGGAGACTCCTCGTCTTCGGTCTCCCAAGCAGACTCATCCGATGTCGAGTCGAGGTCCGACCCCGCAGGGCCTCTAGGCACCCGCCCCGACGTCGGTGGCACCGACGTCGGTGGCACCGGCGTCGAGACCCTCGGTCCCGAACGGGAGGTTGAGGGAGACCTCAACCGAGGACGACCTCGAGCTGCAAGGGACTCGAGTATCGGCTCGGTCTCCGGGGTCGACTTCGAAGTCGATGTCCCGGTGGTCGGGGCAGATGCGCCAGACAGGCTGGCCATCAGTGCCCGCTGCTGATCCATGAAGGCAGACATTCTGCTCTCCAAGGCTGTCAACCTGAGACTCAGCTTGGGTGACGCAGCAGCCCCCGACTCGGGCCCCGGCGGCGCCGGGCCCGACGTCGGTACTCGGGGAGGCGAGTCCACGAGGACAATAGGACTTACGTGTCCAGCAGACACCGGCTCCAAGCGAGGAACTTTAGCTGGCTTCTCCTGGTCCACGGGCCTGGGACGACGGTCGGGGGTCTTAGACCTGGCCCTCGAGGGCTCAGGGACCTCCTCCGACGCCGCCCTCGCGAGCCGCTTCTTCCTCTTACGTTCCCGGTCGGGGGACCCCCTGTCCGAGGAGCTTCGACGCCTCTCGGGATCGGAATCCCGAGATGTCGAGGCCTCAGACGAGGTCCGGGCCCGGGTAGAGGCCGAGTCCGAGAAAAGCCTTTCACTTTGTTGCTGACGACTTCTGAGGGCCTTGGAAGACATTTTTCGACATGGCCCGCACGTTTTGGAATCGTGGTCCGGGCCAAGGCACCGAAGGCAGCAGTCGTGTGTATCGGTGAGAGACATTTTCTTACACCGATCACACTTTTTAAAACCACTGGAAGCCATCGGGGAGAAAAGGGTCCCCGCGAGGTCAAAGGACCGGTCTTCCAGGAAAAAAGAAAAAGAATTGGCGCGAGCGCCTAGCCACTAAGGGCAAAAACCAAAAAAAGAAAAAAGGGATTCGATACCGGTGTACCGAACCTGGCAGGAGGGGAACCAACATTGAATCCAAGGAAAAAAGCGAAATAACGCCAAGAAAAAACTTCTCTTTTCCGGGAAAAAAAGGACACACGTCCGATGGGCTTCACGGAAAAAAAGAGACTGAGGTAAGATGGCACCTTTAGGCAGGAAGGGAACCGTGCATGCGTGCCAGCATTCCCAAAGGCTTTCATGGAAAGCTGGGGAAATGCTCCACTGGGGCTTCATCGGCGTCGATGATACCCATAAGTGAGGACTGACTTCCTGCTTGGTCCTGGAGAATATATGCATCCATTAGATCTAGAGAACAAAGCCAATCCTGACTTTGAAGGTATGGCAGAAGAGTTCCTACAGAGATCGTTTTGAATTTCTCGCGGAAAAAGTATTTGTTCAATTCTCTGAGGTCTAAAATGAGTCTGTGTCCTCCTGTTTTCTTTGGGATAAGAAAATAGGGGGAGTAGAACCCTGTACCCTGTTGTAGAATGGGTACTTGTGCTATTGCTCCTTGAGCAAGGAGTGTTTATGTTTATTGACTTAATATACCGCTCTTACAAATACATATCAGAGCAGCTCACACGGTACAAAAAACCCCCCGAAGAAGCCATATGGCGAAGAGGGGAAAGGAAATTATAATATTAACAGGAAAGCAAACCAGGTGTTGTGACCTCCTGATCTAAGAGATTGTTGACAGAGATCTGAGAATTGAACTGTCTTACGATTGTAGGAGGGGGCATGCTGTGAAAATGAAGCTTGTACCCCTCTCGTACAATGGACAGAGTACAATTTTCTGTTATTTGGTGCCATCTGTTGGCAAAATGACACAACCTGCCAGGAATGGCTAGGGGTTCTGGACAGTTCAGGGGCAGGAAGGCTACGTTCTCTAGGTAAGAGTCAAAGCCCCTGAGGAGTCTGAGCCTGTGGAGCTGGCTGAGCTCTCGGCCCCTTTGGCTTCTTTTGTTGTCTAGTTTGTTACTGTTGTCCCTTTTGGGCAGCCTGAACTGTACCGTGCCCCTGCTGGGCATAAAAAGTAGTTACTCACCTGTAACAGGTGTTCTCCAGGAGCAGCAGGAATCGGTCCTCACATATGGGTGACGTCGGTGCCGATGGAACCCCCGTGCGGAGCATTTCTGCAGCTTTCATAGAAAGCCTTTGGGAATGCAGCGCGCATGCGCGGTCCCCTTCCCGCCCAAGGGTGCCATCTTGCTCAGTCTGATGACATAGCTAAAAGACAGCAAAAAAAGCAAAAATTAATCATATGACTGCAACTCCAAGGGGAAGAGGGAGGGTTGTGAGGACTGATTCCTGCTGCTCCTGGAGAACACCTGTTACAGGTGAGTAACTACTTTTTCTCCAGGACCAAGCAGGAAGTCAGTCCTCACATATGGGACTCCCTAGCTTAGGGCTACCAGAGGCCCCAAACTGAAAAATGAGCTCCCTCTAGAGCCTCAGCATGCAAGAACAGAATCTTCTCTGATAACGCCCCCGACAGGTAGCCGAACACCAGGGCCGGAGGGTAGGAGTTGCCTAGACCTCAAAGAGATTATGGAGTACCGCTTGCACGAAAGCACTGTCCCTGCAGGACTCACTCTCAAGGCAGTAGTGGGCCGCAAAAGTCTGGCTTGAAGACCAAGTAGTGGCCCGGCAGATGACTGTCAACGGAACAGAGCGGAGATGAGCCACTGACGCAGCCTTCACCCTGACACGGTGAGCCGTAACTCGACCCTGCAAGGAGAGGCCGGCTGCCCTGTAAGTCCAGGCGATGCAGTCAGCTACCCATATGGACAAGGTACGCTTGGAGACAGCCAACCCCCAACTTACTGGGGTCATAAGAGATGAAGAGCTGAACCGCCCTCCGGTGCTCCCGCGTACGATCAAGGTAGAAGGACAACGCCCACCTACAGTCCAGGGTATGCAGAACCATCTCAGCCCGGCTAGCATGAGGCCTGGGAAAAAAAGTCGGAAGAACCACCTCCTGACTGAGGTGGAAGGAGGAGACAACCTTTGGAAGGAACTTAGGGTGAATCCTTAAGACTACCCTATTCTTATAGAATCTAGTATAAGGTGCTTCTGAAACAAGGGCCTGAAGCTCACTCACTCGCCTAGCTGAGGTAAGGGCTACCAGAAATAGCATTTTCCAAGACAGAAAACGCATAGGGCAAGTAGCCATAGGTTCAAATGGTGGGCAAGTAAGCCGTTGCAAGACCACATTTAAATCCCATTCAGGGGCAGGTGGACGCACTGGAGGCTTAAGCAAAGCAGGCCCCTGAGGAAGCGGGCCACCAAAGGATGACTGGAGAGAGGCTGACCCTCCACTTGTGAGTGGTGTGCTGAAAGAGCACTAAGATGAACTCTAACAGAATTGGACTTAAGGCCTAGGTTGGACAGGTGAAGCAAATACTGCAGCACCACTGGTACCAGGCATGAGAAGGGATTCTCGTTGTGTTGAGTACACCAGGCAGAAAATCTATGCCACTTAAGGGCATAAGACGTTCAGGTGGACTGCCTCCTATAGGCCAAGACTACGTCCTCCACTTCCCTAGGCAGTAGTAAAGGCGCTAGGACTACCCTTTCAGCAGCTAGGCCATCAGATTGAGGGACTGGAGATTGGGGTGCAAGAGGGATCCCTGCTTCTGAGACAGGAGATCAGGTTGCATCCCCAGAGGAAGAGGAGTGTCCACCGCCAGTTGCAACAGTAGTGGAAACCAGGGCTGCCTTGGCCACCTGGGTGCCACCAGAATCACTGAGGCCTTGTCCCGGATCACCTTGAATAGTGTCTTGGACACTAGAGGCGTGGGAGGAAACGCATATAGGAGGCCTGTAGACCATGGAATGAGAAACGCATCCGCTGCTACTCTGAGAGGATGCGGTTGTCTGGAGCAGAACCTGGGAAGTTGATGGTTCAGAGGACTGGCAAAGAGATCCATGGTTGGAAGACCCCATCTCAGGAAAATCTGTTGAACCACTAAAGGGTTCAACTGCCATTCGTGCGGCTGCAGAATCCTGCTAAATCTGTCCGCCAGGTAATTCTCCTGACCTGGGAGGTAGACTGCTTTGAGAAGAATGCCATGATCGACTGCCCAGGAGCACAGTTGCTGTGCCTCCTGACAGAGAAGACGGGACCCTGTGCCCCCTTATTTGTTCACATAGAACATAGCCACTTGATTGTCTGTCTGAACTAAGACGGACTGGTGAGAGATGAGATGAGAGAAAGTTCTCAGGGTTAAGCGGATAGCACTCAGTTCTAAGAAATTGATCTGCTGTGCGGCCTCCCATGGAGTCCACAGGCCTTGAGTACATGCCCCTTGGCAATGTGCACCCCAACCTTGTAGAGAAGAATCGGTTGTCAGCACCTGAGAGAGTGGAGGTGCCTGAAAAGGCAACCCTTGCACTAGATTCGGAAGATGAAGCCACCACTGCAGAGAAGACAGTAGTAGGCTGGACACCCTCACTTTGTCCGCAAGGCTTCCTGTGGCCTGGTGCCACTGAGTCCTGAGGCCCCACTGAGTTGGTCTCATGTGTAGACGGGCATTTGTAGTCACATGGACCGTGGATGCCATGTGGCCCAAGAGCCTCAGGAATTGCCTGGCAGAGACTAGAGTATTGCTGTGGAATAGCCTGGCTAGAGCCATCGATCTGTGGGCCCTGTCCAATGGTAGAAAGGCCTTTGTCTGAAAGGTGTCCAGTCGAGCTCCTATGAACTCCATGTTCTGGGAGGGATGCAAACTGGACTTTGCGAAGTTTATGACAAACCCCAGGTGCTGAAGCAGGGCGACAGTGCGAAGGGTGGCTTGATTGGCCTCTTGCGGGGACTGACCCCTTGATGAGCCAATCGTCCAGATATGGAAAGACAAAGAGGCCCTGAACCCTGAGGTAGGCCGCCACCACAGCCAGGCACTTGGTGAATACCCTGGGGGTGGATGTAAGGCCAAAAGGCAGTACTCTGTACTGATAATGGTTTCCTCCCACTACAAATCTGAGATATTGTCTGTGGTCTGGATGAATAAGGATGTGAGTATAAGCATCCTTTAGATCTAAGGAGCATAGCCAATCTCCCTGCTGGAGGTAGGGCAGCAGGATTCCAAGGGTAAGCATCTTGAACTTTTCCCTCTCCAGGAACTTGTTCAGGTTTTGCAAGTCTAGGATGGGTCTGAGACCTCCTGTTCTCTTTGGTACCAGGAAGTACCTGGAATAGAAGCCGTGACCTTTCAGGTGGTGGGGCACCGGTTCCACTGCCTGATCCTTTAGAAGACCTGCCAACTCCTGCAGGAGTAAGTCCCTGTGCAGAGGGAGTCTGGGAGGTACCTGGTGGAAGTGGAGGAGATAGCCCTTCTGAACTATACTTAGAACCCAGGTATCCCTTGTGACGGCTGACCACCTGTGGGCGAACAGGGCCAGCCTGCCTCCAGTGCTAATGGGAGCCAGCTGAGGAGGAGAGGCTATGCCAATGCAGTTAAAATCCCCCTCCCTGCTGAGCAGGAGCCGGAGTAGGAGGCTTGGGAGCCTTCTTCCTACGGGGCCCATGACCCTGCCCCTTGGCCTGCTGACCCTGTTGGGGAGCTACAGAGGCCTGGATAATGAGGGTACTGTTTATAGGCAGATGACTTCCTCGGGTAAAAGGTCTCTTTCCCAGAGCCCTTCTTCTTCTGAAAAGGGGCAAAGGTTTTTCTGGACAGCGTTGTCCGGGTAAGAGTCTCGGTCTCAGGTTCGGCAGCCTTGTGAGCCATGGGCTTGCCAAAGAGGTTCTCACCTCAGCAGGGGACATCGACCAACTTGTCCTGCACCCATGGCTCGAGGTCCGATGACTGTAGCCAAGCCTGACGGCATGCACCGATGCCGGCCGTGGCTATTCGGGCCGAAGCCTCAAAGCCATCATAGCCTGCTCGAGATATAAACGTCGAGCACGCACGAATCCCCGAGGACAGAGCATTGAACCTCTGCAAAGGTTCCTCGGAGAGACCAGCAGAGAACCCGGCAATCTCCTTTGCCAGGTCTCGCAGGTACATGCCCACGTACAGCTGGTAGGTCTGGACATGGCAAGCAAGCATAGAGCCCTGGAAGAACCTCTTACCGAGGGCATCCAGGTTCCGGGCCTCCCGGCCGGGAGGCACCAAGGAGTGCATCTTCTGACTCTTCGGACGATGCATGGCCGATTCCACAACCATGGAGTGGTGCGGTAATTGTGCCTTTTGGAACCCGGGGCTCTTGCGGACTCGATAGATGGAATCGACCCGCTTGCTCAAAACCGGCGTCAAGGCCGGCGCCTCCCACATGCGGAAGAGCAACCGTTCCAGCATCGGAGGAACCGGAACAGTAAAGGCCTCCTTCGGAGGAGAGTCATACTGTAGGGTCTCGAGCTCCTCGGCTTGAGGCTCCTCCTTGGGATCCGCGGGGAATGCCAAGGCCTTGGCCATGTCCCGCATGAAATCAGAGAACCGGGTATCCTCCGGGGGGGACCTTCTCCGAGGCTCAGACTGGGGCGAGTCCGAAGAAACGCACAGAGTCCGAAAGGTGTCGGGCGACTCCTCATCCTCTGTCTCCCAGCCGGACTCCTCAGAGGAGGAATCGAGCGGCTCCGGTCAGGCAGGCATCGATGCCATCCGCCCCGATGCCGAGGGTACCAGCGTCGACGACCTCGGTCCCGAACGGGAGGCCGAGGGGGACCTTGGCCGAGGATCGACTCGAGCTCGCATGGACTCGAGGATCGGCTCGGCCTCTGGGGTCGACTTGGAAGTCGATGTCCCGGTGGTCGGGGCAGATGCACCGGTGAGACCGGTGATCAGTGCCCGCTGCTGTTCCATGAAGGCAGCCAAGCTGCTCTCCAAGGCCGTCAACCTGAGTCCGAGCTCAGGAGACTCAGCAGCCCCCGACTTGGGCCCCGGTAGCGCCAGGCCCGACGTCAGCTCCCCTGGAGGTGAGTCCACGAGGACTACAGCACTCACGTGACTCGGGGACTCCATCTCCACATGAGGTTGTTTTGCAGGCCTCTCCGACTCCGAAGACCCGGGACGGCACTCGGGGCTATGTGACTTGGCCCTCGAGGAGCCAAGTGCGTCCACCGACGCCGCCCTAGCGGTTTTTTTCTTCTTACGATGCTCCCACGAGACCCCCTTTCAGAGGATCCTCGACGCTGCTCGGGGCTAGACGAGGTCCGGGCCCGACCGAACGCGGAGTCAGAGAAGATTCTTTCCTTTTGGTGCTGCCGACTCCTTAACGCCTTAGAGGACATTTTCCCACACGGACCACAGATCATCGGGTCATGATCGGGTCCGAGGCACCGGAGGCAGCAGTCATGTGTGTCAGTGAGAGACATAAGTTTCTTGCACCGATCACAGTTTTTAAACCCACTGGCAGCCATCGGGGGAAAAAGGGCCCTTTCAAGGTCAAAAGACAGGGCTGCCAGTGAAAAAAGAAAAAGTGGCGCGAACGCTAGTCACTAAGGACAAAAACCGAAAAAGAGATCCGGGCTCGATACCGACGTATCGGGCCCAGGCGGGAAAGGGAAACCGGTGTCGAACTGAAGAAAAGCAGGTAAACGCAGAGAAAATCAACTTCTTCCTCAGGTGAAACGAATATACATCCGTCGGACTCCGCGGAAAAAAGAAGACTGAGCAAGATGGCACCCCTGGGCGGGAAGGGGACCGCGCATGCGCGCTGCATTCCCAAAGGCTTTCTATGAAAGCTGGGGAAATGCTCCGCACGGGGGCTCCGTTGGCACCGACGTCACCCATATGTGAGGACTGACTTCCTGCTTGGTCCTGGAGAAGGATAAAACTTCCTTTTTTTTTTTGCTGAAAAAGGGTTTTTTATAAGATTTTTTTGCTGAGTTGGCTGTAGATTTTGACAATCTATCCAGGGTGATATTGTCAGTATCTATTTCATTAGCCTTTTCCTGCCAAAGAGATTTTCTCCTGTGCAAGGGATATTTCCCAATTTATCTTGTACCCAAAGTTCCAAGTCTGATGCCTGAAGCCAGGCAATCCGACGTGCACCAATGGCAATAGCAGAGGTTCTGCTGATGCAGTCAAAGGCTGCATGGTTTACAAACTTGGAAACATCCTGAGCATGTCTGACAAGCTTAAGGAAGTCTTGTCGTTTATCATCAGGAAGAAGGGGGCTCATAAGCTCTAAGTCTCCTGTGACCTCTTTGAGGAACATTCCTATATATAGGATATAGGAGCTGATCCTGGCTGAGAGCATGGAAGCTTGGAAGCATCGACGCCCAAAGGCACTCACGGCCTGGAGGATTGGAAGCATGTCTCTTTGCACTCTTCCTCCTACGCATAGCTGATTCCACTACCATTGAATGGTGTGGTAACTGAGTTTTTTGGAAGCCAGGACAAGGTGGAACTCGATACATTGTATCGAGCCTCCGAGAGTGAGGAGATGTGGTTAAAGGTGTTTCCCACATCCTCAGCATTAGATCATGTAGGATCTGATGAGTAGGCAGAGTAGCTGCTTCCTTGGGAGCCTTAGGGTCTGAAGGATTTCTAATTCCTGTGCCCTAGGTTCCTTTTCAGGAGTTACCGTGATTGCAAGGCCTCGAGCCACATCATGAATAAAATCCTGAAAGGACATGTCCTCCGGAGGAGACATTCTGCGTGGGGGGAGGGGGGGGGAGATGGATTCTCCGGAAGAAGTACTCTGGTATCGGCAGAGTCATTAGAATCATCGGAATCGGAAGATTCAAAATATCTCTGATCCTGGTGTTCGTGCAGAGCACAGTACCGGTATCGATCGAAGTCGGTATCGAGGTGTCACGGTACGGATCTGTCAATGCCGGAGATAGACTCAAGACTAGGCATGGGGAGTATACCCGCCGAGGCCAGTGCCGTCGGTACCGGTGCCTGTTGAACGGTCTGAACAGTATCGAAGCCGTGAGAAGAGCTGCCAGACTGCGTTTGATAGCGAGAAACCTCTGATCTATCATCACTGCCGATGCTTGGGTGTCAGTACCGGTAGAAGTGGCCGGAACCCCAGAGCATGGCACCAGTAGTTCTGCTGAGGTGGAGGCCTCGAGAACATCCTGGAGCCCCGTTAATGCTTTGGAAGCCAAAGCCTCCCGCTGGGGCTGTTTTGCCGGTGAAGTTTTCTCAAGGGCAACGCCAATGGCTTCTCAATGCCTAGAAGGAGATCTACCCTTTGAGGACCAGCTAGATTTATGTTTAGTTACCTGAGATCCACGGGAGGAAGATGAGCTCTGGAAGACGTCGATGCAACGGACATTGCATCTGAAGCAAAAAGGGTACCAAGTTTGCAGCTCTATTCTGCAGGCCCCTTTTAGTTATCTTCCTACAGGAGAGGCACTCCGATGGAGAATGGTCAGGGCCTAAACATTTAAGATACCAGTCATGGGTGTCTGTGACGGATATGGTACCGCCACACTTAGAACATTTTTTTAAAACCAGTAGCTGTTTTTTCCATTTTTAAGGAAAATGGGCCTAGTGCCCAAAATGGCGCCTAGCACCGAGGAAAAAAGTTTCTGAAGAAAAATACCTCAGAACTATACTATATCTATATTATTTTTTTTTTTTTTAGAAAAGAAGAACCGGCGGTACCGGTAGGCGTCAAACGAAGGTAGACGCGGCCACAAAAAAATAAAGAATAAAGAAGGAATTTTCTGTGGTGACAGGTTATAGTATCTGTCGGCTCCGTGGAAAACGAAGAACTGAAGATGGACAGTGGGAAAGGCAGAAAGGCAGCACGCAGGCACTGTGGGATGCTCCCAAAAGCTTTCCTATTGGACGCTGGGGAGCATTCCTGCGCAGGCTCCGTCGGTACCAACGATACCCATATGTGAAGACTACATTCCTGTTTGTTCCTGGAGATAACAGTGTTAGTAAATCAGATCCTGAAGGTGCTGCAACAGAACTGAGGGGATCTCGCTCCTCTTTTCTCACCCTGCTTTTTAGTTTGAAGAAAATCTGTTTAGGCCTGCTGTACTAAGCTATAAATTAGCATGTTTTAATGATCAGATTTGCACCATTGTTTACTAAATATGTTAAGTAGTATCAGAGGGAAACTTCACTGAAAGGTGAAATTAGACTTACCTGCTAATTGTTGCTCCTTGAGGAACTCCAGTCTAGTCCCGACCACTGGGGTTTTATGCTCCTGCTCCTCCTCCTGCTCCTCCCGCAGCTTGGAGACTGAACACTTCACTCTTTTGGAGATGTATATATATATATTTTTTTTTTATATTTATATTTATATTCCAGGGTCCGCCTCCTTGCTCCAGTAACCTATTGACAAAGCAGACTCACCAGAGCAATAAGTAGATGATATGAACATAAACTTTATAACTATATAACTATATACATCTCACAAACTAATCAATTCACCCGGTAAAATACCAGGCAACTGGCCCAGAGTTTCCTGCTTAGACATGCCTCGCCCTTTCCCCAGGACCTCCTCACGGATACCATCAATACTGTAAAGCCATTCCTCACCCCCACTTTCCGAACGAACCGCAGCCCTGAGAACCACTCCTGCAGCCCAGCACTAAATATTACCTTACTTCAGGTTGCCGTCGACACTACAACCGGGGGGGATACGGGACTAGACTGGAGTTCCTCAAGGAACAACAATTAGCAGGTAAGTCTAATTTCACCTTCCTTATCGTCCCTCCAGTCTAGTCCCGACCACTGGGGATGTAACAAAGCAGTAAACATTTTAACGGGAGGGACCTGCTAGACCATCCTGAAGTACCGCCGATCCAAACCTAGCGTCCTTTTCCGCTTGGATATAAATCCTATAATGCTTGACAAAAGAATTCAACGACGACCACATCGCCGCCTTACAAATCTCCACTGCTGGCACCAACTAGACTCTGCCCAGGAAGCCGCTTGTGCCCTCGTCGAATGAGCTCTTAATCCTACCGGCACTGCCTTGCCCTTCAATACATATGCCGACGTAATGTCCTCCAACCACCTTGCAATGGAAGTCTTAGACACCAGTTCACCTTGCCTCGGCCCTCCAAACAAGACACAATCTGTCCGTCCTGCAGAGTATAGCTGTTCTTTGCAAATATTTGCGCAACGCGTGACCAATGTCCAGGCGATGCAGTTGTCTTTGGGACTTGTCCTTGCTACTCTTCTCAAATACAGGCAACGAGACCACCTGATTCACATGAAATACTGACACCACCTTCGGCAAGAACGAAGATACCGTTCTGAAAACCACCTTCTCGTAAAAGGACAAAAAAGGCTCCCTACAGGACAAAGCCTGCAACTCCAAAATCCATCGTGCCGAAGCAATGGCCACCAAAAATACCACCTTAAGTGTAAGATCCTTCAGCGCTGCTTTACCTAACGGCTCAAATGGCTCCCAAACCAACGCTTCCAGCATTGAGATCCCAAACCGGAACCTGTGTGCGACACTGTGGCCTCAAAAGAGACGCCGCTCATAAAAATCTCCTAACATCTGGATGTGACCCCAGCACCATCCCTTGTACCTTTCCTCTATAAACATGAGCACGCCGCCAACTGAACTCTAAGAGATGCTGCCGCCAGTCCTTTATCGAAACCATCCTGCAAAAAGGACAGAATCTGCGGAACGGAGGCCCTTAACGCCTTCAGGCGCCTCTCCTCACACCATGCTTCAAAAATTTGCCAAACGCGAATATATACCATAGAGGTAGGCCTACGTCTGGACTTCAATAAAGTAGAAATGACCTCCGTCGAGTAGCCCTTGGCGGTTAATCTTGCCCTCTCAAGAGTCAAGCCGTAAGCGAGAACCGATCCACCTGAGGCATACTTAATGGCCCCTGCACTAGCAGATCCCTTCTGATCGGGAGCTTCCACGGACGATCCACCAGAAGAAGCATGAGGTCAGCATGCCATGGCCTTCTCAGCCAATCTGGCACAATTAAGATCACCTGACCCTTGTGCTGCTCTATCCGCTGCAGAACTCGACCTATTAACACCCACAGGGGGAACACAAAGAAGCTGATCCTCCGACCAACTTCTGCATCAGAGTGTCCAAACCTTTTGACATTCTTTCTCTCCTTCTGCTGTAAAATCTCTCTACCTTTGCTGACGCGAATGTCGCCATGAGGTCCATCACTGGTGACCCCCAACGATGTACCAGCAAGTCGAAAACCTCCTGATGGAGCACCCACTCTCCGGGATCCACCTTGACCCGACAAAAAATCGGCCGTCACATTGTCCACGCCGGCCACATGAGCTGCCGATAATGTCTCCAGATGCGACTCGGCCCAGCCTAGGAGCTCCTCCGCCTCTTCTTCGAGCGCTGCTGGTGCCTCCTTGTCGGTTGATGTAAGCCATTGCCGTGGCATTGTCTGACAGATCTCGAATCGCTTTCCCCTGCAGCAGTTGCTGAAAGGACTTCAATGCCTGAGTTACTGTCCTTAACTCTAATCTGTTGATTGACCAACTCTTTTCCAGTTCTGTCCATTGTCCCTGGGCAAACTGCCTTTCGAAGTGTGCTCCCCAAATGAACAGACTGGCATCTGTCGTCAATGGCCTCCAATCCAGAGTCTCCAGGGGCATGCCCTTCTCCAAATACTCTGAGGTTAGCCACCGTTGAAGAGACTGCCTTGTTTCTAACGGGCAGATCAGCCGTTGCATCAACGGGTCAGACTGATGCGACCATCTTCTGAGCAGAGCCCTCTGCAATGGTCTCATGTGGGCCCTGGCCCACGATACTACCTCGAGAGTGGACGCCATTGTTCCCAACAGTTGCAAATAATGCCATGCCGAGGGGGCTGTTCTTCCCAGGAAGGCCTGGACGAGCCGTCTTAGGCCTTGAGCCCGGGTCCGCGGCAGAAAAACTCTGCCCCTCTCTGTATCGAAGCGAGCTCCCACTCCAACTCCTGCGATGAAGTCAACCTGCTCTTTTCGACATTGACCACCCACCCCAGGCTCTGCAAAAGCTGAAGCACCCTGCGGGTGGCCACTTCGCTTTCACTCTTCGACTTTGCTCGAATCAACCAATCGTCCAGGTAAGGGTGCACCATCACCCCTTCCTTGCGCAACGCCGCCACCACCACCATAATCTTGGTGAAGGTCCGCGGTGCTGTTGCCAACCCAAATGGCAACACCTGGAACTGGAAATGACCCATGGGAACCGCAAATATGAGGAACCGCTGATGCTCTAACCGAATTGGAATGTGTAGATACGACTCCAACAGGTCTAAGGACGTGAGAAATTCGCCTTGTCGCACTGCCACGATGACCGATCTCAGCGTTTCCATGCGAAAGTGCGATACTCTGAGACACTTGTTTACGCCTTTGAGATTCAGGATTGACCTCCAGGTTCCCCCCTTTTTTTGCTTTGTGTGCTAACAACCTGTCCAACATGTCCTGCACAGCCAGGTGTTTTAGGGTCGTCCTGCACGGCGACTGAACGAAGGTGTCCCTCACTGGCCGTTGAAACTCCAAAGCATATCCCTTCTGAATGATCTCCAGCACCCACTGACCTGACGAAATCTGGGCCCAGGCAGGATAGAAATCCTTTAGTCGACCCCCCACGGGTACCAAACCTGCCTGGACCCCCCTCGCTTCATTGAGACTTGAGGTTCGAGGACAAGGAGGGTCCAAAACCTCTACCCGCCCCTCTGAATCCTCGAAACCCCTGAGCTCTGTACTGAAAGCGTCCTCTCTGAAACGGACCGAACCTTGACGGACGAAAACGCCAAAACTATCGCTGCTGACTTTTGGAAGGTGGTTGCGGCCGGCCCTGCTTCTGCTTGTCCTCCGGCAACCTGCCGCCCTTAGACTCTCCTAGGTCCTTTATCAATTTCTCCAAATCCTCCCCAAAAAGGAGCTTACCTCAAAAAGGGAGCTTACTCAGCCTTGCCTTAGAGGCCCCATCTGCTGCCCAACTACGCAGCCACAGATATCTACGCGCCAACACCACCAATGCCATACTCTTAAGAAAGACCTCTGATAAGATCATATTGCAGATCCGCCAAATAAGCCGCCCCCAATTCCATCCGGGACGCTTCTTCGACTGCCTCGTCCACCTGCAGTCCCCCTTAGTTCTCTGGGACCATCGAAGGCAAGCCCTTGCCACCCATGCTCCACAAATGGAAGCCTGCAGGGAAAGAGCATTAACCTCTAAGACCTGCTTCAACAGCGTGTCCAACTTTCTATCCTGGACATCCTTAAGCGCAGCACTTCCTTCCACCGGTATCGTCATCATAGTAACCTCAGAAACCGCTGCACCTACTTTAGGAGACTTAAAAAGATCCTTATCCTGTTCTTGCAACGGATACAGGCGAGCCATCACTCTGGAGCCCTTCAGCCCTGCCTCCGGCATGTCCCATTCTTCCTGAATCATTTCCCTAAACACCCTATGCATTGGGAAAGCCTTTTGGGACTTCCTAACCGCCTGCAAAAGCGGATCTTCCAAGGTGGACTCCTCCCGCTTGCCCTGCTGTCGGCATGTTCAACGCCTTCAGCGTCTCCGAGATAAATGCTGACAATTCCTCTCGCCTAAAGACTCTAACCACTCTCGCCTGGTCCTCCTGTTCTGCTATCTCGCCTTCTTCCACGTCCTGCTCCATCTCTGAATCCTCCAAATTCTCTGATTGATCCTCCGAGACCAAGGCCTGTTCTGCTCTCTCTGCCCTGTCTCTAACTACCCTAGCCTTTTTAAGTGAGGAGTGGCTCAGTGTTGGGACAGGTTACCTCAGGCCGGAGGGACTGGGGTCTCTAGTCCCATGGCTACTCCTTGTGGCCTTGGGCAAGCCCCACTTGACCCTCCATTGCCTCAGGTACACTTAGATTGTGAGCCCTGCGGGGACAAGGGAATAAAAAGTATCTGTTAGTATACATGTAAACCGCTCTGATGCGTAAGTAAAGGGCGGTATATCAAATGCCTAAACCATAAACCATAAGTGGGGCGCTACCCGCTCCCACGTCTATAGGGGTCCCAGGGCGCTTCAACCCCAGCTCACCCTGTGCTGTAGGTCTCGTCACCCCCTACACTAGTCCCTCCCAGGGCCTGCTGGAGCAGCGTCATGAAATCCTGTGAAAATATAGCCGCCAATCCTCCCTGGAAAAGGGGCTGTGACGCAGGGACACCCGAAGCCGAAGACGGCCCCGGCACTGGTTCCGGTGGCTGCGCAGCCGGAGTGAGGGGGTTCTGGAGAGGCAGAAGACTTTGTGTTTTGAACCACCACTGACTGGTCCTCTGCCCCCTCCCCTGCTGCTGCCTCTTGTGCACAAGACCTGCACACCCACTCCTCCAAGACTGATCCTCTTCTGGCCCCACAGAGGTAACACTGAGGCCTAGAAGGCATGCTGGCTTAGAGCAAACCACTCTCTAGGTTTAAATCTCTTTTTTTTTCTCAAGAAAAGGGGTCCGGAGCGCCCCAGAGGCTCTGTCCCACAAAACCAGCTGAAATGAGCTGCAAGTAACAGAAATATTCGTTCCAATCGCAGCAGCCTAGTTTTGCGTGGTTTCCCGTGCAACCGCCACGCGGCCAAGGCCTACTTAGCCCCAAAGACGCATGCCCGCTATCTCGCCGCACTCGCTAACTCCCCGCGGCTCCCCAAGCAACTCTGACTACAAGCCTCACCTCAAGAAGAGCTGCTCCAAACCCAGGTGCTCAGCCCCACTTTGCCAGGTGACGCACCACCTCAAGTTCTGTTTCTCTCGCTGTCACCGCCATGGCTGCGGGAGACCTCCGCGGCATGGGCCGCTACTCCACGGCTCCTCACCTGAACAGCGGGTTCGGGAGCCGGAGACCCCACCACGCAGTCCCACACTCAACCCTGGAAGTACCCACCGGCTTCCAGGAAAGGAGGAGAGGGGGGGCAAGCTTCGCAGCACTTAGCAATGCAACAGAGGGAATCTCAGCTCCGTTGCTCAGAGCATTAAAGGGGCCTTTACCTCCTTTATTTTAAGTTACCTTTTTTTTTTTCTTTAAACTACCTATCCTACTCTACTGCCTTAACTATTCCTCTCGTGAGCCTGGACCACTAGGCTCACCCATTCTCCAGCTGCTTGGAGACTGAACTAACTGGAGCAAGGAGGCGGACCCTGGACTAGATAGATATATATATATATATATATATATATATATGCGTCTCCAAAAGAGTGAAGTGTTCAGTCTCCAAGCTGCGAGGGGAGGAGCATAAAACCCCAGTGGTCGGGACTAGACTGGAGGGATGATAAGGAATCAATGATTTCTATCATGGTTTTCTTTTGGGGAATTAAATCAATTTATCATGTCAAACCCAGCTGACATCCACAATAGACCATCCCTGAGTTTGCTTCTCAGTAGTCAGAGGCAGCAAAATCCTAGGCATGTACCTTTGCAAGATTAATCATTGGCATCTGTCTGTTTGCTGATCTCATGCGCCAGAAACCATTCAGAGAACATTACCTTCAGCACCATGAAACAAACCAGAGAATTTCATACCTTTCAGGTGGCTCCAGCTGCGGCTTAGGAGCCCGATCCTTCTCTTTCACCTCCTGCAAAGCACAGGGTGGTCAGTTTTAGCTTTCAGCTAGTTGTGTCACCTGCTCCTAAAGCATTCTTCTAAACACCACTACTTCATTTTCAACACCTCAATTTTTTTTCTCTCTTATAAAACCTCAAGGCATCAAAGTAGTATGTCCCACAGTGGGATGCACTTTTACTTTTTTCACTCAAACCTTTACAGCTTATCTAAGCTAGACAGATAAATTATACTGCTAACTCAAAAACCAGGATTCTGTGGCTGCCTTGCAGTCCTAAAAGATCGCATTCATCCCACAGAAATCTCAATGCAAACTCCCTTGCCAATTCTTTCCTCTTTCAACATCTCTTCCTAAGAGCCATGTCCTGAACAGCTTCCCCTGGGTTCACTGGCACTGCTCACCTTCAGTCCAGTGAAGAAAGTATTTGGATGGTCAACAGAGACTAGCCTCTGTGCTACCAGGTTGACGGTGCAGCCCTTGAGGAGCATATACTGCCACACCAGAAGACTAAATTTCTTTGCAGCTTTTATTTGGCCATAAGCATCTGTGCCTGAACTGTAGTACCCACAAAAAACAGCATCTGCTAAAAAGGCTTTCAGTATTTAATTTATAAACTTATATTCCACCTAACCAGTCCAAAGCGGATTAATCAAACTACTGTTCAAGTTATAACATAACAAGCATGTAATCTAATCACAATGGGAAACAAAATACCTAAAAAAACATCACAATCATAAAAAAAGGATAGTAAATTTTAAAAAAAGTAATTTGTTTATCCATTACCTGCATGAACAAACATGTTTTCAATTTCTTTCTAAAAATCAAGACTTCTGTTTAATCTCCAAAGGGAGAGCATGTCAAACCTCAGGAATTGTATGCTTCTGCCAAGTGCCATCTAAAGGAGTTAGCAGATAGCAATACCAGTTTAAAGTTCCCGCTGGGACAGTAAAGATATTTGGAACATAGTTTATTTTTCTTTTACATAAACACATGAAATATTGTGGGTTAATACCCTGTAAATACCTTTAAAAAACTACCACTAACACTTTGAAAAGCATTCTCAAACAGACTGGCAGACAATACAGAGCCATCAAAAGAAGGGTGGGCTCGTGCATTTCCTTTACAATGCAGAGATAAAGCTGTGAAAGTAGCTGAGCAGCTCTTGGGAACTAGAGGTCCTCTGCTGCTCTGGCAGAAGGGCTAAACCCATGCCTGCCTGCACCAAGCTAACACAAGAGGCAAGAACTCACTGCCACTCTTCACGGAATGAGCATAACAGCTGTGACCTTTTCCTTCTGCACTGTAGTTGCGTGCAGTCATTACAGAACAATTTCCTTCGATCTCCTAAAGCTCACTCTAATTTGCCAGTCTGTCATCGCACCTGCAATGTTCCCCCTTCAATTCCCCTTCTACACTTGGTCAACAGGGAAGCACTGTAGGAATGAGGATGGCTCTCTTCATGAAAGCTCCTGGGTGCCCCTTGAGACTGTGCATCATCTGAATGCATAGATTTTAGTCAGAAATACAGAGAAACAACACTCAATCAAATTATGCCAACAGCCAGTGTGAAAGGAGCTGCCAAACTGGGGCTTAAGTCTCCTGGGTGAATCTAAAACATACAGCTCATAATAATGGAACTGCGCTCAGACACGTCTTGCAGACAGTGAATGAGGAAATGGTTCAGATCACCAGTGCTGAAAGACAGCTGTTGGTACTAGAAGACAGCTGCACTGCTGAACAGCTGCCAAGCATCACACAGACCTGGTTCACAAGAAAAATTCATAACTTACTCTGCGTTTCCCCTCTGCTCGTCGACCACTCTTACTAGGCTGAGCACTTGGCATCAGGGACGGCTTGATGTACATGGAACGGTTTGAAGACACAGTAGGGACTTTTGGAGCCATGAGCTTCTGGATGGGGGGATACTGGGCATCCACCTTTATAAAAGGACAAACCAAGCAACTTGTAAATAGTGATAGACAGAAAGCCACTAATCAGTCAGCATAGTAGTTAACATACCCAGGTGCCAGCCTGTACACTCAGTAGCCACCAACCCCGAGCAATGTGAGCTGTGATTGCCAATGACAGGGAGTGCTGGAATCATATTAACTGCACAAAGCTCTTTGTCACAAGGCCTAAAGAGGAAAGCACTGTGAAAATGCCCATTATGGTCATATTCAGACTATTACTGCAGTGTCCTAGGGAAAAGCAGCAGTCTGAAGGAATGACGGCTCTTATTTTGGCTTCTCGCTAAGTGAGAAAGATGGCAGATCACCAAATCCATGTCAGACATAACAGCCTTATCTAAAACATAAGTATCCTGTCAAGAGCCAATCTTCTGCAATAGCAGAGCCCAGGCTCTCACATGCTCCTGCCAAGGCATCCTCCCCCCAACCACCATCTCTCCCAGCCAAACACTGAAGGCACTGAACAAGCAAGCACTCCTCTTTTCCGGGCAACAGCTGTGCCCAGTGCCTTCTTAATTTCACCATCACATATGTGGCTCCACAAGCTAGCTTCATCATCCTTTCCACACCACAGCCTGCCGATGCTACCTTTACTGCTTAGAGCACACCATCAATGCGCTTGGTGGCAGACAAGAGACAGAAAATAAGTAAACCATCACACTGGGGTGGCATGAACACTCCTTAAAAAGTTATTAACTGTACACCAGAAAGTGGTTTTCTTTTGGTGTTTATCAGATCGATATTAAACCCTGCAGTCAGCCTTTATATTTTCCTTTTTTAAACATGGACCGTGGCATTTAAATCATTCACACACATTCAGCACTTCTATATGTATAGTCGCCTGCCCTGAAAACACATATGACAGCTGAGCTATACATAGAGCAGAGATATTCAGCTGCTATCCATATAGCTAAGCAACCTATACTAAATCACTCAGCTATATAGATATAGCAGCTGAATACTACCAGCTATCCACATAGTTGTGGGGGAACACCCATGCCCCATCCTCACTCTGCCCTAGCACTGTTTGGAGGATGCTGGGGCTGTCTGAAGATTCATCATTTTCAACGGCTTGATCCATTATAGTGCCTCTGAAAATCCATGGACTGTGCACTTAACTTGTTTAGCGGCCACCATTAAACTTATAAATGCTTTTGAATATTGGCCACTACGTATTTTAAAAAAAAGTTCCCTTTCATACTATAGGTATGCCTACAAAATGAAAAATGACTTCTGCATGAGTCTTTAAAAAAATTCCTATTAACTTTATTTTAAAATTAGAAGTTAATAATAAAAGCGTTTGACATCAAAGGGTTTGCCCAGTTAATTTTTACAGTTTTCAAGATAAAGCATGAGGTTTAACCTTCCCACCCTGCTCAGCAAATAAATTATGTGCAGGCAAATGTTCTGTCAACAGTTTATCTCCATAAAAAGAGGCGGAGCTGAAAAGATTCCAAGAGGAAGGTTACACTTGATCTGATCAGAGCATACATTCAGTATTAATCGGCTCTAATCATACCCCAAGTCTTCTGAGGCTATCCTAAAGTTATTTGGATAACTGCCTGCATTTATGCAGCCTGCTATTCAAAAAAAACAATCAGAATCCAGTCTAATTACATTCCACTGAATTATGATTCCGATCACTGCAAGAAAGATCTCCTAATCAGACTTTTTTGTGTCGGAGCTACCAACCAAGTGCACAAAACTAGTTTATGCACCGTTGAGACTACTCCTTTTTAATCAGTTTTACATTTAAAACATTGTACTTAGCTTTGTGGATTTTTACTACCAGCAAATGACAACGTGTCACGTTTCGGTTTTGACAAAAAATCTTCAACCCTGCTTCAGGTCAATGTAACCGTAGCAAATCCAAAGCAATAATGAAAACTCTATGGAGAAAACATCTTAAATAGCATGCTTTCAGCGTCTGACGTCATCAACGATGAACAGCAATCGTCTTCCAACAGAAACAGAAGCCACACCTCTAACAGGAAAATTCCATTGATAAGGAAAACCCTGCAATGATGAAAGGTACTTGAGAGAATGTGAGATGGTAATTAATCAAACAATTGTATACCAATCAATTTGTGCATTAAGACCATCCGGGTTAACTGTGCCAAGTGAAAATATCCAACGCTGTTCTAAAGTCTGTAGACAATGTTCATGATCTCCCCCTCTAGGGTCCTGCGGAACATGATCCAATACTCGCCATTTAAGTGATCCAAACAGATGTTGATTTTGCAGGCAATGTTCCACCAAAGGCGCCAAAACTGTCTTTGTTCGCAAACGTGAAGCAAGCTCTGAAAGACGCGTTTTAATAGGAAGAACTGTGCGTCCAATACTTCATACAAGGGCAGACAATCAAATAGACAACATAGGCAGATAAACAGTCTGTATGCCAGCGGGACCGGTAAATCCATGATGTATGCAAATCCTTCCACATTCAGGGCCCAACAAAGAACTTGTACAAAAATCACAATTTCCACAAGAAAAATGTCCACTGTGGTCATGAGAGTGCAAATGACGATCAATTTGAGAAGTAGTTTTCATCACCAGATCTCTAAGATTGGCTCTACGAGAATAAGCTATCCCCAGACGTTTGTCCTTAAAACATGAGTGAAGACTCAAAATTGGCCAAAAATGATGTAAAGGCTTTACAACTTGTGTCATACCCCTAATGTAGGGGCAGACACCTGTAATGACACCTTCCTCAGATTGACACTCAGAAGATAAAAAAAGCCATTCCCTAAGGGTAAATCTCACTCTCTTATAAGCTTTTTTGACTATCGCCATAGGATAACCCCTATGAAGCAAACGAGACGTTAAATCCGCAGCATTAGATTCAAATGCTTGTACAGTAGAGCAATTACGACAAAGTCGCAAATATTGACCATATGGCAACCCACGTTTTAATGCCTGAGGATGAAAACTATCATAGCGCAATAAAGTATTACGTTGCACCATCTTATGATACAACGTAGTTTGAAACCCCAAAGGGGTCAAGATTACCAAAATATCCAAAAACTGTATCTGGGAAGTCTCCACTTGCGCTGTAAGCACAGTTACTTACCTGTAACAGGTGATCTCTGGGAACAGCAGGAATTAGTCCTCACATATGGGTACGTCGGTACCGACGGAGCCCGTGCGGGAAAGCTCCCCAGCTTCCCAGAAGGAAAGCTTTTGGGGCCTCCCACTGCGCATGTGCGCTGCCTTCCCGCCTTCCTGACCAACTCTCCTCAGTTCGAGTTTAAAGCTGAGATAATAGAGAGAGGAAAGGAAAGAGAGAGAGAGATACAACTCCTAGGGGAGGTGGGTGGGTTGTGAGGACTAATTCCTGCTGTTCCCAGAGATCACCTGTTACAGGTAAGTAACTGTGCTATCTCCAGGAACAAGCAGGAATAAGTCCTCACATATGGGGACTCCCTAGCTAAGATGCCTGGGAGAGCCCCTCAAGGGTATGAGACCCTGAAAGGTTCCTCATCTTCCTATGGATCTCAGGCATCCATTCAGGGAAGGTGGGCTGGAGTTGTTCAAGAATGGAACAGGTGTCTGAGGACAGCCTGACCAAACAAGGCATCCCGGCGGGAGTCCTTGTCCAAACAGTAATGGGCTGTAAAGGTATGAACCGAGGTCCAGGTGGCTGCTCGACAGATCTGGTCAATGGAGACAGAGTTTAGATGAGCCATAGAGGTGGCCATGGCCCTCACATTGTGAGCGGTGACATGGCTCTCCAGAGAAAGGTTCTTACTCTGGTAAGCAAAAGAGATACACTGAGCAATCCAATTGGAGAGTGTTCTTTTAGAGACTGGAAGTCCTAAATGAGAAGGATCAAAAGCAACAAAAAGCTGAGAAGACTTTCAATGTTGCTGTGTCCTGTGGAGGTAAAAGGCAAGAGCTCTTTTACAATCTAGAGTATGAAGGGTCCTCTCTGCACTGGATGCATGAGGAGCTGGAAAAAAGACAGGTAAATATACCTCTTGATTAAGATGAAAAGGGGAGACCACTTTAGGCATAAAGTGGGGATTGGTCCTAAGGACCACCTTATCATGATGGAAACCTTGTATAAGGTGGATTAGCCACTAGAGCTTGCAGTTCACTGATACGGCGAGCTGAGGTGACTGCAATAAGAAAAATAACCTTCCAAGAAAGAAATTTCAAGGAGGTAGTGGCTAAGGGTTCAAAGGGTGGCTTCATAAGCTGACCAAGAACCAAGTTTAAGTCCCATGCCACCGGAGGAGGTCGAATGGGAGGTTTAGTTAAGGTTAGGCCTCTCATGAATCTTGCAATAAGAGGATGAGAGGAAACAGGTTGTCCATTGATGGGCTTAAGGGATGCTGCAATAGCACTCAAATGGACTCTTACTGAATTCGTTTTGAGTCCTGCATTGGAGAGATGCAGGAGATATTCCAAAAGAGAATTCAAAGGAAGTGCTAGAGGGTTAAAACCCTTTTGAGCACACCAAATGGAAAATCTTTTCCATTTAAAAGCGTAAGAACGCCTAGTGGAAGGTTTCCTAGAGGCATGGAGGATATCCTTCACTTGCTGCGAAAGATTGAAGTGTTGAAGGTCTAGGCCTTCAGTAACCAAGCTCTGAGGTAAAGGGACTTGGGGTTTGGGTGCCACAAAGTCCCCTCCTCCTGAGACAGAAGGTCTGGAGCTGCTCCCAAGTCCAGGGAGGGGGCTTGGGAGAGATGCAGAAGTAGAGGGTACCACACCTGGCGTGGCCAGCGTGGAGCTATGAGGATCATGGACCCTTGATCCCTTTGAAGTTTGAACAGAGTCTTGGGAATCAAAGGAATGGGTGGAAAGGCATATAGGAAGCCCTGACCCCAATGAAAGAGGAAGGCATCCTTGGCCTGAACTCCCTGACACGGAATTCTGGAACAGAATCGGGGAAGTTTGGCATTCCACGGACTTGCAAAGAGGTCTATATCCGGGGTCCCCCATTTCTGGAAGATTCTGAGTACCTGATCCATGTTTAGGGACCATTCGTGTGGAAGCAGAACTCGACAGTCTGTCTGCCCAAGAGTTTTGGATTCCTGGAAGATATACTGCCAGGAGATGGATTTGATGCTCTCTGGCGAAGGCCCATAATCTTAGAGCTTCGTTGCAAAGCGACAGAGAGCCAGTCCCTCCTTGTTTGTTTATGTAAAACATGGCTACTTGATTGTCCGTATGAATAAGGACCGTCATGTTGCTGAGGAGGGTATGAAAAACTCTGAGAGCTAGAAAGATTGCTCGAAGTTCCAAGTGGTTGATATGAAGGGTGGTCTCCTGTGGAGACCAAGTGCCCTGAATGGAGAGATCTTGAAGATGAGCTCCCCAACCTGTTTGGGAGGCATCTGTTGTGAGGGTTGCTTGGGGCAACAATGGTTGAAAGGGGGCCCCCAACAACAGATTTTGAGTGGACATGCACCATTGGAGAGACCAAAAGAAACGTTTGGAGTTTGCTATTTGGTCTGAGAGAGCTCCTGATGCTTGAGTCCACTGGGTGGACAAAGTCCATTGAGCTGCTCTCATATGCAGGCGAGCATAGGGCACCACATGTACTGTGGAGGCCATGTGGCCTAATAGTTGTAGCATCTCCCTGGCAGTCAAGTGGCTTCTGGACTGAGTCTGGGAGGCTAAGTGCACTAGACGTTGGCAACGGGCCTGAGGAAGGTAGGCCCTTGCAGTGGTGGTATCTAACCAGGCCCCTATGAATTCCAGGGACTGAGTAGGGGTGAGTTGAGACTTTGGCAGATTGATCACAAGTCCCAGATACTGCAGAATGCGTCTGGTGCGATCCAGGGAAGTCTGAGCCTCGGACTGAGATGGAGCTCGGATGAGCCAGTCGTCCAGGTATGGGAAGACAAAAATTCCCAGGGCTCGTAGAAATGCAGCTACTATTGCCATGCATTTGGTAAATACCCTTGGAGCAGAGGCTAGACCGAAGGGAAGTACTCTGTATTGGAAATGTTTTCCCTGGAACAGAAACCGTAGGACTTTTCTGTGGGATGGATGAGTATGTGTGTGTAGGCATCCTTGAGATCTAGAGAACAAAGCCAATCCTGACTCTGTAGGTATGGAAGGAGAGTACCTAGAGAAAGCATCTTGAATTTCTCCTTGCATAGGAATTTGTTCAATTCTCTGAGATCTAGAATAGGTCTGTACCCCCCTGTTTTCTTGGGAATGAGAAAATAAGGGGAGTAAAACCCTGACCCCTGTTCAAGAAGAGGAACCTCTTCTATTGCCCTTTGGGCGAGAAGGGTGGTCACCTCCTGACCTAACAGGTTCGGTAGAGATGGGGGAGAATTGAAACATCTCACCATGGTATGGGGGGGAAGGCTGGAGAAATGTAGTTTGTAGCCCTCTCTGATGATAGAGAGGGTCCATTGTTCTGATGTGATTTGCTCCCATCTGGGAGCAAAATGAGTTAACCTTCCTGGAATGGTGAGAGGCTCTGGATGTTTTAGAGCCAGAAAGGTTAAGTTCTCTAGAGTTAAGTCAAAAACCCTGAGGGGGTTGGGACTGCTGGTCTGTAGCAGCCCCTGCAGGTTTTGCCCTGGCCTGTTTAGGCTGCTGATGCTTAGGAGCAAAGCGAGCTGCAGAAGATTGTTGGCCAGTATTTGTAGCAAATCTGGCCTTCTTATAGAAAGGCTTCTTGAAAGATTTTTTCTTGACAGGGGCAGAGGTAGACTTAGAAAGTCTATCTAAAGCAGCATTTTCTGCATCCATTTGGGTGGCTTTGATTTGCCACTCCTTCCCAAACAGATTCTCACCTATACAGGGCAGATTCCCAACCCATCCTGGACCCAGGGTTCTAGGTCAGAGGCCTGGAGCCAAGCAATTCTGCGAGCCACTATGGCAATACCTGAGGCTCTGCTAGCACCCTCAAAGGAGTCAAAGGCTGCTCTGTTGGAGAACTTTGAAATATCTTGGGTATGCTTTAGCAAAAGAAGGAACTCCTCCTTTCTATCCTCTGGGATAAAGGGGAGAAAATGGTGTATTTTCAATGCAATCTCCTTCAGAAACATGCCCATATAGAGGCTGTATGAATTGATTCTGGCAATAAGCATACTTGCTTGGAAGATTTTTCTACCAAAAGCATCCAAAGTCCTACATTCAATCCCTGGAGGAGTAAAAGTGTGTCTTTTGGTACTCTTTATTCTTTTCAGTTTTTGAAAACCAGAAGGAGGGACACGATACATGGTGTCCAAACGACGAGAATGTGGAGATAGGGTGAGAGGAGTCTCCCATAAGTCCATCATGTGTTCTTGAAGAATTTCATGAATGGGCAAGGTGACTGCCTCTTTGGGAACCAGAGTATCCTAAAATATCTAATTTTTTTGCTCTAGGTTCTTTTTCAGAGGTTACTGAAATAGAGAGACCTTTAGCTACTTCAATGATGAAGTCTTGAAAGGACAAATCCTCTGGAGGAGACATTCTCCTCTTTGGAGAAGAGGGCTCTTCAGGTAGAGTTAGGGATACTTCAACAGAGTCATCTGATGAATCAGAATCATCAGAAGACTCGAAGTATCGTCTATTTGCTTCCAGGGATCGATAAGCGTATCGACTGGTATCGACATCGGGGGTACCCGGAACCGGATCGGTATCGGGGAAAACCCCGGAACCGGAATCGGTATCCTGGTCGATGTGGATGCCCTGGGTACCGGTATCGGTTGTGGTACCGGAACCGGAGTCGGTACCGCTGGCTGCGGTACCGAGGGCGTCACAGCTCTAATAAAAGCCATAATGGCCTGCTGCATGGATTGAACTGTATGATCCATAGACGCCACGACTGTCTGGATGTCGGTACCGGAAGATTGAGCCGGTACCCCAGAGCAGTCTAACAGGTAATCGGTCGAGGCCGTGCCATCGATGTCAACCTGTAACCCCATAGGAGGAGCTTTGGAAGCCGGAGCTTCCCGCCGGGGTTGTTTGGCTGGGGCAGGGTCCTCAGGGTCAAGCCCGGGGGCATCTCGATACTTGGAGGGAGATTTGCCCTTTGAGGACCTGCCAGAGGAATGTTTGGTTACCTGAGATCCATCAGGAGAGGAAGACCTGGAAGATGTCGATGCTGGAGTATCTGTAGAAAACAGCATGTGAAACTTGGCTGCCCGGTTTTGTAAGCCACGTTTAGACATCAAAGAACAGGATGGGCAATCCGGAATGGAGTGGTCAGGCCCCAAACATTTAAGACACCATTCATGGGTATCTGTGACTGATATAGTACCGCTACACTTGGTGCATTTTTTAAAACCAGAGGCTTGTTTCTCCATGAGGGAGAAGTCTGTGAAGGCCTAGAGGCCTCACAGAACAAACACACCAAGTGGGGAAAAATACGATTTATTTTTTTTTTTTGAAAAGAATAAAGAAAAAAGACCGGCGGTACTGGTCCGGAATCGGGGAAGGCAGACACGCGGCCAAAGAAACAAATTAAAATAACAACTTCTTCAGCGGTGACAGGTACACGACCTGCTGGCTCCACGGAAAAAGAAGAACTGAGGAGAGTTGGTCAGGAAGGCGGGAAGGCAGCGCACATGCGCAGTGGGAGGCCCCAAAATCTTTCCTTCTGGGAAGCTGGGGAGCTTTCCCGCGCGGGCTCCGTCGGTACCGACGTACCCATATGTGAGGACTTATTCCTGCTTGTTCCTGGAGATAATATGATATTAGATTTGTGAGTATTAAGGCTTTGTATAAAAGATTCCAACTCAAATTGATTGGTATACGATTGTTTGATTAATTACCATCTCACGTTCTCTCAAGTCCCTTTCATCATTACAGGGTTTTCCTTATCAATGGAATTTTCCTGTTAGAGGTGTGGCTTCTGTTTCTGTTGGAAGACGATTGCTGTTCATCATTGATGATGGCAGACGCTGAAAGCATGCTATTTAAGATGTTTTCTCCACAGAGTTTTCATTATTGCTTTGGATTTGCTACGGTTACATTGACCTGAAGCAGGGTTGAAGATTTTTTGTCAAACCCAAAATGTGACACGTCATCATTTGCTGGTAGTAAAAATCCACAAAGCTAAGTACAATGTTTTAAATGTAAAACTGATTAAAAAGGAGTAGCCTCAATGGTGCATAAACTAGTTTTGTGCACTTGGTTGGTAGCTCCGACAAAAAAATACTGATTAGATCATCTTTCTTGCAATGATCAGAATCATAATTCAGTGGAATGCATTTATGCAGCAGCAAACTTATGCACATGTAAAAATGCAACTTTTTCATTCACTATGGAAGTCATTTCAAGCCACGAATAGCAGGGATGTACACCTTGTCTGGACATATATCCCCCTTGCCGTCCCCATGCACGGCTCCCTGTACGAATAGCGGAGTTGCATGGGGAGCCTTAGATGGGGGCGGGAGGAAGCAGGAGGGGGCTGGTGGAAGGCAGAGTGAGGGCAGTGCATGAGCAGGCCATCACCCTGGACGTACTGGGCGGATTCCGAGGTTAACCCTGTACGTCCAGGGTAGGCCGGTTAGATGGGGAACTTATTCCACTCAGAGGTGGAATAAAGTCCCCTGGATGCGAGGTGGCAGCGGCGACCAGCCGAGAAAAAAAAACGGGAGGCATGCAGGAGGTTCCCCACAGCCAGACTCTGGCCATGGGAGGCCAGATCGGGGGTCTGGCTACAGGGAAAGGAAATTCTCGGCAGTGGTCGGGGATCGCAGCTCTGTAATGGAGCTGTGGCTCCATTATGGAGTCAGACTGAGTTAACCGGGTATCTGGCTGGGGCATGCGGTCAATGAGAATCTGGTCCAGGACACAGGCTTGATTCTGATATCGCGGGTACGTCCAGCCCCCCACAGAATCAGAATCGGGTCTACCTCTGTACGCCCAGATTCTGATCAGACATACAGGGGCTGGACGACCAGTACAAAATAGGCCTCTATAGGTGTTCTCTGATGACACAACATCATGTTCTGAAACAATCAATATTGTACAGTTTTGCATCAGGGCAGTGGTTCTTAACCTTGTTGGAGGTACTGAACCCCACCAGTTTCATATGCACATTCACCGAATCCTTCTTTATTGAAAAATAAAAAATGATTTTTTTTCAAATTCAAGACATAGGTATATGTTTTACTGGTTCACAAAATGAATCGTGCATTAACATCACTATGTTCAAAGAACAAAAACAATACAATGCATGAACTCACAACAAATTACATACATAACTTTTCACAAAGACATGACCTTTTTTAATACTACCACACTGAAATGGTTTTAATTTTTAACCTTATGTATTCCAATAATGAACATTGTATTTATGCTATTTATTATTTTTAACATTCTTCCTCAGCTCCAACCCCTCTCTCCTGTGGTGTACCCCAGGGGTCGGTTCTTGCCCCACTTCTTTTCAACGTCTTCCTGGCTCCTCTTGCACTTGTTGTTCAACAGTTTGGTATCTCCGCATATTATTATGCGGATGACATACTTTTTCTGCATCACACTGACTCTCTCACTCCGGACATCACCCCTCTTAACCGTTGTCTCTCTGCCGTTGCATCCTGGTTCTCATCTAACTTTCTTCACGTAAACCCCTCTAAGTCTTTTGATACCTGGTTCACATTAGGGAGCCCCTCCCCCACGTGTGCTCCCACTTTTTCTTCCCAATCTATTCCCTTAGTATCTTCTTTCCGTTACTTAGGTGTGGTTCTTGATTCTTCCCTCTCCTTTAAGGAACATATTTCTTCGGTCGTCCAGCGGTCATTCTTTTCTCTTAAGCAGCTGCGGGCTGTTCGCCCCTTTTTTCCTCCCCCGCCTTGGCTACACACTTCTACTCGTAGTGATGTCCCGACTCGACTACTGCAACGTTGCTTTAGCAGGTCTCCCACAGTCCCAACTTTCCCGTCTCCAGCGTATTCAGAACACTGCGGTCCGCCTCTTAACTCATGCTTCCTGGTTTGAACATGTCACCCCTCTTCTTATGCAACAACATTGGTTACCAGTCTCATTCCGTATTCAGTATAAGATTCTTACCTTCGTTCACAGGGCACTCCACACAGGCATCCCCCTTTATCTTGCAGACCAGGTCCGCTTTCATACTCCTCACCAGTCACTCTGCTCAATCCATGTCAATTGTATGTCCCTCCCCCCTCCCTCGCATGCTCACCTGGAATCCACTCGTTCTTCCGCTTTTTATTTTTTAGGCCCGAGGTTCTGGAATTCGCTTCCCCTTTCCCTCCGATCCGAAACGTCATTCCAGCTTTTCAAAACAAAACTCAAGACCCACCTGTTTAGCCTGGCATTTGACCTTCCCCCATATTCCCCACTCCTTTTCTTCTTTTCCTTGTTGTGTTTTCGTTGTCTTATTTCGTTTAACTGTTCCCTGTCATCTTTTTCTCTTTACTGTTCTTAAATAATGGCGTTCCTTTCTGTTTCTGCAGCTATGTAATTTTATGATTTCATGATTGTAAACCACCCAAATGCCCATGGTGTTGGGTGGTATAACAAATTTTAAATAAACATTTTAACACACACCCATCACCTAATTTCCATCAGGCTACACCGCTACAATAATATTGAATATTTACTGCAAATCAGTGTGACTTCTGCTGTTGCCTTTGAGAGACCAGTTCAGAAATGCGTGGCTTCACCTTGGCAAGTGCCACTCTCATGTCATTTTCACAGCAAAGTCTATTGATTTTCTTCGTTTTATGTCCAGCATCCTCGAAAAGGATTGCTCACAAAGATATGTTGTAACAAATCGTATAAAACTTTCCAGGGCTTTCCTAGCAATAACAGGATACGTTACCATTTGTTGACACCAAAACGTTGAGAGCGTTGTTGTTCTGAAGAGTTGCTGTTGAACCTGGCTCTGCTGAATTTCAATGATTTCGTCGAAGTATTCATCATTGACATCTGCTGTCTCAATACCAAATGTGAACAGCTGTCTCACCCATGCTGGATATGACTCTCTTGTAGGGAAGTATCCGTCGAGAGACTTTGCAAGCTCATCTAAGTGCATGGCAATTTCTTGCTTCAGTTCCGTGGGTACAGAAATGTCTCCGATTCCAGACACATCTTCGATCTTACTTACAGTCGTCCAGCAGGGGAAAGTTTGCGAAGTTATCGTTTTCTGTTCGTCGTTTCCATAACGGTAACTTTTTTTTGAAAAGCCTTCAGGTTTTCTTACGCTTCGATGATGTCGACTCCACCACCCTGCATCTGCTGATTGAGATGATTGAAAGATGCGAATATATCAGCTATGTACGCTAAAATGAGAATGAACTTAGAATTTTTGAAGCAATCTGCATGACGATGTTGGTGCTCTTGCAAAAACAGGGCTAATTCCACACGCATGGCAAAAACACGATTCAGCAACTGTCGCCGGGATAACCACCGAACGTTAGAATGGTACAGAAGTACCTCGAATTCAGAGCCCATTTCTTTACACAGCTCAATGAAGATGCGGTGACTCAGTGCACTATTTCGCACATAGTTCACACATTCCACTACAATTTTTAATACTTCTGTCATTTCTGGAGGCAAGGTATTTGTTGCCAATGCATGCCTGTGCAGAATACAATGTGTAACAATGATGTGTGGTGCATCGGCCTTCACTAGCGCACCAAAACCAGACTTTCTCCTCAACATGACTGGAGCTCCGTCCGTACAAACTGCAGAAACCATATCCCACGAAAGATTGTTGTCTCTGAAGAAGTCATCCACAAGTTTCTTCACATCGGCTGCCTTAGTTGTTGTTGTAAGAGGCTTACAATATAAAAAATCTTCCTTTATCACGTCGTCTTTCACATAGCGCACAAATACAGCAAGCTGACTTAGATTAGAAACATCTGTGGTCTTGTTGAGTTGGAGGCTGAATTTTGCAGGGCTTGAAATCAGATCTGCAACTACTTGAGCCAAGATGTCTTTGCTCATGTCCTCTATTCTGTCGCGATGGTGTCATTTGAAAAAGGAATTTGGGATAATTTAACTTCGGCCGCTTTTCCCAGCATCAGATTCGCCATCTTCAACACAGCTGGTTTTATGAGTGTTTCACCAATGGTGTGTGGTTTGCCCTGCTTTGCGATCAGGTAAGCAACTTCGTAAGATGCTGTGAGGATCGGTTTGTTGATGGGTACAAAGCAGAGAGCAAGCAGAGTAGCCTTTTCATCAAATCTGGCTCTCTTCACCTTGAATTCAGCAAGCGTTGTGTTCTTGTATTCCCCATCTCCATGCAGGTTAAGGAAGTGTTCCTTTAGTTTTGCCGGTACTAGACTAGAATTGCTTAACTTGGCATTGCAAATCATGCAGATAGGACGTTGACTCCCATCATGTTCTGTTATATATGCAAATCCATGTTGTACATATTCGTCCGACCACTTGCTTTTTTTGCTCGACATAGTTAGTATGGATTAAAATATTAAGAAAGAAATCACACGACATACCATCACGACAGTCACAAGTTGACTACTGAGTGCACCAAATTCCCTGTAGCACAGATTGGCCAAGCAATGTAGCGTGATCACCTGCAGCCAATGATGGCCAAGCAGGGCGTGTCATCACGAATCATATGAGTCGGGTGCGTGTCTTGTGTCTTGACCTCCGCCGAACCCCTGAGACTGACTCACCGAACCTCTAGGGTTCGATCGAACCCAGGTTAAGAATCACTGCATCAGGGAAAAAAAAAATCACAATACTTATCTTATTCAGTTAATTCATTTCACCAACTCCTTTTGTACTTTTATCAAATCGCCACTGCTACTGTAGATTCTCCATCATACTCCAATAAGTAATGTGACTTTCCCTGATGCAGAACTGTACAATACTGTTTGGTTCGAAACATGACATGTTGCAGAATACCTATAGTGGAGGGCTTGACAAGGCCCAGGTGCCAGGTCACCATGGTAACCAGAATCTTATACCTGGCACCTGGGATTTTCTCCCCTCTCCCCTTCCCTTCGATCACGGGCAGAAAATCTCTCCTGTTTTGCTTGCAGGAGATTTGATCTCCCACGGGCAGAACAAGAGCGATCTTTGCTATGATTGGGGTTTAGATGCGGCAAAGATCCCTCCTGTTGGGGATTAGAACTCTCAGAAAACAAAAAGTAAGATGGGAGAAAGGCAGCAAAAATGTAAAGGGATAGTATCTTTAAGAAGAAAAAAAATTGAGGTTGGGGGAATAGTGGGGGTGTGCTGGGGGGGGGGGGGAGAAAGGGGAGCAGAGAGTGAGGAAAAAGTGCAAAGTACAGGTTAAAGGGATGAATGCACGGGGACAAAATTTACAATTTCTATATGCCAAAGGGTGCAACCCCCCCTCCCAGAACATACATGCATGCACCTCACCCTACACATCCCATCTCTGCATGAGAGAGACACAAAGAGGCATCACACACATACACAAAATACCTCACCTCTACGACACACACACACGTGCACAGCAGCCCTGCACCCCACCTGCACAAAGGCACCCACCACCACATCCCACACAGATAGGCACACCACAGTTGCACCACACACCCACAGAGAACTGGTTATATGAAGCTGTCACCGTTATTATGTAAAGATGATGCATGAGACCAGAACGAGAAAACTGGAGGGGGGACTAGGTGATCACAAGCACTGGCTCCTAAGATTTTGGCCAGGCTCTTAAATCCGCACAAAATTTGTCAAGGCCTGCTATAGTGAATGAAAGTTACAAATTTTAAATTTGAATAGAATGAAATGGATTGTTCTTATACTGGCTGATATTAAGTTGGATTAAGTTGGAGGTCCGACAAACATTTTTTTCAATTGTGACGACTCCATAGTTTATCTCTGGGGATAGGAAGTATTACTATTTTATGGTAGGTTAAATAAATCTCTTACCAACTCGTCCACATAGCAGAAGAAAAAAAATCTGGAAGGCATGACAAGATTGTGCCTATTTAATGCCTAAAACTAATCTTTTCCTCTGTTATATACCTTTCAGTAACAAAAAAGCATAGTTACTCACCTGCTAACAGGTGTTCTCCATGGACAGCAGAAATCACTCCTCACATATGGGTGACATCGGTGCCGACGGAGTCCATGTTGGGCATTTACACAGCTTTCAAAAAAAAGCCTTTGGTACATGTACCACACATGCATAGTCCCCCCCCTTCACGGCCCAAGGGTGCCATCTTGTTCAGTCAGATGACATAACAAGGACGGCAGTAAAAACTAAAACAAGGTAGGAGAGGCAACTCCCAGGGGCAGAGGGAGGGTTGTGAGAACCGATTCCTGCTGTCCCTGGAGAACATCCATTAGAGGTGAGTAACTACGCTTTCTCCAGGAACAAGCAGGAAGTCAGTCCTCACGTATAGGACTCCCCAGCTCCAGGATGCTGAGGACCGAACTATAAGAACATAAGATATGCCATACTGGGTCAGACCAAGGTCTATCAAGCCCAGTATCCTGTTTCCAACAGTGGCCAATCTAGGTCATACGTACCTAGTAGTTTCCCCAAAAAACACAGGTTCCACAATGCTTGTATTGGGTCAAGCATTGATATCCTGGGTCCCTTCTTAATAATGGTTTATGGACCTTTCCTCCAGGAACTTGTCCAAACCTTTTTTAAACCCAGCTACACTAACAGCCTTTTACTACATCCTCCGGTAACAAATTCCAGAGTTTGATTACACATTGAGTGAAAAAATATTTTCTTTTATTAGTCTTAAATAGTTTACCCTGTAGCTTCATTGCATGCCCCCTAGTCTTTCTATATTCTGATAACGTAAACAATCGATCTACGTTTACCCGTTCCACTCCGTTCATTAATTTATAGACTTCTATCATATCTCCCCCCTCAGCCGTCTCTTTTCCAGGTTAAAGAGCCCTAACCTTTTTAGCCTTTCTTCTTAGGAGAATCCTTCCATTCCTTTTACCATTTTGGTGGCTCTTCTCTGAACCTTTGCTAATAACGCTATATCCTTTTTAAGATACGGCGACCAGAACTGCACACAATATTCAAGGTGCGGTCTCAACATGGAATGATATAGAGGTATATCATCTTTTGTTTTATTTTACATTCCCTTTCCTTATGATACCTAGCATTCTATTTGCTCTCTTGGCTGCCGCTGCACACTGGGCGGAGGGTTTTAACATGTTATCTACAATGACGCCTAAATCTTTTTCCTGGGTGGTGGGGTTCCTAATGTGGAACCTTGCATCGTGTAACCATAGTGTAACCATAGTTCCCTAGGTGCATAACTTTGCACTTGTCCACATTAAATTTCATCTGCCATTTTGATGCCCAGTCTTCCAAGTTATCAAGATCCTCTTGCAATTTTCCACAATCCTCTTGGGTTTTAACAACTTTAAATAGTTTTGTGTCATCTGCAAATTTGATAACCTCACTCGTTATTCCACTTTCCAGGTCATTTATGAATATGTCAAAAAGCAGCAGACCCAGCACAGATCCCTGGGGTACACCACTATTCACCTTTCTCCATTGGGAAAATTGGCCATTTAGCCCAACCCTCTGCTTTCTATCTTTTAACCAGTTCCTGATCCGCAGTAGTACACTGCCTCCTATCCCATGACTCTTTAGTTTTGCCAAAAGTCTCTGATGAGGGACCTTGTCAAAGGCTTTCTGAAAGTCCAGATACACTATATCAACCAACTCACCTTTGTCCACCTGTTTATTCACACCTTCAAAAAAACCGTAACAGATTAGTAAGACAAGATCTTCCTTGTCTAAAGCCATGTTGGCTGTCTCCCATTAGGCCATGACTATCTACATGCTGAGTAATTTTATTCTTTATGATGGTTTCTACCATTTTTCCCGGTACTGACGTCAGGCTCACCGGTCTGTAATTTCCCGGATCACACGTGGAACCCTTTTTAAAAATTGGTGTTACATTGGCTATCCTCCAATCTTCAGGTACTACAGATGATTTTACTGATAGTTCACAGATTACTGATAGCAGGTCTGCAATCTCATATTTCAGTTCTTTCAACACCCTTGGATGTATACCATCCGGCCCAGGTGATTTACTACTCTTTAGTTTATCTAATAATTGTAATACATCTTCCCGATGTATCAATATTTCCTTCAATTCTTCCGCAGCTTTAAATACCACTTCAGTCATGGGTAACATCCCTACATCTTCCTCAGTAAGGACCGAAGCAAAGAATTCATTCAGTCTCTCCGCTATCGCCTTGTCACCTCTTAGTGCCCCTTTAACTCCTCTATCATCTAATGCACCAACTGACTCTCACAGGTTTTTTGCTACGAATGTACTTGAAAAAATCTTTATTTTGCGTTTTTGCTTCCGCAGCAAGCTTCTTCTCAAATTCTCCCTTTGCCTGCTTTATCAATGCCTTGCATTTGACTTGCCAGTGCTTGTGCTGTTTCCAGGTTTCGTCGTTTGGCTCTTTTTTCCATATCCTGAAAGTTGCTTTTTTGGCAACAGCCTCTCTGACCTCACTTTTAAACCATGCTGGCAGTTTTTTGGACTTCCTTCCACTTTTCTTAAAGCGTGGAATAAAGCTGGTTTGGGCTTCCAAGATAGTATTTTTCACCACCACCCAAGCTTGATGTACGTCTTTAACCTTTGCAACTGCTCCTTTTAGTTTTTTCTTAACTATTTTCCTCCTTTTATCATAGTCTCCCTTTCGAAAGTTAAAAGGTAGTACTGTGGATTTCCTTACTATCCCCTCCTCCACTAATTAAATCAAAGGCGATCATGCTTTGATCACTATTGCCAAGTGGCCCCAACACTCTAATCTCTTGCACTAGAGCAGGTGTTCCACTAAGGACTAGGTCTAATATTGCTTCCCCTCTGGTCCGTTCATGAACCAGCTTCTCCAAGAAGCAGTCATTTATTTCATCTAGGAACTTTATCTCCCTAGCATGTCCTGCCGTGACACTGACCCAGTCGATACCAGGGTAATTGAAATCACCCATTATTATTACTGCGCTGTAACTTTTGTTAGCTTCCTTGATTTCTTTGAGCATTACATCATCCATTTGTTCATTCTGGCCAGGTGGTCGATAGTACACCCCCACTGCCACCGCCTTCCCCTTTTTACATGGAATTTCAATCCAGAGATTCTACAGCAAATTTTGTTTCCTGCAAAACTTTAATCCTTTCTGACTCAATGCCCTCTCTAACATAGAGCGCAACCCCCCTCCACCAATTTGATCAGCTCTATCATTACGATATAGTTTGTACCCAGGTAGCACAGTGTCCCACTGGTTGTCCTCCTTCCACCATGGAGTGGATGAGTGGCCTAGTGGTTGGGGCAAGGTACTTCAGGCCGGAAGGGCGGGGGTTCAAATCCCACTAGAGGACAGCAACCTTGTGCCAGAAGGACTGGGGTTTCTAGTCCCACAGGTGCTCCTTATGGTCTTGGGCAAGCCACGTGACCCTCCATAGCCCATGTTCCCTGTAAAATAGTTATCTCCAAGTTATAATGCCTGTTCAATGTAATTTCAGTTTGTTTAATGTAAACCGCACTGATGTAGAATAGCGCGATATATAAGAGAATGTAAATAAATTAAAAAATGTCTCTGATATTCCAATCATATCTAACCTCTCATTTAGTGCTATATATTCTAACTCTCCCATCTTATTTTTTAGAATTCTAACATTTGCATACAAGCATTTTAGAGAATGTATTTTATTCATATTAACTTGACTATTGGTAGACATGGGTAATTTGGGATCTTTAAGCTCTGTGTGCTCCATACTCGAGGGCATTTGGGCTATTTTACTCTTTTTTGGAACCTCTCTGCTTTTGGTAGTATCCTTCAAGGATACATTCTTCCGAACCATCCGCTCTTGGGCGACTGTTGGCTTTCCCCTATTATCTAGTTTAAAAGCTGCTCTATCTCCTTTTTAAAGGTTAATGCCAGCAGCCTGGTTCCATCCCGGTTAAGGTGAAGCCCATCCCTTTGGAAGAGCCCCTCCTTTCCCCAGAATGTTCCCCAGTTCCTAACAAATCCAAAACCCTCATCTCTGCACTATTGTCTCATCCACGCATTGAGACTCTGGAGCTCTGCCTGCCTTTTGGGTCCTGCGTGTGGAACGGGAAGCATTTCGGAGAACGCTACCTTGGATGTTCTGGATTTCAACTTCCTACCTAAAAGCCTAAATTTAGCCTCCAGAACCTCCCTACCATGTTTTCCTATGTCATTGGTGCCAATATGTACCGAGACAGCAGACTGCTCCCCAGCACTATCTAAGATCTTATCTAGGTGGCGCGTGAGGTCCGCTACCTTCGCACCAGGCAGGCATGTTACCAGGCGATCCTCACGTCCACCAGCCACCCAGCTATCTACATGCCTAATGATCGAATCACCAACTATAATGGCTCTCCTAACCCTTCCCTCATGGGCACATGGCCCTGGAGAATCTTCCTCGGTGCGAGAGGGTTTTACATCACCTGGAGGACAGGTCCCAGTTACAGGATAACTTCCTGCCACACCAGGGTGATGCTCTCCTGTCACGTGACCTCTCTCCTCCATGGCAACAGGGAACCACAACAGCACCAATGGACCAATCGGGTAGCTGTGAGGTGCAGAAGGCGAGTCCCCACTGAAAGACTGTGCAAGACTTTAGCATCCAGCGACACTATTACTACAGTAGCCTAAACACAGAAGGGTGGAGGGTTTTCAGGAGGCGAGAAGGATCTCCTCGACTTCTGGAAGATTGAAAGGGGCCAACGCTACCCTTTCAGCAGCCATGCTATTAGCGATAGCAACCCCACATTGGGGTAGAGGGAGCCCTCCTCCTGGGACAAAAGGTCCAGGGCTCAGCCCACAGGGACTGGGAGTGCCACCAACATGGAAAGCAGCAGAAGGAATCAAGATTGTTTGGGCCATCTAGGGACAATCAGTATGCCTGATGCCCTTTCGCTCTGAACCTTGGAGAGTCCTGGCAACCAGGGGGGTCAGTGGGAATGCAGAGAGTAGGCCCTTGGACCACGAGATCAGAAAGGCATCTGCTGCCACTCTCTCTGGGTGCGGCTGATGGGAGCAGAAGCAGGGTAGCTGCATGTTGTCCGGAATGGTGACTAGGTCCATCAGGAATCTGCCCCAGAGGTGGAAGAGCTGCTTCGTTTCTCTGGGGTTTAAGTGCCATTCGTGTGGGCAAAGGACTCTGCTAAGCCTGTCCACTAGGCAGCTGTCTTGGCCCGGAAGGCACACTGCTCGCAGGAACATGTTGCATGCTGTGAAGGAGGCCACCGCCTCCTAGTAGAGAGAGTACAAGCCCATGCCTCCCTGCTTGATGATATAAAAATGGAAACCTGGTTGTCCCTCGCAGTACAGTTGGTGCCGAAAGGCAGTGAAGGAATGCTCGTAGGACCAAGAAGATTTCCCTGAGCTCCAGGAGATTGATCTGTAGGAGCGACGACTCATGAGAGCAGCGGCGGTCTCCACAATGTGCCCCCAACCAAGGAGGGAGGCATCTGTGGTCAGGGTCCTCTGCGATGTGGATGCCTGGAAGGGCACTACTGCCTAGAGGTGGCACAGGTTTTTCCACCAGTTGAGGGACACTGCCAGTTGGTGGGTAACCCTGACCCTGTCCCATAGCCTGCCTGTGGCCTGAGTACACGTAAGCGCAGGCACCACTGGGCTGTCCGCATGTGTAAGCAGGCTGAAGGCGTGACGTGAACCATCAAGGCCGTATGGCCTAGTATGCGGAGGAGACGACGAGTCGGCACTGACAAGTGGTGTTGCACCTCTCCTGCCAGTTGCCTAAGACGTTCTGCCCTTTCTCTTGGGAAAACGGCCTTGACCTGTAACACGTCCAACGGGGCACCTATGAACTTCAGACTTTGGGCTGGAAAGAGATGGAATTTAGGGTAGTTTATGACAAACCCCAGGTGCTGCAAAAGAAGGGTTGCACATTCGGCAGCCTGACTGATCTCTGAGGACGTACCGCCTGTGATGAGCCAGTTGTCCAGGTAAGGGAAAATGAAAGCCCCTTGTAGGCGTAGGTAGGCGGCTACCACTGCCAGGCATTTGGTAAAGACCCTTGGAGAGGAAGCCAGGCCAAAAGATAGCACCTTGTACTGGTAGTGCCCTCCTCACACCATGAACCGTAGGTACTGCCTGTGGGAGGGATGGATCAGGATGTGCGTGTACACATCCTTTAGGTCCAAAAAGCACAGCCAATCTCCCTGGTGGAGGTAAGGCAGCAGTGTTCCAAGGGAGAGCATCTTGAACTTCTCCCTCACCAGAAACGTGTTTAAGTTTCTCAGATCTAGTATGGACCCCAGGCCCCCAAGTTCTCTTTCGGACAAGAAAGTATCTGGAGTAGAAAAGCCTTTTCCCCATAGATGTTTGGGTACAGGCTCTACTGTGTTGTCCCTGAGCAGACCTGTGAGCTCTGAGAGAAGAAGGGTCTGGTGAAGGAGACATCACGCTGGCTCTCCTGGAAAGAACCTGGGTGATACCTGCTGTAGATGGAAGAGGTATCCCTCCCTTACCACCTGCAGTACCCACTGGTCTGAGGTGACACTGGCCCACCTGTGGGTGAAGAGTGCCAAGTGGCCTCCTGTGGGCTGGTAGTTGTCTTCCGGGGAGGAGAGGCCCTGAACCGGGAGTCAGAAGCTCCCCCCGGGTTGGGTGGGAGCTGGGGTCTGGGGCCTCTGTGCCTTTGGCTACTGGGCCCCATGGTTTTGTCTTTTAGGCTGAGAACCCTGCTGCTGGCCCAAAAAGGGCTGGTAGTGGTGACTCTGATGAAAGGACCCCTTATTTCTTGGGAACAGGGGTCTTTGCCCTGATGGTTTTTTATGGGGGAGGGATGAGGTCTTTCTTGAGAGCCCGACGGAGTCACCATGTTGGCCTCTCTCTCGGCCACTTTGTCAGCCATAGGCTTGCCAAACAGGTTCTCCCTGGTACAGGGTATGTCGAGCAGCTTGTCTTAGACCCACTAAGAACATAAGACATGCCATACTGGGTCAGACCAAGGTCCATCAAGCCCAGTATCCTGTTTCCAAAAGTGGCCCATCTAGGTCACAAGTACCTAGCAGTTTCCCGAAACGTCAGGTTCCACAATGCTTGTATTGGGTCAAGCAGTGGATATTATGGGTCCCCTTTAATAATGGTTTATGGACCTTTCCTCCAGGAACTTGTCCAAACCCTTTTTAAACCTGGCTATACTAACAGATTTTACCACATCCTCCGGTAGCAAATTCCAGAGTTTGATTACACATTGAGTGAAAACATATTTTCTCTTATTAGCCTTAAACAGGTTACCATGTAGCTTCATTGCATGCCCCCTAGTCTTTCTATATTTTGTTGGCGTAAACAATCAATCTACGTTTACCAGTTCCACGCCATTCATTAATTAATAGACCTCTATCATATCTCCCCTCAGCCGTCTGTTTTCCAGGTTGAAGAGCACTAACCTTTTTAGACTCTCTTCATAGGGGTATCCTTCATTCCCTTTTACCATATTGGTGACTCTTCTCTGTACCTTTTCTAATAAGGCTATATCCTTTGTAAGATACGGCGACCAGAACCACACACAATATTCAAGGTGCGGTCACAGCATGGAACGATACAGATGCATTATAATACTATTTGTTTTATTCTCCATTTCTTTCTTTATGAAACCTAGCATTCTATTTGCTCTCTTGGCCGCTGCTGCACACTGGGCGGGTGTTTTTATTTATTTATTTATTCATTCAATAGGTCTTATATACCGCTTTATCATATACATTCAAAGGGGTTTACAATGAACAGTTATAGCAACAAGCTCTACATTGAACAGGATTATTCAACTTGGAGGTTACATTGGGATAGAACAAGCAATTGTCAGTTGCTAACTATATACAAGAGCTCCAGCTGTGTTTCATGGTCCAGTTGCTGTTACATGTTATCCACAATGACGCCTAAAACGTTTTCCTGGGTGTTGGTTCCTAAAGTGAAACCTTGCATTGTGTAACCATAGTTTGCATTTTTCTTTCCTAGGTGCATAACTTTGTAGTTGTCTACATTAAATTTCATCTGCCATTTGGATGTCCAGTCTTCCAATTTATCAAGATCCTCTTGCAATTTTCCACAATCCTCATGGGCTTTAACAACTTTGAATAGTTTTGTGTCATCTGCAAATCTGATCATCTCACTCATTATTCCCATTTCCAGGTCATTTATGAATATGTTAAAAAGCAGCGAACCCAGCACAGACCCCTGGGGTACTCCACTATTCATATTTCTCAATTGGGAAAATTGGCCCTTTATCCTTACCCTCTGCTTTCTGTCTTTTAAGCAAGTCCTGATCCACAATAGTACACTGCCTTCTATCCCATGACTTTTTAATTTTGCCAAAAGTCTCATGAGGGACCTTGTCAAAGGCTTTCTGAAAGTCCAGATACACTATATCAACAGACTCACCTTTGTCTACCTGTTTACACACACCTTCAAAAAAACATAACAGATTAGTAAGAAGACCTTCATTGGCTAAAGCCAAGTTGGCTGTCTCCCATTAAACCATGATTATCTACATGTTCAGTGATTTTGTTCTTTATGATGGTTTCTACCATTTTTCCCCAGTACTGATGTCAGGTTCACCAGTCTGTAGTTTCCCGGATCACCAGGGAGCCCTTTTTAAAAATTGGCGTTACATTGGCCATACTCCATTCTTTAGGTATTACAGATGATTTTAATTATAGTTCACAGATTACTAATAGCAGGTCTGCAATCTCATATTTCAGTTCTTTCAACATCCTTGGATGCATACCATCCGGTCTAGGTGATTTGCTACTCTTCAGTTTATCCAATAGTTGTAATACATCTTCCCGGTGTATCAATATTTCTTTCAATTCTTACGCAGCATCTCCTTTAAATACCATTTCAGTCATGGGTAACATTCCTACATCTTCCTCAGGAAAGACTAAAGCAAAGAATTCAGTCTCTCCGCTATGGCTTTGTCCCCCTCTTAGTGTTCCTTTTACCCCTCTATCATCTAATGGTCCAACTGATTCTTTCACAGGTTTTTTTGCTACGAATGTACTTGAAAAAGTGTTTATTGGTTTTTGGTTCCACAGCAAGCCTCTTCTCAAATTCTCTCTTTGCCTGCCTTATCAATGCCTTGCATCTGACTTGCCAGTGCTTGTGTTTCCAGTTTTCTTCATTTGGCTCCTTTTTCCATTTCCTGAAAGATGCTTTTTTGGCAACAGCCTCTCTGACCTCAACTTTAAGCCATGCTGGCAGTTTTTTTTTACTTCCTTCCACTTTTCTTAAAGCGCGGAATACAGCTGATCTGGGCTTCCAAGATAATATTTTTAAACAAAACTCAAGCTTGATGTAAATCTTTAACCTTTGCAACTGCTGCTTTTAGTTTGCTCTTAACTATTTTCCTCATTTTATCAGTCTCCCATTTGAAAGTTAAAAGGTAGTACTGTGGATTTCCTTACCCTCCCTCTTCCATTTATTAAATCAAACGCGAACATGCTATGATCACTATTGACAAGTGACCCTAACACCCTTATTTCTTGCACCAGATCTGGTGCTCCACTAAGGACTAGGTCCAAAATGACTTCCCCTCTGGTCGGTTCATGAACCAGCTGCTCCAAGAAGCAGTCATTTATTTCATCTAGAAACATTATCTCCCTGGCATGTCCTGCCGTGATACTGAGCCAGTCGATACCGGGGTAATTGAAATCACCCATTATTATTACTGTGCTGTATCTTTTGTTAGCTTCCCTGATTTCTTTTGAGCATTTCGTCATCCATTTTTCATTTTGGCCAGGTGGTCGATAGCACACCCCCACTGCCATCGCCTTCCCCTTCCCACATGGAATTTCAATCCATACAGATTCTGCTCGAGGTCCGAAGACTGCATCTAGGCTTGGAGCTGGGCGCTGTCGTCGGCTGCTGCTACCCGAGCCACTGACTCAAAGCCATCATAGGTTGCATGGAAAAGGAATTTAGAGCAGCATTTCATCCGGGAGGTCAGGGCTTCAAACCGTTGGAGGGGTTCCCCAGTAAGCCCTGCTGAAAACCCGGACAACTCCTAGGTTAGGGCCTTGAGATACATGCATATGTATAACTCATAGACGTGGATCCAACACCCCAGCATCGAGCCCTGGTAGCTCTTGCACCCAAGGGCATCAAGGGCTCTAGCATCCCTACCAGGGGGAACATTAAAATGGGTCTTCTGGCTCTTACGTTTTTGCATGGTTGACTCAGCCATGGTGTTATGTGGGAGTTGGGCTTTGTGGAACCCGGCCCTGTCCTGACAGTGCTGATGCTGGGGTCTCCCACATTCTCAACTGGAGCCACTTGAGAATCGGCTGCACCAGCACCATGAGAGTTTCCTTGGGTGGAGACATGTACTGGAGAATCTCCAGTTCTTCGGTGCGTAGGTACTCTTCCGCCTCGGTTTCCACCAAGAGGGCTCTGGTCATATCCCTGACAAAGTCATAAAAGGCCACTCCTCTGGAGGAGAATGGCACCGGGGGAGACAGTTCCGAGAAGATGTCTCGGTGCAGTCTGGTTTCTGGGGATGCTTTGTTGTCGGTCTCCCACTCGGAGTTCAGGTATGACGACGAATCCGAGGCCCTGTGGACTCAATGCCTTGAGGCCAGTGCAGAGGGGCCTGGGGCCTCCAGAGGATCTGGGGTCCAAGTCGCAGAAAGTGGTTGGGGAGGATCAGATTCCCAAGGAATGGGACAGGACCTCAACCAGCGCCAAGGACTTAGCTGTGGGCGGTGGAGCTCGGCTCGACAACCAGAGACTCCCCAGAGTCAGGGGGCCGGTTATCAGGGCAGATGATGCAGACAAACCAACCATTATTGCCTGCTGCAGGGCGAGGATAGCAGTGATGGTCTGCTCCAGGGCTGCCATTCTGGTTTCCAAGCCAGAAGGCTCCGCAGCTTTTGGCGTGGGCACACAGGACCTCTGGCCCGGCAACGGCACTCTCATGAGTGCATCATTGACAAGGACTATAGTCTCGAGGAACCTTGCATGGTCTCTGCCGGCCAAGGAATCCTTTGAGGACCTCAGTAGGATGCTTCTCTGAGCTGTCCAAGTCCCTCCGAGGTGTTTTTTCCAGGTTTCTCCGGTGGAACCTCGATGGACTTAGAGGATTTTTTTCTTCTCTATCTCAGGGTCCAAGGTCTTCTTGGAGAAGCCGCCACCACAGGACTCCGAGGATGCTCGGGCCTTACAGCTAGTGCTGGTCATGAAGCTCAACGTCGGATCTTGGGACTAGCGTTTCCTACAACTCCGACCTCTTTTTATTGGTCTTAGGCGTCATGGCCTGGCATAGGTCGCAGGTGTTGTTGTCATGGTCCGGTTCCAGGTAGTGTAGAGAGCAGTCATGGGTTTCTGTTACTGACATGGTTTGACTGCAGCTGTCACATTTGTTGAATCCACCGGGAAACATGGTGGGAAACACCCGGCTGGTGTCGACAACCCCCGGGCAAAAAAAGGCACGAATGTCAGTTGAGGCAATCTTTGATTAAAAAAGGGGGGGGGGGGGGAAGCAGAGAACAGCACTGACTCAAGGCAGGAAGAGGACCCAGTACGCAAAGCAGGAAAAGCTAACTTTTAAGGATATTAGCAAGGATTTTTTTCCAGAAAAACGGGACCGACGTCTGTTGGGCTCCGTGGAAAAAATAAGATGGCACCCTTGGGCGGGAAGGGGTCCATGTATGTGTGGTAGCATGTCCCAAAGGCTTTCTTTAAAAGCTGGAGAAATGCTCCATGTGGTCTCCGTCGGTGCCAATGTCACCCATATGTGAGGACCGACTTCCTGCTTGTTCATGGAGAACTAGCATTTTATCATTTGGCTTTCTGCACATCTACAACACAGGCCTAGGCGGAAGTATCCCTTACACCCTGGCACATCAACATAAAATCAAGCCTTGGACCAGTGGTTCCCAAAGTTGTCCTGGAAGACCCCAGACAGTTGGGTTTTCAGGATATCCACAACGAATATGCATAAGAGAAATTTGTATGCAATGAATGCTATACATGCCAGTTCTCTCATGAATATTCATTGTGGATACCCTGTACTAAGATCAATGCTTTTTAACATATTTATAAACAATTTGGAAATGGAAACAAACAAGATTATTAAATTTTCAGACAGCACATTATTCAAATTTGCTAAATCACATGCTGATTATGAGAATTTGCAGTAAGACCTTGTGAGACTGCTTCGAAATGGCAGATATACTGTGAACAAATGCAAAGTGCTGCACATAGGAAAGAATAACCAAACACTATAGATACATATTGCTAGGCTCCTCAGAGTCACCACCCAGGAAAAAGATGAGATCATGAATATATTGAAATCTTCTATACAGTGTGCAGTGGCAGCCAAGAATGTTACGTGTCATTAGGAAAGGAATGGAAAATAAAATAATGCCTCTTTCGCTCCATGGTGCAACTGGCACCTTGAGTACTAAATGAAATTCTGGTCTCTACATCTCAAAATATATATATATGCCAAAAGATGTGGTAAAAGCAACAAGCGTAGCTAGGCTTAAAAAATATGTTTGGACAAATTCCTGGAAGAAACATAGAAACAAACATGATGGCAGAAAAAGACCACATGGCCTATCTAGTCTGCGCCCTTCCATATCGACTACTACACTAGTTCCCTCTTTTCCCTTAGAGATCCTCTGTCCTTTGTCCCATGCTTTTTTTAAAATTCAGATACTGTCTTCATCTCTTACATCTCTACCGGGAGACTATTCCACGCATCTACCACTTTACGTAAAGAAATATTTTTGCATATTACTCCTGAGTCTATTCTCTTTTACCCTCAACCTATGTCCCCTCGAAGCAGAGCTTGCTTTCAATCGAAAGAGGCTCTCCTCCCGTGCATTTATGCCATGGATATATTTAAGCATTTCTATCATCTCTCTTCAATTCCTCCTTTCCTCTAAAGTATACATATTAAGATCCTTAAGTCTGTCCTCATATGCTTTATAACTAAGACCACTAACCATTTTAGTAGCCATCCTCTGTATCGACTTCAATCTGATTATATCCTTTTGAAGGTGTGGTCTATAGAACTGCACACAATACTCTAAATGAGGTCGCACTAAAGACCTTTACAGAGGCACTATCATCACCTTTTTTCTGCTGGTCATTCCTCTCCCTTATGCACCCAAACATCCTTCTAGCTTTTGCCATTGCCTTTTCTACATGTTTAGCTACTTTAAGATCAAACAATCACGCCTAGGTCCCATTCTTCTTTTGTGGACAGAAGTACTTGCCCCCCCTCCCCCCCCCTTACACTGTACTGTGCCGTGCCTTTTGATTTTTGCAGCCCAAATGCATGACCCTGTATCTTTTAGCATTACTTCTCGGCTGCCAAATTCTAGACCATTCTTCAAGTTTAGTTAGATACCTCTTCATCTTATCTATTCCTTCCTGGGTGTCTACTCTATTGCAGATTTTGATATCATCCACAAAGAGGCAAACCTTACCCGACAGCCCTTCCACAATATCACTAACAAATACGATAAAAAGAATCAAAGGACAGATCCCTGCGGCACACCATTGGTAAACTCCCTCTCCTCAGAGTGAGCTCCATTTACCTGTACCCTTTGTCGCCTCCCACGCAACCAATTTCTAACCCAGTCGGTAACTTTAGGGTCCATCCCTAGGGTGCTCAGTTTGTTAAGTCTTGTGTGCGGAACAGTGTCAAAGGCTTTACTGAAATCAGAGTACATCACATCTAGGGGTCTCCCTCAGTCCAACTCCCTGGTCACTCAGTCAAAGAAATCAATCAGATCTGTCTAACAAGACCTGCCTCTGGTGAATCCATGCTGCCTCTGATCATGTAATCCATTGGACTCCAGAAACCTCAGTATTTTCTCTTTGAGCAGTGTTTCCAATAACTTACTCACCACTAAAGTAAACTAACCGGCCTGTAGTTTTCAATCACATCCTTACTTCTGCTTTTGTGAAAAGGGACTACACATGTGCCTCTCTCCAGTCCTTAAACTGTTATTAAAGGTAGTCCTTCCATTACCTCAGATACAAAGTTAGATTGCAAGTCTTCTGGGAAAAGAGAAATGTCTGATGTAACTGATTAACAAGGAAAGGAGACCGCAAGTTGTCTTCAGTAGACTGAGATTGAAATGTATAGAACCATGTGGACTTAAAGCAGTTGATGAATGGCACCATTTCATTTAAAGACATTGAAAGAAGTTTAATACACAAGCTTTTTTGTACCCATTTTCTGACTGGTTAAAAGTGTACATAATGTTTTAGTACTTTTTCTTCATAAAATGGTTTTCATTGGTCAGGCTTATAGGCTGCAAGAGGTTTAGCATAAAGCTCTCCCTCTATGTGTTTCCTGATTGGCCAAGAATGTGTGTGCAGTGTTTTGGCACTATCCTCTTTAGATACAAGATCAGTGATTGGTCACGTCAAAGGGTTTGAGCAGCCCAGCATTTGTATAAAAGAATACCAGTTTTCCTGAAAAGTAAGATCCCAAGAAGCTGAGCAGCACTATTGTTGAGAGCACATTTTTGATGTTTACAACTGGAATTTATTAAAAATGGACAATTCTTAGCATGTTTCTTTTGTGTATAGAGTATTTCTAAGATGGGGGTTTAGTTAGTGAATTGCTGCCCTTCACTTCCCACATTTGTATTTATGTATTACCAGGGCTTTTTTGAGGGGGTACTCTGTGGTACTGAGCATTAGCACCTTTTTCATTGCCTGCTAAAACTGACCCATGGCCCCCATATATTAAATGAAAGAGGCCTGCATTTGAAAGCCGGCACTTTATTTTGCTAGGGAAAAAATGTACTACTTTTGGGATAGGCCAGGTACCTGTGAGCTGGACCAACCACTATTAGAAACAGGACATACTGGGTCAGACCAAAGGTCTATCAAACTATGACAGCTCTTAAGAAATCCTAGTGGCTTGGGATCCTCCTGTACCATGTTTGGAACTATATTTATTTGCAATTATTTGATATGCAGCCAGTCATTCGAATTACTGTAACATCGTGATAGTTTACAATGTATTTATTTATTTATTTATTTAAATTTGTGTTTATATACCACCTTTCTACTATCCAAAGCGGTTTACATATTGGACCTAATCCTTAGTGGAACACCAGATCTGGTGCAAGAGATAAGGATGTTGGGGCCACTTGGTAATAGTGATCATAGCATGATCATGTTTGATTTAATTAGTGGAGGAGGGATAGTAAGGAAGTCCACAGTACTACATTTTAACTTTCAAAAGGAAGACTATGATAAAATGAGGAAAATAGTTAAGAAAAAACTAAAAGGAGCAGTTGCAAAGGTTAAAGACTTACAACAAGCTTGGGTGTTGTTGAAAAATACTAACTTGGAAGCCCAGACCAGCTGTATTCCACGCTTTAAGAAAAGTGGAAGGAAGTCCAAAAAACTGCCAGCATGGTTTAAAGGTGAGGTCAGAGAGGCTGTTGCCAAAAAAAGCATCTTTCAGGAAATGGAAAAAAGAGCCAAACGACGAAACCTGGAAACAGCACAAGCACTGGCAAGTTAAATGCAAGGCATTGATAAGGCAGGCAAAGGGAAAATTTGAGAAGAAGCTTGCCGCGGAAGCAAAAACGCGTAATAAAGGCCTTTCAAGTACATTTGTAAAAAAAACCTGTGAGAGAGTCAGTTGGTCCATTAGATGATAGAGGGGTTAAAGGTGCACTAAGAGGCAACAAGGCGATAGTGGAGAGACTGAATGAATTCTTTGCTTCGGTCTTTACTGACGAAGATGTAGGGGATGATACCCATGACTGAAGTGATATTTAAAGGTGCGGAAGAATTGAAGGAAATATCGATACATTGGGAAGATGTATTACAACTATTAGATAAACTGAAGAGTAGCAAATCACCTGGGCCGGATGATATACATCCAAGGGTGTTGAAAGAACTGAAATATGAGACTGCAGACCTGCTATTAGTAACATCATCTGTAATACATGAAGATTGAAGGATGGCGAACATAACGCCAATTTTTAAAAAGGGTTCCAGGGGTGATCCAGGAAACTACAGACCGGTGAGCCTGACGTCAGCACCAGGAAAAATGGTAGAAACCATCATAAAGAACAAAATTGCTGAACATGTAGATAGTCATGGCTTAATGGGAGACAGCCAACATGGCTTTAGACAAGGAAGATCTTGTCTTACTAATCTGTTATGTTTTTTTGAAGGTGTGAATAAACAGGACGACAAAGGTGAGTCGGTTGATATAGTGTATTTGGACTTTCAGAAAGCCTTTGACAAGGTCCCTCATCAGAGACTTTTGGCAAAACTAAAGAGTCATGGGATAGGAGGAAGTGTACTATTGTGGATCAGGAACCGGTTAAAAGATAGAAAGCAGAGGGTAGGGCTAAATGGCCAATTTTCCCAATGGAGAAAGGTGAATAGTGGTGTACCCCAGGGATCTGTGCTGGGTCCACTGCTTCTTGACATATTCAAAAATAACTTGGAAAAGGGAATAACGAGTGAAGTTATCAAATTTGCAGATGAGACAAAACTATTTAAATTGTTAAAACCCAAGAGAATTGTGGAAAATTGCAAGAGGATCTTGATAAATTGGAAGACTGGGCATCAAAATGGCAGATGAAATTTAATGTGGACAAGTGCAAAGTGCAAGTGCTATCGCCGTAGTCAGCTCAGGCACGCTCACAGGCAACTCCTCTGCTGCGTGCCTGGCTGACTCCCTCTCCTCAGCACACCAGCGATTTAACGATTCAGCTCCGATCCTGCCAACAAGGAGCGAACGCTGCTCCTCCAGGTCCTCTGCTTGTCTGCCCTCCCGCAGCAGCAACAACAGATCAGAGGAGAGCCTGGGCACCTTCAAAGTACAGCACGTTATATATATATATATAGTCCTTTTTTTTTGTTGTTATCCCGAACTAGAAATTTAGACAATACTAATCCTATCAACTTTTCAAAAAACTATCCTTAATTGTTCCTCCAGTGAGCCCGGACCCCCAGGCTCACCGTCCCCTTCAGCTGCTTGGAGACCGAGGTAACTGATGGAGGCAAGCGGATTCCTGGAAGATATACAGATGACATCACAGAAAAAGGAGGTTCCTCAGTCTCCAGGCTGCTGAATGGGATTGTCAACTCAGAGGTCCAGGACTAGACTGGAGCTACGATCAGGAATCCTCAGATTCCTCTGAGGACTCGAAGTACCTTCTGTCCGGATGCTCTTGAACAGCCCGATACCCGTACCGAGCGAAGTCGGTACCGGGGGAATCGGTACCAGAGGGCATCGCATGAATGGGTGCTGGCAATGCGGACACCGATGTCGATGCTGATGCTGTCGGTACCGGTACCGGAGTCGGTGCCGGTTGAACTGTCTGACACGGTTCCGAGGGTGTTGATGCCGCAAGAACCACCGCCAGACTGCGTTCAATAGCCAGGAACCTCTGGTCTATCGACGCTGCCGATGCCTGGATGTCGGTACCGGAGAAAAAGCACAGTTACTTACCTGTAACAGGTGATCTCTGGGAACAGCAGGAATAAGTCTTCACATATGGGTACGTCGGTACCGACGGAGCCTGCGCGGGAACGCTCCCCAGCTTCCCAAAAAGGAAAGCTTTTGGGAGCATCCCACAGCGCCTGCGCACTGCCTTCCCGCCTTTCCTAACTGCCTCTCCTCAGTTCGAGTTTTAAAGCTGAGACAAAAGAGAGAGAGGAAAGGAAAGAGAGATAGAGAAATACAACTCCTAGGGGAGGTGGGTGGGTTGTGAAGACTTATTCCTGCTGTTCCCAGAGATCACCTGTTACAGGTAAGTAACTGTGCTATCTCCAGGAACAAGCAGGAATGAGTCTGCACATATAGGGACTCCCTAGCTAAATTTGCCTGGGAGATCCCCAAGGTTATGAGACCCTGGGAAGGGCTCTACCTCCTCCTATAGATCTCAGGCATCCATCCAGGGAAGGAGGGCAGGAGTTGATTAAGAATGGAACAGGTGTTTGAGAACAGCCTGACCAAACAAGGCATCCCGGCAGGAGTCCTTGTCCAAGCAGTAATGGGCTGTGAAGGTATGAACCGAGGCCCAGGTGGCTGCTCGACAGATTCTGGTCGATGGACACAGAATTTAGATGAGCCATAGAGGCTGCCATGGCCCTCATATTATGAGCTGTGACATGGCTCTCCAGAGAAAGGTTTTTACTCTGGTAGGCGAAAGAAATACACTGAGCAATCCAATTGGACAGTGTCCTTTTAGAGACTGGAAGTCCCAAATGAGAGGGATCAAAAGCAACAAAGAGCTGGGAAGACTTTCTATGTTGCTGTGTCCTTTGTAAGTAAAAGGCAAGAGCTCTTTTACAATCCAGAGTATGAAGATTCCTCTCTGCACTTGATGCCTGAGGAGCTGGAAAAAAGACAGGTAAATATACCTCTTGATTAAGATGAAAAGGTGAAACCACTTTAGGCATAAAGTGTGGATTGGTCCTAAGGACTACCTTATCATGATTGAATCTTGTATAAGGTGGATTAGCCACTAAGGCCTGCAGCTCACTGATGCGGCGAGCTGAGGTGACTGCAATGAGGAAAATAACCTTCCAGGAAAGAAATTTCAAGGAGGTGGTGGCTAAGGGTTCAAAAGGTGGCTTCATAAGCTGACCAAGAACCAGATTTAAGTCCCATGCCACCGGAGGAGGCCTAATGGGAGGTTTAGTTAAAGTTAGGCCTCTCATGAATCTTGCAATAAGAGGATGAGAGGAAATAGGCTGTCCATTGATAGGCTTAAGGGATGCTGCAATAGCACTCAAATGGACCCTTACTGAATTTGTTTTAAGGCCTGCATTGGAAAGATGCAGGAGATATTACAATAGAGAATTCAAAAGTAGTGCTAGAGCAGGGGTCTCAAACTCCAGTCCTGGAGGGCCGCAAACCAGTCAGGTTTTCAGGGTATCCCTAATGAATATGCATGAGATATATTTGCATGCATTGCCCCCATTGAATGCAAATATATCTCATGCATATTCATTAGGGATACTCTGAAAACCTGACTGGTTTGCGGCCCTCCAGGACTGGAGTTTGAGACCCCTGTGCTAGAGGGTCAAGACCCTTTTCAGTACACCAGATGGAAAACCTTTTCCATTTAAAAGCATAGGAACGCCTAGTAGAAGGTTTCCTGGAAGCATGGAGGATATCCTTCAATTGCTGAGAAAGATTCCAGCCTTGAAGGTCTAGGCCTTCAGTAACCAAGCTCTGAGGTGAAGGGACTTGGGGTTTGGGTGCCACAAAGTCCCCTCCTCCTGGGACAGAAGGTCTGGAGCAGCTCCCAAGTCCAGGGAGGGGGCTTGGGAGAGATGCAGAAGTAGAGGGTACCACACTTGGCGTGGCCAGCGTGGAGCTATGAGGATCATAGATCCTTGATCCCTCTGGAGTTTGAACAGAGTCTTGGGAATCAAAGGAATGGGTGGAAAGGCATACAGGAAGCCTTGACCCCAGTGAAGGAGGAAGGCATCCTTGGCCTGCACTCCCTGACACGGAATTCTGGAACAGAACCGGGGGAGTTTGGCATTCCACGGACTTGCAAAGAGGTCTATGTCCGGGGTTCCCCATTCTTGGAAGATTCTGAGTACCTGATCCATGTGCAGGGACCATTCGTGTGGAAGCAGACCTTGACTGAGTGTCTGCCCAAGAGTTTTGAATTCCTGGGAGGTATACGGCCAGGAGATGGATTTGATGCTCTCTGGCGAAGGCCCATAATCTTAAAGCTTCGTTGCAAAGCGACAGAGAGCCAGTACCTCCTTGCTTGTTTATGTAAAACATGGCTACTTGATTGTCCGTATGAATGAGGACTGTCTTGTAGCTGAGCAGGGTATGGAAGACCTTGAGAGCTAGAAAAACTGCTTGAAGCTCCTGGTGGTTGATATGAAGAGAGGTCTCCTGCGGAGACCAAGTGCCCTGAGTGGAGAGGTCTTCTAGATGAGCTCCCCAACCTGTTTGGGAGGTATCTGTTGTGAGGGTTGCCTGGGGCATCAACTGTTGGAAGGGGGACCCCCAGCAACAGATTTTGGGTGGACATCCACCATTGGAGAGACCAAAAGAGACGTTTGGAGGTTGCTATTTGGTCTGAGAGAACTCCTGATGCTTGAGTCCACTGGGTGGACAAAGTCCATTGAGCTGCTCTCATGTGTAGGCGAGCATAGGGTACCACATGCACTGTGGATGCCATGTGGCCTAGCAGTTGTAGCATCTCCCGGGCAGTTAAGTGGTCCTTTGACTGAATCTGGGAGGCTAACTGCACTAGAAGTTGGCAACGGGCCTGAGGAAGGTAGGCCCTTGCAGTGGTAGTATCCAACCAGGCCACTATGAACTCTAGGGACTGAGTAGGGGTGAGCTGAGACTTTGGGAGGTATACCACAAGTCCCAGATACTGCAGAATGCGTCTTGTGCAGTCCAGAGAAATCTGGGCCTCTGACTGAGATGGAGCTCGGATGAGCCAATCGTCCAGGTATGGGAATACAAATATTCACAGAGTGCGTAGAAATGCAGCTACTGTTGCCATGCATTTGGTGAACACTCTTGGAGCAGAGGCCAGACCAAAAGGAAGCACCCTGTATTGGTAATGTTTTCCTTGGAAAAGAAAACGGAGGAACCTTCTGTGAGATGGATGGATGAGGACATGTGTGTACGCATCCTTGAGATCTAGAGAACAAAGCCAATCCTGACTTTGAAGGTAAGGAAGGAGAGTGCCCAGAGAAAGCATCTTGAACTTCTCCTTGCATAGAAATTTGTTCAATTCCCTGAGATCTAATATGGGTCTGTATCCCCCTGTTTTCTTTGGAATCAGAAAATAGGGGGAATAAAACCCTGACCCTTGTTGAAGAAGAGGTACTTCTTCTATTGCCCCTTGGGCAAGAAGGATAACCACCTCCTGACCTAGAAGGTCGAGAAGAGATGGTGGAGAATTGAAGTGTCTCACCATGGTGTGAGGAGGAAGGTTTGAGAAATGAAGTTTGTAACCCTCCCTTATGATGGAGAGGGTCCAGTGCTCTGATGTAATTTGCTCCCATCTGGGAGCAAAATGAGCTAACCTTCCTGGAATGGTGAGAGGCTCTGGCTGTTTTAGAGCCAGAAAGGCTACGTTCTCTAGCATCAATTCAAAAACCCTGAGGAGGCTGGGTCTGCTGAGTTGCAGGAGCCCCTGTAGACTTAGGCCTGGCCTGTTTAGGTTGCTGACGCTTAGTAGCAAAGCAACCTGTAGATGATTGTTGGCCAGAAGCAGAAGGGAATCTGCCCTTTTTGAAGAAAGACTTCTTGAAAGGTTTTTTCTTGGCAGGAATGGAGGTTGACTTTGAAAATTTATCCAGAGCAGAATTTTCTGCATCCATTTGAGTGGCTTTTATTTGCCATTCTTTGCCAAACAGGTTTTCACCTGTACAGGGAAGATTTCCTAAGCCATCCTGGACCCAAGGTTCTAAATCAGAAGCTTGGAGCCAAGCAATTCTGGGAGCAGCTATGGCAATGGCCGAAGCTCTGCTGGCACCTTCAAAGGAGTCAAAAGCTGCATGGTTGGAAAACTTTGAAATATCTTGAGTATGCTTAAGCCAAATAAGGAATTTTTCCCTTTTATCCTCTGGAATAAAAGGGAGGAAAGTGTGCAGTTTATCTGCAACCTCTTTCAGAAACATACCCATATAGAGACTATAGGAGTTGATTCTGGCAACGAGCATACTGGCTTGGAAGATTTTCCTACCAAAAGCATCCAAGGTCCTGCATTCTCTTCCTGGAGGAGCAGAAGAGTGTCTTTTTGCACTCTTTATCCTCTTCATAGCTGACACAAAAGAATGGTGAGGAAGCTGTGTTTTATGAAAACCAGGACAAGGAGGGACACGATACATAGTGTCCAATCTGCGAGAATGAGGAGAGATAGTGAGAGGAGTCTCCCATAAGTCAATCATGTGTTCATAAAGAATCTCATGAATTGGTAAGGTGACTGCCTCTTTAGGAGCCTTAGAATAACCTAAAATATCCAATTTTTTTGCTCTAGGCTCTGATTCAGAGGTTACTGAAATAGAAAGTCCTTTAGCTACTTCTCTCTTATGAAGTCTTGAAAGGACAAGTCCTCTGGAGGAGACATTCTTCTTTTTGGAGAAGGCTCTTCAGGAAGGACTATGGATACTTCAGCAGACTCTTCTGATGTATCAGAATCATCAGAGGAATCGAAGTACCGCCTGTCAGGGTGCTCTTCTAAAGCTCGGTATGCGTATCGAGCGGTATCGACATCGGGCGTCATCGGTACCGGTTCGGTACCGATGAGCAGCCCTGGACAGGGGACCGATGCAGTCGGTATCCTGGTCGATGCCGATGCAGTCGGTACTGGTGCCGGCGCTGGTGCCGGTACCGGAGCCAATACCGACAACGGAGTTTGTTGTGGTATCAGCGGCGTCGCAGCTTGAATGAAGGCCGCAATAGCCTGCTGCATGGATAGAACATTCTGATCCATCGACGCCATGAATGCCTGGAATTCGGTACCGGAAGGTCACACCGGTACCCCAGAGCATTCTAACAGGTGATCGGTCGAGGCCGTGCCATCGATGTCTACCTGTAACCCCATAGGTGGAGCTTTGGAAGCCGGAGCTTCCCGCCGGGATTGTTTTGCCGGTGCAGGATCCTCGAGGGCAAGCCCGGAGGCATCTTGATGCTTAGAGGGAGATCTACCCTTCGAGGACCGGCTGGATTTATGTTTGGTTACCTGAGATCCATGGGAGGAAGAAGCAGCCCTGGAAAACGTCGATGCTACTGAAGCTGCATCAGAGGGAAACAGCACATGGAGCTTGGCTGCTCGGTTCTGTAACCCTCGTTTAGACATCAAAGAGCAGGACGGACAATCTGAAATGGAGTGTTCAGGACCCAAACATTTAAGACACCATTCATGCATTTTTTAAACCCGGAGGCTAGTTTTTCCATGAGGAAAATTTCTAGAGGCCGAAGGCCCAAAAGAAGAAAAATACACTAAGCGAGGGAAAAGACCGGCAGTACCAGTCCAGGGCAGATGCACGACCAAAGAAATAAAATAAAACAAAGAACTTCTTCAGCGGTGACAGGACTCGACCTGCTGGCTCCGCGGCAAAGAAGAACTGAGGAGAGGCGGTCAGGAGAGGCGGGAAGGCAGCGCACAGGCGCTGTAGGATGCTCCCAAAAGCTTTCCTTTTTGGGAAGCTGGGGAGCGTTCCCGCGCAGGCTCCGTCGGTACCGACGTACCCATATGTGAAGACTCATTCCTGCTTGTTCCTGGAGATCAGCCGGTACCCCCAAAGCATGGCACCAGTAGTTCTGCCGAGGTTGAGGCCTTGAGAACGTCCCGGAGTCCCGATAATGCTTTGGAAGCTGAAGCCGAAGCCTCCCGCCGGGGCAATTTTGACGGTGCAGAATCCTCAAGGGCAACGCCAGAGGCATCTCGATGCTTAGAAGGAGATCTACCCTTTGAGGACCGGCTAGACTTGTGTTTAGTTACCTGAGATCCACGGGAGGAAGAGGAAGCCCTGGAAGACATCAATGCCACCGAGGCTGCATTGGAGGGAAACAGGGTACTGAACTTAGCAGCTCGGTTCTGCCGACCTCTTTTGGACATCATGGCACAAGGCCATACATTCCGCGATGGAGTGGTCAGGACCTAAACATTTAAGACACCACTCATGGGTGTCGGAGATGGTACCGCCACACGTGGTGCACTTTTTGAAACCCGAAGCAAGTTTTTCCATTGTGGAGGAATTTTGGGCCTAGGGCCCAAAATGGCACGTGCACCTGGAAAAAAGTACTAAGTGTGTGTGTGTGTATGTATATATATATATATTTTTTTTTTTTTTTAAGGAAAAGAAAGAAAGAAGAACCGGCGGTACCAGTAAAGCGTCGAGGAAGGCAGAAGCGACCACAAAAAAGGGCAATAAGGAAAAAGTTTCTGCGGTGACAGGAACGACGACCTGCTGGCTCCGCGGAAAACGAAGAACTGGAGAGAGGCAGTTGGGAAAGGCGGGAAGGCAGCACGCAGGCGCTGTGGGATGCTCCCAAAAGCTTTCTAATTGGACACTGGAGAGCGTTCCCGCGCAGGCTCCATCGGTACCGACGATACCCATATGTGAAGACTACATTCCTGCTTGTTCCTGGAGATAATGATTTAGGCGTCATTGTAGATAACATGTTAAAACCCCTAGGCCCAGTGTGCAGCGGCAGCCAAGGGAGCAAATAGAATGCTAGGTATCATAAGGACAGGAATGGAAAATAAAACAAAGGATATTATAATGCCTCTATATCGTTCCATGGTGAGACCATACCTTCAATAGTGTGTGCAATTCTGGTTGCCGTATCTTAAAAAGGATATAGCGTTATTAGAAAGGGTTCAGAGAAGAGCCACGAAAATGGTAAAGGGGATGGAAGGATACCCCTATGAAGAAAGGCTAAAAAGGTTAGGGCTCTTTAACCTGGAAAAGAGACGGCTGAGGGGAGATATGATAGAAGTCTATAAATTAATGAATGGAGTGGAATGAGTAAACGTAGAACGATTGTTTACGTTATCAGAATATAGAAAGACTAGGGGGACATGCAATGAAGCTACAGGGTAAACTATTTAAGACTAATAAAAGAACATATTTTTTCCCTCAACGTGTAATGAAACTCTGGAATTTGTTACCGGAGGATGTAGTAAAGGCTGTTAGTGTAGCTGGGTTTAAAAAAGATTTGGACAAGTTCCTGGATGAAAGGTCCATAAACCATTATTAAGAAGGGACCCAGGATATCAATGCTTGACCCAATACAAGCATTGTGGAACCTGTGTCTTTTGGGGAAACTACTAGGTATGTATGACCTAGACTGACCACTGTTGGAAACAGGATACGGGGCTTGATGGACCTTGGTCTGACCCAGTATGGCATATCTTATGTTCTTACATAGAACTTAACAGATGCAACAGTGCCTGAACGACTGTTTTACAGAGTATGTTAGCATCAGATGTACAAAAAAAAAATAAAATAAAATCTGCTCAGTTATGGCAAATGCACATCAGGAAGGGGGAAAAGAATAGCACATTAATTTCCCTTGCAAGACACACAAACCAGAATATGGAAGTAAAACAGAAATATGTGAAGTTAGGATAACCTTAAGCCAAAAATGATTATTGGTGATGAGCCCGAGGAAAATGGCCGCCTGAAGCTTCAGCTCCTCATCCCAAGCTCCCACCTTCTATGAGCCGGCAGCATGGCTTGCAGCCATACAGTACGGCTCCATGGAGCACCGATATATGGCTGCAGGATGTGAGAGCCCCAAGGGCACCGAAGGAGCCCTTCTGCGGTGGCAGTCTATCCTTTGGAATCACAGCCATGTAGTATGCCACGGCTGCACTTGCCCCGAATGGAGCTCAGAAGCCAGGAGCTGCATTTTAAAGGTAGGGCCAGCAGAGACCAACATAGGCTGGGTGAAAGAGCAATGCCACTCTGCTTTTGGGCTACGAAGATATATCTTGCACAAGGATGTGAATGAACGACCCAATAGCAACGAGAAGTTAAAGTCCCTGCAGCATTACTAAAGCCCTTTACCCTGGAGCCCTCACAAACCAAAGCATTATGTGCGCTTATGGGCAGTCCTTTGAAGCTGAAAGATGCCTAACAAGTTCCTGCTATGAAGTGAGGCTGCAGAAGAGAAATCCCCCTGCACTGGAGTGCATTAGAGAGTGAGTGAGCTTTTGCTTGGATCCCTTGGGGCAGCTAGTGGTTTCCTTTTCGAGTGCGAGGGGCTCCACTGCCACGCTATGGCTTATGGACCTAGTGCTAACCCACACGTATGCCCGGCGGACTTACTCTACTCTCCATCCCCCTCCGGCCACGGTTAACTTTGCCTGACAACAGCTGGTGGACTCTCTGAAGGACTACCACTGTGTGCAGAGCTGCACACCAGATTCAGGAGGACTGTCACCTCAAATTGCTATACTTTCTTGAATACTATAGCTCCACTTCTGGCTCGCCCATGGAGCCCAAGGCAAGCTACACCAAGACACTGGCGAAATTCAGCCGCATCTTCCAGGAGCGAGCCAGTGTGACAACAATGGCAGGCAAAGCTACCCCCTCACAGTTGCTACCTGTTGGAGGAGGAGATTTGGGGGGGGCCCCGGTGACAAAGGCGGATTTCCTGGAGCTCCTTCAAGAGCTGAAATTGTTCCGGACTGACCTCACTAAAGCAGTGGACTAAGTGAAAGAAGAGGTTAAAGCTTTGGATGAGAGAGTTACGCATGCTGAAATCCATACTGGTGAGCAGATTGATGCTATAGCTATCTTTCAAACTAAACTAAATAAGCTGGAAAAGCTGGGCAAAGAAACTCAGGAACATCAAGTTGACCTGGAGAAGAGACAGAGGCGATGTAATATTCTAATCTATGGTTGGCCAGAGCGGAAAGAAGGCATGAAAGACGCAATCTGCTTTGTACAAGACATTTTTGCTTTCTGTATTCCCAATGTGAAAGCTAGAGTACAGACTGACAGAGCTCAGAGGGCAGGGCATGCACCTGCAAAAACCAGACTCCCCAAGGCCGATTGTGGCCTGTTTCCACTACTTAGAGGATAAACAAACTCATCCAGGCCATTCGAGGGAAACCCTTCATTGAGTTTCAAAATCGGCACATTCAAATCTATCAGGAACTATCTCCCTACACTCTAGACAAGAAGCAGCTTTTTTCCCCCCTTACAATGGTTCTGCAGAAGAGAGGGGTGAAATACTGCTGGGCTTCCCATTTGCCCTCTTCTTTGAACTGGCTGACAAGTCGTTCCGCATCTCCGAATTAGAGGACTGTCTTGCGCTAGTGGATGAATTCTCAGGTGATGAAAGGCTGAAATCTGACAAAGAACTGGCGAGAAGTAGCCCAGAGTGCAGGGAGTCAACCCTGAAGCGCTGCTGGAAGACGCCGGGCTCTCAGCTACAACTCTGGAGCTCTACTGAGCTAGTGGAAAACAAGGGAATGGATATCACATGCCCGCCTTGAGAGACGATGCACTTTATGATTCCTTGATTTCATCTTGCTGTCTGGGGGATTGATACAATGCTCTTTGTCCCTTGTTTTTGTTTGTGTGTTTTCAAGGGGAGAGTATCTTTGAATACCCTAGGGGGAGGGGTGTTTGACTATGATGGGTAGGGACAGTGGTAAGAGATGGTTGCCTTCCTTCTATCCTCTTTTGGATGAATACGGTCTGATTTTCCCATGTGTGTGTAAGATATGGGAATATGGCTAAATTTGTGTCCTGGAATATCCACGGTCTTCTCTCTCCCATTAAAAGGAAAAAAGTGCTCACACAATCACAGAAGCTGAGGGTGGAGATGTTCTTTCTGCAAGATACCCATCTCGCTGCAGAGGAGCACTTGAAGCTAAGAGAAAAGGGCCGGGAACAAGTTTACTATGCCCCTTTAAAGGCACATAAGAGGGGGGAGGAGATGGCCATACTTATAGCGGAAGGCTGTAATTTTGCTCTTGATTCTCAGTGTGCAGAAAGGCAGGGGTATTTTCTAATACTTAAGGGCCCTCTGGGGTCTTCCAAAGTAACCTCTACCAATATGTATGTCCCAAATGCACAGGCGGGTTCCTTTTTCCATACTTTCTTGACTCTTTGAAGAGTGGATGGAGTGGGTGGTGTACCTTGGGGGCGATTTCAACTGTACTTTACTACCAGTCTATAGATCTGAAAATAAGTTACAAATCCGATAGGTACGCATACTTTGCAATCCTAACTGGATCAGCTGGAACCAGTCGATATTTGGCACTGGCTACACTTGGGCAAGCAGGACAACGGAAGCTCAGGAGACCTGTCCTCTGACAAGACATCAGTGACCCAGCCTTCAGAGTCAGACTCAGACAGGAAATAGAAGTACCGAGTCTCTGCCTGGATCTCTCTCCTGACCTGAGAAGATTGGGAGTTCCTCCGGGAGTAATGATGCACCGATGCTCGTCTAGATTTCAGGGGTGCATCGGCACCAGTGTCTGGGTACTTTGATGCCACGATGTCCATGCCTCTCCTGCAGGCAAAGCGTGCGTCTCGAGGATCAGTTGCATGGTTGCAGATCATGATGCAGCTGACGTTGAGGCCCCAGCCTGCTGCATGGCCAAGAGTGCCACGATCCATTCCTCAAGCGCTTTCCGAAGGCATTTTTCCATGGCTGCCAGCTCCAAAGGCTATGAGGCCTCAGCAACTTCATCCAATGTACCCAGAACCTGAACAGGGTTATTCGGCAGCTTGGTCTCAGCTGTCAGTTCGTCACTGCCCCTCTATTGTCCTGGACGATGAGCTTTCCTCCTTTTGGGGCTGCTTAAAGGGGCGCTCTCGTGGACCCTCATCGCTCTCGACGTCATGCCTCAAGGGACTTCGACGCTGGTGCACCAAAGTCTTTACTTGATGCTCAAAGCCATCTGCCTTCAACATCAATGAAAATGAAGCGGAATCCTTGAGTGGAGATCGATCGATAGTCGATGCTCTGGGACACTATAGATGCTCGGCTCGAAGTGGGCTTGAGAACTGCTAGATGTCGATGCACTGCCAGCGTGCAATGCAGCCTTTGAAGCCATTGAGACCAGTGCCATCAATGCTGATATTAATGGATTGGACTTGTGAGTACCAAATAGTGAGTCACGCTACTTCTCTCGACCCTTAAGATCTCTTTTTGCCTTCTGCAAAACCAAATTACAAGAGGGCTGATAATCAGGTTCCAGGCACAAAAGGCACCAGCTATGGGTATCCATAGCCGATATGGTCCTTGAGCTACAGGAACACATCTTAAACCCACTGGCCAGTTTTTGGGACATATTATCCAGAAAATAACTGCGAAGAAATCAAACTGCTCGATTTTGAAAAGAGCAGGAGCACAGCCAGTGTACCAATGTCTAAGGGGGCAAAGGAGCCACAGTACATTTTTAAAAACAACCAAAAAGGGATTAACAAAAAGGAAGAGAAAGGAACGGCTGTGGCAAGCAAAGAGATTCACAGAGAAACCCGGAAAGGTGGCAGGATCCCCGAGGGGGGAAAAATATTAGTTACCAAAGGTGGAGACACGCGTCCATGGGGCTCCACAGAAAAATAAAGACTTATCTAAGATGATGCCACCGCGGCAGGCGGGAAGATGGCACACATGTGTAGTGGAATCTCCCAAAGGCTTCCCCTAATAGCTGGGGAGAGTTCCTGCATTGGCTCCATGCGATGACGTCACCCATATTTGAGGGCTTCATCCTTGCTTTTAAACTGAGAAACTTACGAGCCAGCAGCTGAGCGTCGTCTCCTTGCAGATGAAGAGCTGGGGATCTCTACAGAGATGTACTGCAGCTCCATTGGATTATTTACTAAGGTTGTTTTCCCATTCCATGACCAAATGAAAAGAAAGCTTGGTAAACATATTTTTTTCATTGTTTCTTTAACAGTTTTTCGGTCAGTAAAGCACAGTTACTTACCTGTAACAGGTGATCTCTGGGAACAGCAGGAATAAGTCTTCACATATGGGTACGTCGGTACCGACGGAGCCTGCGCGGGAACGCTCCCCAGCTTCCCAAAAAGGAAAGCTTTTGGGAGCATCCCACAGCGCCTGCGCGCTGCCTTCCCGCCTTTCCTAACCACCTCTCCTCAGTTCGAGTTTAAAGCTGAGACAATAGAGAGAGAGAGGAAAGGAAAGATAGAAAAAGAGACAACTCCTAGGGGAGGTGGGAGGGTTGTGAAGACTTATTCCTGCTGTTCCCAGAGATCACCTGTTACAGGTAAGTAACTGTGCTATCTCCAGGAACAAGCAGGAATGAGTCTTCACATATGGGGACTCCCTAGCTAAGATGCCTAGGAGATCCCCAAGGATATGAGACCCTGGAGAGGGGTCTACTTCCTCCTATGGATCTCAGGCATACATCCAGGGAAAGGAGGGTAGGAGTTGTTTAAGAATGGAACAGGTGTTTGAGGACAGCCTGACCAAACAAGGCATCCCAGCGGGAGTCCTTGTCCAAGCAGTAATGGGCTGTGAAGGTATGAACCGAGGCCCAGGTGGCTGCTCGACAGATCTGGTCGATGGACACAGAATTTAGATGAGCCATAGAGGTGGCCATGGCCCTCACATTATGAGCTGTGACATGGCTCTCCAGAGAAAGGTTCTTACTCTGGTAGGCGAAAGAAATACACTGAGCAATCCAATTGGACAGTGTTCTCTTAGAGACTGGAAGTCCCAAATGAGAAGGATCAAAAGCAACAAAAAGCTGGGAAGACTTTCGATGTTGCTGTGTCCTATGTAAGTAAAAAGCAAGAGCTCTTTTACAATCCAGAGTATGAAGATTCCTCTCTGCACTGGATGCATGAGGAGCTGGAAAAAAAGACAGGTAAATATACCTCTTGATTAAGATGAAAAGGTGAGACCACTTTAGGCATAAAGTGTGGATTTGTCCTAAGGACTACCTTATCATGATGGAACCTTGTATAAGGTGGATTAGCCACTAATGCCTGCAGTTCACTGATGCGGCCAGCTGAAGTAACTGCAATGAGGAAAATAACCTTCCATGAAAGAAACTTCAAGGAGGTAGTGGCTAAGGGTTCAAAAGGTGGCTTCATGAGCTGACCAAGAACAAGTCCCATGCCACCGAAGGAGGCCTAATGGGAGGTTTAGTTAAAGTTAAGCCTCTCATGAATCTTGCAATGAGAGGATGAGAGGAAATAGGTTGTCCATTGATGGGCTTAAGGGATGCTGCAATAGCACTCAAATGGACTGTTACTGAATTTGTTTTAAGGCCTGCATTGGAAAGATGCAGGAGATATTACAATAGAGAATTCAAAGGTAGTGCTAGAGGGTCAAGACCCTTTTCAGTACACCAGATGGAAAACCTTTTCCATTTAAAAGCATAGGAACGCCTAGTAGAAGGTTTTCTGGAAGCATGGAGGATATCCTTCACTTGCTGAGAAAAATTCAAGCCTTGAAGGTCTAGGCCTTCAGTAACCAAGCTCTGAGGTGTAGGGACTTGGGGTTTGGGTGCCACAAAGTCCCTTCCTCCTGGGACAGGTCTGGAGCAGCTCCCAAGTCCAGAGAGGGGGCTTGGGAGAGATGTAGAAGTAGAGGGTACCACACTTGGCGTGGCCAGCGTGGAGCTATGAGGATCATAGATCCTTGATCCCTTTGGGGTTTGAACAGAGTCTTGGGAATCAAGGGAATGGGTGGAAATGCATACAGGAAGCCCTGACCCCAATGGAGGAGGAAGGCATCCTTGGCCTGAACTCCCTGACACGGAATTCTGGAACAGAACCGGGGAAGTTTGGCATTCCACGGACTTGCAAAGAGGTCTATGTCCAGGGTTCCCCATTCTTGGAAGATTCTGAGTACCTGATCCATGTGCAGGGACCATTCGTGTGGAAGCAGAACTCGACTGAGTTTTGGACTCCTGGGAGGTATACTGCCAGGAGATGGATTTGATGCTCTCGGGCGAAGGCCCACAATCTTAAAGCTTCGTTGCAAAGCGACAGAGAGCCAGTTCCTCCTTGTTTGTTTATGTAAAACATGGCTACTTGATTGTCCGTATGAATGAGGACTGTCTTGTAGCTGAGGAGGGTATGAAAGACCTTGAGAGCTAGAAAAACTGCTCGAAGCTCCAAATGGTTGATATGAAGGGAGGTCTCCTGTGGGGACCAAGTGCCTTGAGTGGAGAGGTCCTGTAGATGGGCTCCCCAACCTGTTTGGGAGGCATCTGTTGTGAGGGTTGCTTGGCGCAACAACTATTGGAAGGGGGACCCCAGCAACAAATTTCGAGTGGACATCCACCATTGGAGAGACCAAAAGAGACATTTGGTGGTTGCTATTTGGTCTGAGAGAGTTCCTGAAGCTTGAGTCCACTGGGTGGACAAAGTCCATTGAGCTGCTCTCATGTGTAGGCGAGCATAGGGTACCACATGCACTGTGGAAGCCATGTGGCCTAGCAGTTGTAGCATCTCCCGGGCAGTTAAGTGGCTCTTTGACTGAATCTGGGAGGCTAACTGCACTAGATGTTGGAAACGGGCCTGAGGAAGGTAAGCCCTTGCAGTAGTGGTATCCAACCAGGCCCCTATGAATTCTAGGGACTGAGTAGGGGTGAGCTGAGACTTTGGGAGGTTTACCACAAGTCCCAGATACTGCAGAATGCGCCTTGTGCGGTCCAAGGAATTCTGGGCCTCTGACTGAGATGGAGCTTGAATGAGCCAGTCGTCCAGGTATGGGAAGACAAATATTCCCAGAGTTCGTAGAAATGCAGCAACTATTGCCATGCATTTGGTGAACACTCTTGGAGCAGAGGCCAGACCGAAAGGAAGAACTCTGTATTGGTAATGTTTTCCTTGGAAAAGAAACCGTAGGAATCTTCTGTGAGAGGGATGGATGAGGACATGGGTGTACGCATCCTTGAGATCTAGAGAACAAAGCCAATCCTGACTTTGAAGGTATGGAAGGAGTGTGCCCAGAGAAAGCATCTTGAACTTCTCCTTGCATAGAAATTTGTTCAATTCTCTGCGATCTAAGATGGGTCTGTATCCCCCTGTCTTCTTTGGAATGAGAAAATAGCGGGAGTAGAACCCTGACCCTTGATGAAGAAGAGGAACTTCTTCTATTGCCCCTTGGGCAAGAAGGGTAGCTACCTCTTGACCTAGAAGGTCGAGAAGAGATGTGGGAGAATTGAAGTGTCTCACCATGGTGTGGGGAGGAAGGTCTGAAAAATGAAGCTTGTAGCCCTCTCTTATGATGGAGAGGGTCCACTGCTCTGATGTTATTTGCTCCCATCTGGGAGCAAAATGAGCCAACCTTCCTGGAATGGTGAGAGGCTCTGGCTGCTTTAGAGCCAGAAAGGCTAAGTTCTCTAGCATCAAGTCAAAAACCCTGAGGAGGTTGCGCCTGCTGAGTTGCAGCAGCCCCTGTAGGCTTAGGCCTGGCCTGTTTAGGTTGCTGACGCTTAGTGGCAAAGCGACCTGTAGAAGATTGTTGGGCAGAAGTAGAAGGAAATCTGCCCTTTTTAAAGAAAGACTTTTTAAAAGGCTTTTTCTTGGCAGGAATGGAGATTGACTTTGAAAGTCTATCCAGAGCAGAGTTTTCTGCATCCATTTGAGTAACTTTTATTTGCCATGCTTTGCCAAATAGGTTTTCACCTGTACAGGGAAGATTTCCTAAGCCATTTTGAACCCAGGGCTCTAAATCAGAAGCCTGGAGCCAAGCAATTCTGCAAGCAGCTATGGCAATGCCTGAGGCTCTGCTGGCACCTTCAAAGGCGTCAAAGGCTGCCCTGTTGGAAAACTTTGAAAGGTCTTGGGTATGCTTAAGCCAAATGAGGAATTCCTCCCTTTTATCCTCTGGAAGAAAAGGGAGGAAAGTGTGCAGTTTTTGTGCAACTTCCTTTAGAAACATACCCATGTAAAGGCTATATGAGTTGATTCTGGCAATAAGCATACTGGCTTGGAAGATTTTCCTACCAAAGGCATCCAAGGTCCTGCATTCTCTTCCTGGAGGAGCAGAAGAGTGTCTCTTTGTACTCTTTATCCTCTTCATAGCTGACTGCACCACAATGGAATGGTGAGGAAGCTGAGTTTCCTGAAATCCAGGACAAGGAGGGACACGATACATAGTGTCCAATCTACGAGAATGAGGAGAGAGAGTGAGAGGAGTCTCCCATAGATCAATCATGTGTTCATAAAGAATCTCATGAATTGGTAAGGTGACCGCCTCTTTAGGAGCTCTAGAATAGCCTAAAATATCCAATTTTTTAGCTCTAGGCTCTGATTCAGAAGTTACTGAAATAGAAAGTCCTTTAGCTACTTCTCTTATGAAGTCTTGCAAGGACAAGTCTTCTGGAGGAGACATTCTTCTTTTTGGAGAAGGCGGCTCTTCAGTAAGGGCTATGGATACTTCAGGAGACTCGTCTGATGTATCAGAATCATCAGAGGAATCGAAGTATCGCCTGTCAGGGTGCTCTTCCAACGCTCGATACGCGTATCGAGCAGTATCGACATCGGGCGTCCCCAGTACCGGATCGGTACCGGTAAGCAGCCCTGGACAAGGAACCGCTGCAGCCGGTATCCTGGTCGATGTCAATGCAGTCGGTACCGGTATCGGTGCTGGTGCTGGTACCGGAGCCGATACCGAGAACGGAGTTTGTTTCGGTACCAGCGTCGTCGCAGCTTGAATGAAGGCCGTAATAGCCTGCTGCATGGACAGAACATTGTGATCCATCGACGCCATGAATGCCTGGAAGTCGGTACCGGGAGATTGTGCCGGTACCCCAGAGCATTCTAACAGGTGATCGGTCGAGGCCGTGCCATCGATGTCAACCTGTAACCCCATAGGAGGAGCTTTGGAAGTCAAAGCTTCCCGCCGGGGTTGTTTTGCTGGCGCAGGATCCTCAAGGGCAAGCCCGGAGGCATCTCGATGCTTAGAGGGAGATCTACCCTTCGAGGACCTGCTAGGTTTATGTTTGGTTACCTGAGATCCATCAGGAGAAGAAGACCTGGAAGATGTCGATGCTACCGACGGTGCATCAGCGGGAAACAGCACATGGAGCTTGGCTGCTCGGTTCTGTAACCCCCGTTTAGACATAAGAGAGCAGGACGGACAATCCGGAATGGAGTGTTCAGGACCCAAACATTTAAGACACCATTCATGGGTATCTGTAACAGAAATAGTACCGCTACACTTAGTACATTTTTTAAACCCGGAGGCTGGTTTTTCCATGAGGGAAATTTTCTTGTAGGCCCGGAGGCCCAAGAAGAGAATACACTAAGTGAAGAGAAAATAGATATATTTTTTTTAAAAAAAGAAAGAGAAAAAGACCGGCGGTACCGGTCCGGAGTTGGGGAAGGCAGACACGCGACCAAAGAAATAAAATAAAGAACTTCTTCAGCGGTGACAGGGCTCAACCTGCTGGCTCCGCGGCAAAGAAGAACTGAGGAGAGATGGTTAGGAAAGGCGGGAAGACAGCGCGCAGGCGCTGTGGGATGCTCCCAAAAGCTTTACCCATATGTGAAGACTCATTCCTGTTTGTTCCTGGAGATATAATAATTCTCCGGCAATGCCTTCAGCGAAGAAATCTAAATGTAAATGTATGTTGGACCAATAGCTTGCATGTGTTGCAGCCACTAAATGGAACAGATTTCCGTATGGGGTCAAAAGTTCTTCTAGCTATTCGGCCTTTCAACAGTCACTTAAAACTATTTTATTTAGATGCTATTCTTTAGATAGAAATTGTGTGCAAGACTTCGGGTGTAATAATATTGCAATAATGTTGGCAATTTTATAATCATTGTTAGTCATTTAGAACTAAAATTGAATAGGTGAGCTACAAATATCTATTTAATTTAATAAAGGCATAGATGTATATCTGCAGGCCACTGAGAGCCCCCCCCCCCCCATTATCACCCACTTTTGCTGTCTCCCTCCTCCCCTCACACTATCTTCACTCACTCTCCCTCTTCAATTAAAAGTGGCCACCCCCCAGCTAGCCTTCACCACACAAGCCAATAAGCTGCCCCCAACCAGCCCCCATCACCCAAGAAACCAGTGAGTCAGCCACCTCAAACTCTCATCGCTCAGCAAGCCAGCCAGACCCCAGCTTCTCCCCCGCCCCTGCTAGCCAGTCAGACCCCAGCCTCTCCCCTCCATCCCTGAAAGCCAGTTGGCAACTCCTCCAGCTAGCCAATCTGAACCTCAGCCTCGCCACCCACCCCTTCCCATCTATCAGCTCCCCCAGACTATCCCTGCCCATGAAAACCAGGCAGCCCTCTGTTCCTAGCCCTTCCAACCAAGTCAGCCCCCTTCCTACCAGCTGTCCCTCCAGCCTCTCCGCCCCACCCAAGCAGGCCAGTCAGCCTTTCTCCCCATAGCACCACTGATCATTACCCCTGATGTCCCTTTTCTCTTAAAAAAAAAAGTGCTTCTCTTACAAACACTGCTGCAATCGCTGCCAGAGTAGGGGCTTCTTCCTTTGAAACTTACACACAGCTGAGCAGTTTGAGTCATGCGGTACAGAAACTCATGCTGGTCTGCGTTTTCAAATCTCACAAGACCGGTGTGAGTCCCTGCACCGCACAGCTCAGACTCACACAGAGCCATGCAGTGCAAGAAGAAAGCAGCTCCTGCTCTGGCAGCATTTCAGCAGTAGCTGCAATACAGAAACACCTTTTTTCATTTAAAAAGCCATGGAATTTCCAAGCACCAAAAGAAAATTTCTAGTCGCCATGGTGACTTGGCACCTGACCAGGACCCAAGAAATAACTGCAAAATGAGTCAACATCAATATCTTAAATTTCTACTCAGACAGGCATCAAAAGTGGAGTAGCATGATCTGAATAATCTGCATTGTAACTGCTGTATTCTGTATAAGCTAAACGCATTTCAAATAAATATGCGGTGTTCTACAGAATTAAAATCTATTAATATGTAATATATGAATCAGTGTATTCAAAGATCTACGGTCAAGAAATAAATGAAAGGACCAGATTTTCCTAATAGCAGAAATTTGAAGTACAAGAGAGACCACATTCCAACAGTATTGCTAAGGATGTAACTGTCTCGGGCATTCAAATGCCCAAGACAGAGGTTCTGAAATAAGGGAAAGCCTTATTTCAAGCAAACTACATGGCTTCCCACTTCAACAGATTCAACTACATCCTATGTGAAATAACTGTGAAATGCTCAATATACAATTTATACTGGGTTGAAGTACCATATTTATTTAGCTCATGCCTTTCCAGTGGTCCTCAAGGAGTTACATTCAGGTACAGTATGTATTTCCTTGTCCTTGAAAGGCTTACAGTCCAAGCCTGTATGTGAGGCAATGGAGAGTTAAGTGACTTGCCCAGGACCACAAGAAGCAGCAGTGAGATTTTAACTCTGTATTCCCTGATTCTAGCCCACTGCTTTAACCACTCAGCTATTCCTCCACTTAACCATTAGCAATAGGCACTTAAATGTCATCGGCAAAAAAAAAGAAAATATTGATGCTCTTGCCAGGACGTTGAATGAAGGTACTAAATGGGACCAGAAAACCATTAAACAGCATTGAAGCCAGACTTAGATAACGTGTGTGCCTGAATTGTGGTAATAATCCTAATATTGTTAACTACTGTTTAAAATTGTTAACTATTGCTTACATGTAAAAATCTCTTTACCCATGTTTTTTTTGTACACCGCTGTGACTCAGACACAGCGGTATAAAAAAGTTGCTAAGTAAATAAATAATTCTGAAAGATCATTTTATTGCCAGCTCAATGCCTCAGGGGCAGTTTCTCCAAGTGAGTTAGTTTTGTGCATGTGAACAAACAGGCTTAACAGGTGCAAACTAACAATATCTCACCACCAACATCCATCATAAAAATACTGCCTCAAAGATCACTTTTCTTTAATAAGGCAAATGTTGTATTTTTATAGATTTTTTTTTAATAGGGGCCTACGCATGCACTGGGGGCAGGTTCAAGAAAGCACCAAGGGACCCACTACCAGAGCCCAAAAGAAGAAAGGAATGGGATATTAGTGAGAACTTTCCCAGAATCCCGTCCACGTGATTCCTCTGTGATTAATTTGTCAAGTTATAGACTTTTTTCAGAAGAGCTAGCTGTATTGGAAAAGGGTTTATCTTTTGTTTCAACTAAACATCATGACCCCTTCCAATTTAGGGTAGATTTTGAACATTTGGAAACTACATATTAAATTAATTTTTTCATAAGTTTGCATAAACTGCTATCCCTAATGGTTCATTGGTTCCTTTAGATCCGGTGTTACATACTAAAGAATCTGTTACCAGACGTCCAAACCCTTGAATCACAGAAAAATTATATATCTTATTTAAGTTCACAAGAAACTAAATGTATTATCAAGTTAGGTCAAGAAAAATCTTTATTGATTAGATGAGCTGACAAGGGCAGTGCTACGGTTCTGCAAGATTTAAAAGATTACATCTCAGAAATTGAGGGTCAGCTGGCTGATGCTATCTTATCGAAAACTTAAGAATGATCCTACTGAAGTTTTACAAACTCGTATTCAATGATAACTAAGGAAGCTTATGAACAGGGATATCTCCCGAAATCTGAATTATCATTCTTAAACCAGCCTTGTCCAAGAGTTCCCATTATTTGTACTGTTACGAAAATTCATAAATCTCTAAGTAAACCACCCGAACAGCACAGTTTCTTCTACAGACTCTTTATCAGAAAGACTTTGTATATACATGGATAAATTTCTACAGCCTCTAGTGTTGGCCATTCCCTCCTATCTGAAGGACATCACATTTTCTTAATGTACTGCACTCCTTATCAACTAGTGGAATTGATAAGTATCAGATAGTGACCCTTGACATTTGCTCCTTGTACACAGTAATCCCACAGAATGAAGCCATCACAATTTTGTTTGAGGCGTTAGAAACTCGCAGCATGCTACAAACAGTACTTTAACCTTTTTTGAAACTAATTGAAATTGCCCTTAAAACAGCACTATTTTATATTTCAGAAGCAATTCTATGGAGAAATTTTACTTGCTGATAATTTCCTATCCCAGAATCCTACTAGACCAGTCTAAACCAGAGGGTTGTGTCCCCCCCTGCCAGCAGATGGTGAGACAGAGAAAAATTCCCAAAGCTTTGTGACATCACCCTTCGTATAAAAACCCATCTCCAAGAGGAACTTCAGTATAACTATAACAAGCAGCAGGAGTTCAAACAGCCAAGGAAGCATAAAACCAGACCAAAAATGAGTTCATAAATTAATAACACTTACAACAAGCTAAATTGAACAATGTGAAACAGGACCGACAAAGGCCAAGGAAGTATGTACACGGCGAGGTACATGAATGTCACCAATACATAAAGAGAATCTTAGCTAGGCGACGGACTAAACAGTTTAGAGGGGTGGGTTCTGGACTGATCTAGCAGGATTCAGGAAAGGTAATTATCGGTAAGTAAAATTTCTCCTTCCAGCTAGGTCAGTCCCGACTAGTGGGGAGTACCATAGCTAAACCACTTCAGGGCGGAAAGAAATAGCTGCAGCCAAGACAGAGGCTCCAAAGCAAGTTGCTTCTCGAGCTTGGACATCCAAGCAATAGTGATGTGCAAAAGTAGAGGGAAGACCAGGTGGCTGCCCTGCAAATATCTAGCGTAGCTACCCATGAGCATTCTACCCAGGAGGTAGCCTGGGGCCATGTAGAATATGCTTGAAGACCTACGGACACAGGTTTGTTAAATAAAAATATAAGCCAACTCAATGGTCTGCTTGATCCAGTGTGCAATGGTCGCTTTGAAAGCGGCCATTCCTTTTCGTGGACCAGAAGAGAGGACAAAAAGATGATTGGAGAGACAAAAGCGTATTAGTGAGTTTGAGGTAACTGTGTAATGCCCTACCAACAACCAATAGGTGAAGGACTCAGTTGTCAGCCGAAGACTGCTCCTTAACAAAGGAAGGAAGGAAGCACAACCGATTGGTTGACATGAAAATCCGAAAGGACCTTAGGCAGAAAAGAGGGCATTGTTCGAATGGTAACCCCCTGCAGGGAAATTGACAGAAAAGGATCCCAGCAAGAAAGTGCCTGGAGCTCCAAAAGGTGCCATGCCAAAGTGACTGCTATAAGAAAAACAGTTTTGAGAATCAAATCTTTAAGAGATGCCCTGCGGAGAGGCTCAAATGGGGCACAGGTGAGCATGCGAAGCACTAAGGACAGATCTCAAGAAGGGACAATTTTACAAATGGGAAACCTCAAGGAGCGAACTCCCTGCAGAAAGCGGGAAACGTCTACATGAGAAGCAAGAGACCGCCCATGGAGAGACCCCCCGAAAGCATGTCAAGGCTGCAATATACACCTTTAAAGAATTAAGGGCGAGACCCTTACTAAATCCATCCTGAAGGAAGGAAAGAATGTCTTGAATATCAATTCGCCAAGGGGAGAGGGATCTCTTAGAACACCAAAAAGAAAAAAAAGATGCCAGATCTGAGCATAAGCAGGAGGCAGAGGAGATCAGCATACATACCATGGACGCCAAGGCCAATCCGGGGCCACCAGCACTAGCTGTCTGTGACTTTATACGATGGAGTACACAGCCAATTAGCAGCCAAGGAGGAAAGATGTAGAGAAGCTAATTCGAGGGCCAGATCTGAACCACAGCATCTAAGCTGTGAGAGTTCAGTTCCTTTCAACAACTGAAAAAGATTGACGTCTTGGCACTGGAAAATGTGGCTATTAGGTCTAGAGTCTGATGACCCCATTGGCGCACAATGTTTGCACATGTCCACGGGGTCTAGGATATGACTCAGGAAATCTGCCTGAATGTTCTCCATTCCTGCAATGTGCTGCGCAGAAAGAGCCAGGAGGTTGGATTCTGCCCGGGGAAATAGAAGACTTATTTCCAGGGCCTCCCTGGGACATTTGGTCCCACCCTATCTGTTGAGATAAGTCACAGTGGCAGTATTGTCGGAAAGTACTCAGACTGCTCTGGAGGTGGGATTGAAAGAAGAGTAGAGTCAGATGAACAGCCTGGGCTTCGAGGTGACTGATGGTCCAAGAGGCTTCTAGAATGGACCAAGATCCCTGCGCTGCCTATTCCTGGCAGTGCGCTCCCAAACCTGAAAGGCTGGCATCCGTGGTGACCACCACCTAACATGGAATTTCCAAGGGAACGCCCTTCAACAAGCGAGGATGACAAAGCCACCAGCAAAGACTGCGGCGAAGCACTGAAGAAAGGGGTAGATGAATCTGATAGACCTGGGTGGATGGGGACCAGCACGACAGGAAAGAGTACTGAAGCGGATGCATGTGAGTATGGGCCCAGGGGATTACATTGAGAGCAGAAGCCATGGTGCTGAGGAGTTGTAGGAAATCCCAGGCAGTGGGAGCTGCCAGGCTCTGGAAAGCATGGACCTGAACGCAGAGAGAAGACGACGCGACTCACTCATGTCGAAGCTGGCACCTTGGAATTCCAGAGACTGAACTAGGCACAGATTGCTTTTGGTATAATTGACCACCCAGCAGAGAGAGTCCAGAAAGGAGAGGACCTGAAAGACCGCAGAAGTAGCCTCCTCAAAACTCATTGCTCTGATCAGCCAATTGTCTAGATAAGGATGAACCCAAATATCTTGGCGACGCAGGAAAGCTGCCACTACTACCACCATCACCTTGGAGAAAGTGGCAAGATCAAAAGGCAAGGCACGAAACTGATAATTTTGACAGAGAACCACGAAACAAAAATACTGCTGATGATCTTTGCGGACTGGAATGTGAAAATATGCTTCCGCCAGGTCCAGGGATGTGAGAAATTTGCCTGGCCGAGCAGCTTGAATGACTGTCCTGAGGGTTTCCATCCAGAACCACAGCACCTGAAGACAGCAATCGACTCCCTTGATGTCCAGGATGGGACGGAAGGAGCCGTCCTTCTTGGGAATGACAAAGTAAATGGAAGAGTGACTCGAACCTCTTTTGGGAGGAACCGAGCATACCGCTTTTAGCATACAGCCGCTGCCTTATCCACAGAACTGCATGGAGAGATGAGGAAGACATTCGGCAAGGGCTCGGTGAAGCCGAGAGCATAACCCTGTGTTACTAGCTAGAGTACCCACCAGACCGATGTTATCTGGGTCCATTCGTGGGAAAAACACTTTAAGTGTCTGCCCACAGGGGGCACCCTGGAATGGACCTGGAAACCATCAGTGGGAAGATTTGGCGGAACCAGAAAACTTGTTGGACAAGGAGAAATTGTACTGGTTGCAACAGATACCCCGAAAGGACCAAGGCTTAGAACCAGCCCTTTTCAAAGAATCACCGAATTTGCCGGGCCAGTAGCAACAAATATCTCTGAAATGTACTCTATAAGATGAGGACGTGGACGTCAACATGGCAGGATGACGAAAATTGGATTTGGCTTATCCTCCGGCAAACATTGAAGCTTGAATCCTCCAAATCCTTCACAAGCTTTTTCCAAATCCTCACCAAAAAGAGGACGGCCTTTGAAAGAAAGTTTGGCAAGATGGGACTTACTTATTTTTATTTATTTACTTACAGACTCTTATATACCGCGCTATTCGGCATCAGTGCCGTTTACATGGAACACAAACTTACAGCAGGGCAGCAAGCCACTCGGTGTTTACAGAGAACGGGTACTAAAAAAACTTGGATAACAAGGGGTAACTATTTACACACTATTTACACATAAGCGTCATGTTTAAATCATCTCGGAAGTAGACTGTGTCAAGACACCAGTGGCATGGGAGGAAAGGCATACAAGAGGCCGGTGGACCATGGAATTAGAAAAGCATCCGCCGCTACCCGGAGAGAATGCGGCTGTTGAGAGCAGAACCTGGGCAGTTGCCGGTTCAGAGGACTGGCAAACAGATCCATGGTGGGGAGGCCCCACTTGAGAAAGATCCGCTGAACCACCAGCGGATCCAACCTCCACTCGTGTGGCTGGAGGATCCTGCTGAGTTTGTCGGCCAGGTAATTTTCTTGACCTGGGAGATAGACAGCCTTGAGGATGAGGCCGTGGTGGACTGCCCAAGAGCATAGTTTTTGGGCCTCCTGATAGAGAAGGAAGGAGCCCCGCTAGGCTCCCGGTGGCCTGATGCCATTGATTGCGAAGGCACCACTGAGCAGGACGCATGTTCAGTCGGGCATTGGGGGTCACATGGACCGTGGAAGCCATATGGCCGAGCAGTCGCAGAAAATGCCTGGCTGAGACCAGCGCATTGCTGTGAAAGTGGCCGGCGAGATCCATGAGCCGCTTGGCCCTGTCCAGAGGGAGGAAGGCCCGCGCCTGAAGTGTGTCCAACCGGGCGCCGATGAACTCGAGATTTTGAGAGGGGAGCAAAGTGGACTTTGCGAAGTTTATGACAAAACCCAAGTGCTGGAGCAGAGCCACAGTGCGATGGGTGGCTTGAGTGGCCTCCTGGGAAGACTGGGCTCTGATGAGCCAGTCGTCCAGGTATGGGAACACAGACCTTGAAGTCTCAGATAAGCCGCCACCACTGCGAGGCATTTGGTGAACACCCTGGGTGCGGAGGATAGGCCAAAGGGCAGCACTCTGTATTGGTAATGATTTCCTCCCACAACAAATCTGAGATATTGTCTGTGGTCCGGATGAATGAGGATATGAGTATATGCATCTTTCAGATCCAAGGAGCATAGCCAGTCTCCCTGCTGGAGGTAGGGCAGCAGGATTCCAAGGGTAAGCATCTTGAACTTTTCCTTTGCAAGGAACTTGTTGAGGTTTCGTAAGTCCAGGATGGGTCCGAGGCCTCCTGTTCTTTTTGGAATCAGGAAGTACCTGGAGTAAAACCCTTGACCCTTCAGGTGGTGGGGCACCGGTTCCACGGCTTGTTCCTGAACGAGACTTGCTAACTCCTGAAGGAGTAAGTCCCTGTGCAAAGGGAGTCTGGGAGGTTCCCCTGGAAAGTAGGAGGGAGGTACCTGGTGAAAGTGAAGAAGATAGCCCTTTTGAACTATGTGAAGTACCCAAGTATCTGTGGTGATGTTGGACCACCTTTGGGCAAAGTGGACCAGCCGGCCTCCTGTGCTGAGAGAAACCAGCTGAGGGGGAGAGGCTATGCTGAGGAAGTCAAAAACTCCCACCCTGCTGAGCAGGGGCCGGTGGTGCAGGCTTGGGGGCTTGCTGCCTACGGGACCCATTACCCCATCCCTTGGCCTGCTTTCCCTGTGGGGGAGCTGCTGAGGCCTGATACTGAGGGCAGTATTTATAGGCAGCACCTTTCCTCGGGTAAAAGGGCTTTTTCCCCGAGGCCTTCTTCTTTTCAGAAGGGGCAGAGGTCTTCCTCGAGAGACGAGTCCTGGTGAGAGTCTCCGTCTCAATTTGTGCAGCCTTCTCATCCATGGGCTTGCCAAAGAGGTTATCACCTCGGCAAGGGACATCGACCAACTTGTCCTGTACCCAGGGCTCGAGGTCGGACGTCTGAAGCCAAGCCTGGCGGCATCCACCGATGCCGGCCGCAGCTACTCGAGCCGAAGCCTCAAAACCATCATAGGCTGCTCGAGATATAACCCAGTGGACAAGGTTTGGAACCTCTGCAAAGGTTCGTCGGAGAGACCAGCAGAGAACCCGGCTATTTCCTTAGCCAGGTCTCGGAGATACATGCCCATGTAAAGCTGGTATGTCTGGACTCGACAAGCAAGCATAGAGCCCTGGAAGCACTTTCTACCGAGGGCATCCAGGCTTCGGGCTTCCCTACCAGGGGGCACCGAGGAGTGCATTTTTTGACTCTTAAGTCTATGCATGGCCGATTCCACCACCATGGAATGGTGCGGTAGTTGTGCCTTCTGGAAGCCGGGGCTCTTGCGGACTCGATAAATGGAATCGACCCGCTTGCTTAATACCGGTGACGACGCCGGGCTCTCCCACATGCGGAAGAGAAGTCGTTCCAGCATCGGAGGAACCGGTACAATAAAGGCCTCCTTCGGGGGAGAGTCATATTGGAGGGCATCGAGTTCTTCGACTCGAGGCTCCTCCTCGGGATCCGCGGGGAAGGCCAGGGCCTTGGCCATATCCCTCACGAAGTCCGAGAACCGGGTATCCTCCGGGGGGGGGGGGACCGTCTCCGAGGTTCGGACTCAGGGGAGTCCGAAGGGACACACCGAGTCCGAAAGGAACCAGGTGACTCTTCGTCCTCCGATTCCCAGGCCGACTCCTCTGAGGAGGAGTCGAGCGGCTCCGTTCGGGCGGGCACCGATACTATCCGCTCCGACGCCGAGGGAGTCGGCGTCGACGACCTCGGTCCCGAATGGGAGGCCGAAGGAGACCTCGACCGAGGATCGACTCGAGCCCTCATGGACTCGAGGATCGGCTCGGTCTCCGGGGTCGATTTGGAGGTCGACGTCCCGGTGGTCAGGGCAGAAGCACCGGCGAGGCCAGCGATCAATACCCGCTGCTGGTCCAAGAAGGCAGTCAGACTGCTCTCCAAGGCCGTCAACCTGAGTCCTCGCTCAGGAGACCCAGCAGCCCCCGACTCGGGCCCCGACAGCGTCAGGCCCGACGTCGGGTCCTTCGGAGGCGAGTCAACGAGGACAACAGTACTCACGTGAGCGGGTAAGTCCACCTCGAGTCGAGGATGTTTTGACGGCCTCTCCATCTCCGAGGACCCGGGACGGGAGTCGGGGCTATGCGACCTGGCCCTCGAGGAACCAGGAGCGTCCACCGATCCCGCCCTCGCGGGTTTCTTCTTCCGATGATGTTCCCGGGTAGGAGACCCCCTCTCAGAGGAACTTCGACGATGCTCAGGACCAGAGTCCCGAGACGTCGAAGCCTCTGACGAGGTCTGAGCCCAGCCGGAGTCAGAGAAGATACGCTCCCGCTGATGCTGCCGACTCCCCAAAGCTTTTGAGGACATTTTGCCGCAGGGCACACAGATCAGGGAATCATGATCTGGGCCGAGGCAGCGGAGGCAGAAGTCATGAGTGTCTGTAAGAGACATGAGTTTCTTACAGAGATCACACTTTTTAAAGCCGCTGGCAGCCATCGGGGGAAAAAGGGCCCCTGCGAGGTCGAATGACCGGGCTGCCAGGGAAAAAGGAAAAAGGCGCGAAATCTGTCACGAAGGACAAAAAACCGAAAAATAAGGGACGGACTCGCAACCGGCGTCGCGAGTCCGGGCGGGAAAAGAACCGGCGTCAAACCGAAGAAAAAAGAGAAAAAGAGAAAAAAATCAACTTTTCTGCGGGGATTCACAGGCAACGTCTGTAGGGCTCCGCGGAAAAAAGAAGACTGAGCAAGATGGCACCCTTGGGCGGGAAGAGGACCGCGCATGCGCGCTGCAATTCCCAAAGGCTTTCTTTGAAAGCTGGGGAAAATTGCTCCGCGAGGGCTCCGTCGGCGCCGACGTCACCCATATGTGAGGACTGACTTCCTGCTTGGTCCTGGAGAAATAACAAATACCTAAACACAACCTTAAAACTAAGATGCAAACAGTCCAGCAGCAAGATGGGGGTTTTCCAATGATTTTCTCCCAGTTGGTGAGGGGGTCTTACGTGTGCACTAGGTGCAAGGAGATCTTTGCTCTCGGGGAACGAGTCCAATCTCTGGAGGCTAGAGTAGCGGACTTGGAGGACATAAGGAAGACAGAGGAAAACAGACGAGACCTACAGGAATCTAGTACTGAAGTCCCATCTCCAATCTGGCAGCAGCCCTGTTGCCATGGAGGAGAAAGGTCACGTGACAGGAGAGCATCACCCTGGTGTGGCAGAAGGGATCCTGTAGCTAGGACCTGTCCTCCAGGTGATATAAAACCCTCTCTTACCAAGAAAGTTTCTCCAGGGCCATGTGCCCATGAGGGAAGGGTTAGGAGAGCCATTATCGTTGGTGATTCGATCATTAGGCATGTAGATAGCTGGGTGGCTGGTGGACATGAGGATCGCCTGGTAACATGCATGTCAGTGCAAAGGTAAAGGACCTCACGTGCCACCTAGACAAGGTCTTAGATAGTGCTGGGGAGGAGTCTGCTGTCTTGGTACATGTCGGAACAAATGACATAGGAAAATGTGGTAGGGAGGTTCTGGAGGCTAAATTTAGGCTTTTAGGTAGAAAGTTGAAATACAGAACTTCCAGGGTAGCATTCTCCGAAATGCTTCCCGCTCCAGGCACAGGACCCAAAATGCAGGCAGAGCTCTGGAGTCTCAATGCGTGGATGAGATGATGGTGGAAAGGATGAGGGTTTTAGATTTGTTAGGAACTGGGGAACATTCTGGGGAAAGGAAAGCGTAGTTACTCACCTGTAACAGGTGTTCTCCGTGGACAGCAGGAATCAGTCCTCACATATGGGTGACGTCGGCGCCAACGGAGCCCTCATGCGGAGCAAATCCCCAGCTTTCTAAGAAAGCCTTTGGGAATTGCATCACGCATGCACGGGCCCCTTCCTGCCCAAGGGTGCCATCTTGCTCAGTCAATGATATGGCTAAAAAGACGGCAAAAATTAGCAAAAGCAACAATAGGACTGCAACTCCATGGGGAGGAGGGAGGGTCGTGAGGACTGATTCCTGCTGTCCCCGGAGAACACCTGTTACAGGTGAGTAACTACGCTTTCTCCGGGAACAAGCAGAAAGTCAGTCCTCACATATGGGACTCCCCAGCTATAGGCTACCGAGAACTCACAGCTGAAAAATAGGCTTCCTCTATGAGAGCCGCAAGCAGCTACAGTAAGAATTTAACTGAGAGTAGCACTCCGGTAGCATGACACAGAAGGGTCGGAGAGCAGGAGTTGCCTAGACCTCGAATAGGTTACGGAGTACAGTCTGGCCGAAAGCACTGTCCCGTCGGGACTTCCTATCCAGGCTGTAATGGGTTGCAAAAGTCTGACCCAAAGACCAGGTGGCAGCCCGGCAGATGTCTGCCAGTGGAACAGAGCAGAAATGAGCCACTGATGCCGCCATGGCCCTGACCCGATGGGCCATGATGCGACCCTCCAATGAAAGCTCGGCTGCCCTGTATGCCCAGGCGATACAGTCAGCCACCCAGGTGGATAGCGTACGCTTGAAAACAGCCATCCCCAGCTTACTAGGGTCATAGGATATGAAGAGCTGAGCAGCCCTTCTATGGCCTTGTGTATGCTGAATATAGAAGGCCAATGCCCTCTTGCAGTCCAGGGTATGTAGAAATGTCTGCCCGACTGGCATGCGGCCTGGGAAAGAAGGTAGGGCAGTACTACCTCTTGGCTGAGGTGGAATGAAGAGACCACTTTCGGATGGAACTTGGTGCGTGTGCAGAGCACCACCCGGTTCCTACAGAACCTTGTATAAAGCCTGTCTGACACAAGGGCCTGAAGCTCACTCACTCGCCGAGCCGATGTGAGTGCCACCAAGAAACTATCTTCCAAGAAAGGTAGCATAGATGGCAGGTTGCCATCGGCTCAAAAGGCAGCCGAGTAAGCTGCCCTAAAACCACATTCAAATCCCATTCGGTCGCCGGAGGGCAGACCGGGGGCTTCAACAGCAGTAAGCCTCTCAAGAACCTAGAAACTAGGGGATGCGCAGAGAGTGGCTTTCCTTCCACCGGGAAGTGGTTTGCTGCAATGGCACTGAGATGAACTCTGACGGAGTTGGACTTAAGGCCCAACTCCGAAATGTGGAGAAGGTACTGTAAGACCACTGTAACCTGGCAAGAGAAAGGATTCACCTTCTGCTCCTCGCAACAAACTCCAAACCTATGCCATTTGAAGGCATAGGTCCATCTAGTTGACAGCCTCTTTGAGGCCAGAAAGACCTCTTCCACATTTTTTGGAAGGAGGAGTGGTGCGAGCACTACCCTTTTTCAGCAGCCATGCCATTAGGTTGAGGGAGCTGAGTGGTATGCAGGAGAGTGCCCCCTTCCTGCGACAAGAGATTCGGAGAGGATCCCGGGGGAATGGGGGCCTCCACCACCAGCTGGAGTAGAAGTGGAAACCAGGGTTGCCTCGGCCACCTGGGGGCTACCAGGATGACCGAAGCCTTGTCCTGGAGGATCTTGAATACAGTATTGGCCACCAGAGTCATCGGGGGAAACGCATACAGGAGGCCCACAGACCATGATATGAGAAATGCATCGACAGCCACCCTGTGTGGGTGTGGTTGCCTGAAGCAGAACCGGGACAACTGGTGATTGAGCGGACTCGCAAAAGAGTCTATTATTGGTTGTCCCCAGGTCTGGAAAAGCCAATGGACTACTCCCTTGTCCAGCTGCCACTCGTGGGGCTGGAGAATCCTGCTTAGTCTGTCAGCTAAGTAGTTGTCCTGGCCTGGCAGGTAAACTGCCCTTAAATTAATGCCATGCCGGACTGCAAAGAAGCACAGATCCAGGGTTTCCTGACACAGTAGGCGGGACCCCATGCCGCCTTGCCTGTTCATAGAACATGGCTACTTGGTTGTCTGTCTGTACTAAGACAGGCTGGTGAGCAAAGTTCCGCCAGAACACTCGTAGAGCCAGGTGGATGGCACGGAGTTCCAAGAAATTGATTTGTTGTGTTTCTCTCATTTGGAGACCACACCCCCTGGGTACAAAACTCCTAGCAATGGGCTCCCCAGCCCAGCAAAGATGCATCCGTGGTCAGGATCCCCGTGTGTAGAGGAACCTGGAAAGACATCCCCGCTTCCAAGTAGAATGGTTGAAGCCACCAGTCCAGGGACTGTACTAATCATCTGGACACCATGACCCTCTCTCATAGGCTGCCCGTGGTCTGTGTCCACTGCTCTCCGAGGCACCACTGAGTAGTTCACATGTGAAGGCGGGCATCTGGTGTTACATGGACTGTGGAGGCCATGTGCCTGAGGAGGCACAGAAAGCGCCTTGCTGATACTTGGGATCTGCGACTCACCTGGCGTGCCAGGACTAGAAGTCTTTTTGCCCTGTCTGTTGGCAGCTAGGCCTTTGTTTGAAGGGTTTAGAGTCTGGCCCCAAAGAACTCTAATTGTTGAATGGGAAGAAGACTGGACTTGGGGTAATTGATTACAAACCCCAGATGCTGGAGCACCTGGATGGTGTGAGATGTGGCCTGATGGACCTCTCTGGCTGAAGTGGTTCAGATGAGCCAGTCGTCTAGGTAGGAGAAAACAAAGACCCCTTGAAGGCTGAGATAGGCGGCCACCACCGCCAGGCATTTTGTGAATACCCTGGGGGGGCGGAGGCCAGGCCAAAGGGAAGTACCCTGTACTGGTTAGTGATTGCCTCCCACCACAAAGCGTAGATATTGCCTGTGGTCTAGGTGTATCCGGATGTACGTATAGGCATCCTTTAGGACTAAGGAGCACATCCAGTCTCCCTAGTGGAGGTAAGGCAGTAATATTCCAAGTGAGAGCACCTTGAACTTCTCCCTCACCAGGAATTTGTTTAAGTTGCGCAGGTCGAAGATGGGTCTGAGACCTCCTGTTCTTTTTGGTACCAGAAAGTATCTGGAATAGAAGCCCTTGCCCTGCAGGTGGTGGGGCACCGGTTCTAACGCTTGATACTCTAGAAAAACCGCCAACTCCTTCAGAAGGTAGTCCCGGTGAAGAGGGCTCTCCTGGGAAATAAGGAGGTAGTACCTGGGTCCAATGAAGGAGATAGCCCTAATGGACTATCTGCAGGACCCAGGCATCGGTGGTGATGGCTGTCCATCGGAGGGCATACAGGGCAAGCCTTCCTCCCGTGCACTGCCTGTTCCCCTGTGGGGAGAGGGGCCATGCTGTGAGAGTCAAAAGCCACTACCAGACTGAGCCGAAGCCTGGGGTTTGGGGGGGGGGGGGCTTTCTGCTTAAGCGGGCCATGCCCCTGTTCCTTGGCCTGCTGCCCCTGTTGGGGAGCCGGGGAGGCCTGAAAATGGGGGTAGCTTCGGTAAGCAGTACCCTTCCTCGGTTAAAAGGGCTTCTTACCCGGGCCCTTCTTCTTAGAAGTGGCAGAGGTCTTCTTTGAGAGCCGTGTCCTTGTCATGTACTCGGACTCGATCTTTGCAGCCTTGTCGGTCATGGGTTTGCCGAAGAGGTTCTCTCCCTGGCATGGGACATCAACCAACTTGTCCTGAACCCATTGCTCAAGGTCTGACTGTAGAAATGCTTGGTGGCGTGCAACGATGCCCGCCGCAGCTACCCGGGCCGCCGACCCCGAAGCAGTCATAGGCTGCTCGAGTCATGAACTTCGATCACTCACAGACGCCAGTTGGCAGGCTCATGAAGCGCTGCAAAGGTCCCTCGAAGAGACCAGCCAAGAACCTAGCGAGTTCCTTCACCAGATTCCTGAGGTACATGCCCATGTACAGCTGGTAGGTCTGGATCAGACAGGTCAGCATTGAACCCTGGAAGCACTTCTTGCCGAGGGTGTCCAAGTTGCGGGCCTCCCTGCTAAAAGGTACCGAGGAGTGCGTCTTCTGGCTCTTCAGCCTGCACATGGCCGATTCTACAACCATGGAGTTGTGCAGCAATTGTGCTTTTTGAAATCCAGGGCTCTTACGGACTCGATACATCAAGTCGATCCGTTTGCTGATCACTGGCGCCGACACCTGTGTCTCCCACATGTGGAGCATCAGTTGTTCCAGGATCAGAGGCACTGGTACAGTAAGGGCCTCCCGAGGGGGAGAGTCATACTGGAGGATTTTGAGCTAGTCGGCTTGAGGATCCTCCTTGGACTCCGTGGGAAATGCCAAAGCCTTAAGTCCAAGAACCTAGTGTCCTCCGGGGGGGGGGGGGGAACCTTCTCCGAGGCTCAGACACCGGGGAATCAGATGGGATGTCTCTGTGCCAACAGGTGTCCAGAGACTCTTCCTCCTCCGTCTCCCATCCCGATGCCTCAGAGGAATCAAGGGGCTCTGGCATCGAGGCCCCAGCATCGATCACCCCGACCTCAGCCCCGAGCGGGAAGCCGAGAGGGACCTCAGCCGAGGATCAACTCGAGTCCATATGGTCTCAAGGATCGGCTTGGCCTCGGGGGTCTTGGACTTAGACGACAGTAGCCCGGTGGTTGGGGCGGAAGAACCAGTGAGACCGGTAATCAGCGCACACTGCTGCTCCATGAAGGCAGACATACTGTGCTCCAGGGCCACCATTTTGAGACCGAGTTCAGAAGGTTCCGCAGCCACCGGGTCAGGTCCCGACACAGTTCCCACGGGTGGGAGTCCTCAATGAGGACAGTTGTTACCTGCCTTGGCTGCTCCATATCCCATCGAGGAAGCTTCGCTTGACGCTCCATCTCCGAGGATCCAGGCCGGCGCTTGGGGCTCCGCAACCGGTCCCGGGAGGGATCCAGCCATTCAGAGCCATCCAACAATGCCACCTTTGAGGATTTTTTTCTTCCTTCGATGTTCCCGCAAGGGAGACGCCCTCTCCGAGGAACCCCTACGACGCTTGGGCTCGGAGTGTTCCCCCTGAGACAGAGGCCTCAGACGAGGTGGGGCCCGCAAGGTACGGACTCAGCAAAAATCCTATCATGTTGCTGCTGGCGGCTTCTAAGGTCCTTCAAGGACATCTTCCTGCACGGGCCACAAACCTTCAGGTCGTGGTCAGGCCTGAGGCACCGGAGACAGCAGTCATCTGCATCGGTGAGGGACATTAATTTAGTACACCAATCACATTTTTTAAACCCACTGGCAGCCATGGGGGAAAAAGGGCCCCTGCGCAGTCGAAGAACCGGGCTGCCAGTGAAAAAGAGCGTGAACGCTAGCCACGAAGGACAAAAAATGAAAAATCAAGCCAGAATTAATACTGGTGTACCAAGCCGAAGGTAGACAGGGGAACCAGTGTCGATCCAGCAAAGAAAAGAAATGAATTTCCTAACTTTGTAAACTTTTTCCACGGCGACTATGGGACCACGCCAATTGAGATCTGGGGGAAAAAAAAGGAGACTGAGCAAGATGGCACCCTTGGGCGGGAAGGGGACCACGCATGCGTGATGCACGTCCCAAAGGCTTTCTTAGAAAGCTGGAGATTTGCTCCGCACGAGGGCTCCGTCGGCGCCGACGTCACCCATATGTGAGGACCGACTTCCTACTTGTTCCCAGAGAAGGGCTCTTCCAAAGGGATGGGCTTCATCTTAACCGGGATGGAACCAGGCCGGGATGGAACCTTTACAAAGGAGATAGAGCAGCTTTTAAACTAGATAAAGGGGAAAGCCGACAGTCACCCAGGAGCGCATGGTTCAGAACAATGTATCCTTGAGGGATACTAACAAAAGAATGAAGTTAGGGCATATCAGCAGAGAGGTTCCAATAAAGACAAAAGTAGCCCAAATGCTCTTGAGTATGGAGCAGACAGAGCTTAAAGAGTCCAAATTTCCCATATCACATTTCCCATATCTCTCGGTGCTCTGTCTCCGACAAATCCAGGCCATTCGACCGTTCTTATCCTCTCAAGCCCTCACTACCCTTCTCCTCTCCTTGGTCATCACCAGATTGGATTTTTGTAACACCATTTATGTTGGTATCCCTCAATATCAACGGCATCGACTACAGCTAATACAGAATACAGCCACTCGGATGATATTACACGCCTCCCCACGCGATCATATTACCCCACTGTTGCAACATCTCCACTGGTTACCAATGGAATTACGGATTTCCTTCAAGACCCTTACTTTAGTACATCAAGCCATCTATCTCTTCCAACCCCAGTACCTCTCCGATTTATTAACCTTCCATACTCCCACTCGCAGCCTTCGATCCGTTAATGTCAACTGTCTTCACCTCCCAGCTCCTTCCAAAGCTCACTTACAATCTACCCGGAAATCAGCCTTTTTCTATTTGGGCCCCTCCCTCTGGAACTCACTTCCCAACTCCCTCTGTTTAGAAGAATCCTACCCCAAATTTCATTCTCTTCTTAAAACCCATCTTTTCTCCTTAGCTTTTAATGTTTCTTTATGAATTTCCTCTGACCTCCCTCTTCTGTCTCGATTGCTGTCCTTACCTCTTGTCTCCTATACCTCTCAGATTATTGTAATTTCGTTTTCCTTTTCTGTTTCAAAATTATTTTTGTATTGTAAACCGCCCCAATGTAATGGGGGGTGGTATATCAAAGGTAAACAAACAATAAACTACCCCTGCCTACCAATAGCCAGATTAATATGAATAAAATACAGTCTCTAAAATGCTTGTATGCAAATGCTAGAAGTCTAAAAAATAAGGTGGGAGAGATAGAACATATAACACTAAATGAGAGGTTAGATATGATTGGAATCTCAGAGACATGGTGGAAGGAGGAAAACCAGTGGGACACTGTGGTACCTGGGTACAAACTATATTGTAATGATAGAGCTGATGAAATTGGTGGAGGGGTTGTGCTCTATGTTAGAGAGAGCATTGAGTCACAAAGGATTAAAGTTTTGAAGGAAACAAAATTTGCTGTAGAATCTCTATGGATTGAAATTCCATGTAAAAAGGGGAAGGCGAAGGCAGTGGGGGTGTACTATCAACCGCCTGGCCAGAATGAACAAATGGATGATGAAATGCTCAATGAAATCAGGGATGCTAACAAATGTTACAGCACAGTAATAATAATGGGCGATTTCAATTCCCCGGTATTGACTGGGTCAGTGTCACGGCAGGACATGCTAGGGAGATAAAGTTCCTAGATGACATAAATGACTGCTTCTTGGAGCAGCTGATTCATGAACCAACCAGAGGGGAAGCCATATTAGACCTAGTGTCAGACGGCTGCCTGGGTGAGAATGTTCAGTCTTGGCAAGTGCATATGTCAATATGATTTGCAAGGGATTGTGGGCAATGCAGTCCATTCACACCCGACACAGCTGCTCACAATAATTTAGTTGTGCTCAAGTGTAAAGCCAATAAGATATTTATTTATGGGGTTATTTCTCCCAACACAGATATGCTTGGTAGCACATAAATCAGGTTACTTGCTTTCAGTGTTAAACTTGGAAAACAAAATCAGGAAAACATTTGAACTTGTCAGGCAATCAAAGCAAAAGAATTAAGACCTGGTTGGTAACAAACTGGTCTTTTCTGTAGGCTTTAGCTAAGATTTTCTCAGCAGTGTATCAAACAACAAACAAAAATCCACAAAGAAGGGAAAAACTGTTCTTTTCAGGTTAACTTCTTATATCTTCCCATATAGATTCAGAAGTGATTCCCTCAGAGCTCACAAGCAATTAGGTAAGGCTCAATTGCTAGCAGTTACCCAGTTGAAACCCCTTAGCTGGCTTGCTTTCTACTGCGTGGCTAAAAATCCTACTCAGGAGCTTTTCTGAGTAAATTAAAGAACAAGTTTGTATTTCTTTGTGATGGTTGTTGTATTTTATAACAGAAAATCACCAAAGGAGTTTAGACAGAGAGCAGTCCATGTAAACACATTCTTCATCTGCAATCACTCCCCCTTCTTCAACAAGCATGGGTTCAATATCATGGATTGGCACAGATGAATCTCCCAATGGAGCACTTTCAGGAGAATACTTGTTTCCCTGCTGTCTTTCAAGGTTATAGCTAGGGCATAGATCAGTGTTCATACCTGAGCTTCCATTGCTGTTAGAGTTCCTCTCTATATGGCCTGGCCAGTATGTAGTCCAGTTCTTATGTCCAGCCTTCCAATTCAGATCCCTGGACACTGGATCTCTCTTCACATACCTTCTGGCACGGGTCTTAGGGTCCCTTCCACGTGCAGCCGTCTCCCTCACAGGTACCGTCTGGAGATTCCTAGCTCTGCAGCACCATTCCTCTGGCTTTCCCCAGTCCAATGGTGTATGCTGGCCCTTGGAATGCCTCCCAGTATACGTACTGCTCCAGACTCCTCTAGACCTCCCAAAGGCTTTTCTCTTCTTTCTTCCAAAGGGTTTCTTGCCCTCTCTGTCCGTCCGGTTTGGTTTCTGCTTCTGATAATCCTCCAGATGAAACTGAGGATGAGGATATCCAAGTTGATCATGAAGATGATGAGGATCTGTAGAATAAACTCTACCTTTATTCTGCTTAGATGAGTGCTCCTCCCTAACACAGCGCAGCTGTGCTGAATCAGGCCCTGCCCTTTGAGATGAGTGCTTAGGGATTACCTCATAGCCCTCCTGATTGAACACACGTTTCCCCACTTCAGCTCCTCTAATGGCTGTTGGAAACCTGGTGCATTCTGGGACTGGTAGTCTTTTATGGGAAAATTCTGTTTTCTTATTTCTACCAGAACTGACAGGTTGCTTGTTCAGAATCACTTCACCTTTTCTATAGCTCCTTCCTGAGCTATGATAAGCTTCCTTATCACATACCCCCCCCTGCTTAAGTTATTACGGACTGGTGTCACTGGTGAAACTTCTTCTCTACAGTCCGTAATACGGAAAAGGGCATCCGCATTCTTGTGTAACTTCCCAGCACGATGTTCCACTTGAAAATCAAATGCCTGTAAGGCCATGTACCAGCATGTCAACCTGGCATTGTGGTTCTTCATTTGCTGCAACCACTTAAGTGGGGCATGGTCTGTGACCAACTGGAACTTTCTCCCTGTAAGGTAAAACCTTAACGCCTCCACTGACCACTTAATAGCTAAACATTCTTTTTCTATTGTGGAATACTTTTGTTCAGTCGGTGACAACTTCCTGCTCAGGTACATCACAGGATGCTCCTCCCCTTCATGACATTGGGATAGAACCGCTCCTAGCCCTACATCCGATGCATCTGTTTGAACCAGAAAGGGTTTCTTGAAGTCCACCCCTTTCAGTACCGGTCCTGTACACAATTTTCCTTTTAAGACTGAAAATGCTTTTTCAGCTTCAGGTGTCCACTTTAGCTGGTTTGGACAATTCTTCCGCAGCATATCCGTGAAAATTGCACTTTTCTCTGCAAATTGCAGTATAAATCTGCGGTAGTATCCAATAAGTCCCAAGAAACTTCTTAGTTGTTTCTTTGTTGTTGGAGGGGGAAAATTCCTGATGCTATCTACTTTACTCATTAGAGGTTTAATGTTTCCTCTTCCCACTAGGTGGCCCAGGTATTTTACCTCCCTATTTGCAAAGGCACACTTCTTCGGGTTTAAAGTGATTCCCGCTTGCTTCATGGAGCACAAGACTGCCCTGATCCTCTTTAGATGCTCCGCCCAGGTGTTACTATGGATTATGACATCATCCATATATGCAAAAGCATAATTTTGGTGGGGTCGAAGTACCTGATCCACTAACCTTTGGCAAGTAGCCGCTGCTCCATGCAGTCCGAAAGGCATCCTCTTGAACTGGAAAAGGCCAACGGGGGTGCTGAACGCAGTCTTCGGCTTCGACTCCCTGGTGAGAGGGATTTGCCAATATCCTTTTGTCATATCAAGGGTGGTTAAGTATTGAGCCTGTCCCAGCTGGTCCAACAGTTCTTCAATTCTTGGCATTGGATATGCATCAAAAACTGATATTGCGCTTACCTGCCGGAAGTCAATACAAAATCTTAAAGATCCATCAGGCTTCGGCACCAGGACTATGGGGCTATTCCAGGGACTCTCTGACTCCTCTATTACTCCCATGTCCAACATCTCCTGGACTTGTGCCACTACTTCCTGTCTCTTGGCTTCAGGCAAGCGGTATGGCATTTGACGAACTAATTTCCCAGGTGGAGTTATTATTTCATGGGCAACCAAATGTGTCTCCCCAGGTATGGGTGTCAACACATCTGGGAATTCTTTAAGCAATTTCCTAATTTCTTCCTGTTGTACCACTGTCAGGTCCTCAACTATTTGGGGCTCTGATATTTCTTTACAATCAGATACCTGGGGTCCCAAATCTTCCTCTTCATTCACCTCCCTCTCTCGGGCACAGGTGGCAGCTAGGCTTTTAACCCCTTTGACGTCAGTAGAACCAAAGCCTTTGGTTCCACGCTCAGAATTTTCCAGAGATGTGACCTCCTCCACAGGTGGAAAACCCAGCCTCTCACAGATCAATTGGGCAATTCTGTCTCCTGTCTTCACGTGATAATCATTCTGTCCAAAGTTAAATAACAGAACTTTAATATTGCCCCTGTAATCGGGATCAATTACTCCCGCACCCACATCGATGAAATATTTAAGGGCTAATCCGGACCTTGGGGCTACTCTCCCATAGCATCCAATAGGTATTTCCACTTGGAGACCGGTGTCAACCAGGGCTCCCCCTTGGCTAGGTACAGTCACATTTTCTATGCTGCACAGGTCAAACCCAGCAGCTTGAGGGGTTGCCCGCTTAGGAGCTTGGGCCTTCTCTGTGACCCTATGGTACTTTAGGACGAATGTCTGCTTTGGGGTAGCTTGGTCTTCTGGACGCTTAACCATCTTTTTAGCTGGGGTCTGAGGACATCAAAATAAAGGCCCGGGAGCTATTACCATTAAACCTTCTCCCTCCTTCTTTCCTAGTCCTTCCACTAGACCCTGCTTAAATCTTGGCCAGTCTCTTCCTAGAACCAAATCAAAGGGTAGCCTAGGCACCACTGCTAACAGGACTTCCTCTTGTTTCCCCAGGCACTTAACCTTTAGCCTATAGGTGGGATATGATGTTGCAGCACCATGAATGCATCTGATGTGAACTTGGCTTTCAGGGGTTCTAGGCACAAATCCTTCTTGGGCCTCTATCCTCTTCCAAAGCCTTTTTGACATCATACTCTGGTCTGCCCCAGAGTCTAACAAAGCATTTGTGGTAATTCCTTGCACATCAACCATCAAAAGAAATCCCTCTTTGGGCTGTTTTAAATCCACACCCATTAAACTAGTGTGTGTCTGGCATCCCTTTTCTAAATGTCCCCATTTTCCACACTTGAAACATTTCTTTCTACTCCACTGTGTCATCTGGTTTGATACAGTACATTCATTTTCAGAAACATTTTTAATTATTTTCTTTTCTGATACAGCACATCTTGCCTCAGCACCAATCTTCAGAGGGCCACCCATTCTATGGCAAGCCTGCGTGGCTTCCAAGAATCTCTCTGCTAGCATGGTTGCCTCTCCAAGATTTTGGCAATTTTGCTGTATAAGGAAAGTGTGCAAATCTTTAGGCACCGCAGACATAAATTGTTCAAGCATAATCATGTCTAATAACATTTCTACCGTCTTTTGCTCAGGCTCCAACCAAACTAAAGAGTCATAGGATAGGAGGCAGTGAACTACTGTGGATCAGGAACTGGTTAAAAGATAGAAAGCAAAGGGTTGGGCTAAATGGCCAATTTTCCCAATGGAGAAAGGTGAATAGTGGTGCACCCCAGGGATCTGTGCTGGGTCCGCTACTTTTTGACATATTCATAAATGACCTGGAAAGTGGAACAACAAGTGAGGTTATCAAATTTGCAGATGACATAAAACTATTTAAAGTTGTTAAAACCCAAGAGGATTGTGGAAAATTGCAAGAGGATCTTGATAAATTAAGAGACTGGGCATCAAAATGGCAGATGAAATTTAATGTGGACAAGTGCAAAGTTATGCACCTAGGGAAGAACAACCCAAACTATGGTTACACAATGCAAGGTTCCACATTAGGAACCACCACACAGGAAAAAGATTTAGGCGTCATTGTGGATAACATGTTAAAACCCTCGGCCCTGTGTGCAGCGGCAGCCAAAAGAGCAAATAGAATGCTAGGTATCAATAAGGAAAGGAATGGAAAATAAAACAAAAGATATTATAATGCCTCTATATCGTTCCATGGTGAGACCGCACCTTGAATATTGTGTGCAATTCTGGTCGCCGTATCTTAAAAAGGATATAGAGTTATTAGAAAAGGTTCAGAGAAGAGCCACCAAAATGGTAAAGGGGATGGAAGGATACTCCTATGAAGAAAGGCTAAAAAGTTTAGGGCTCTTTAACCTGGAAAAGAGACGGCTGAGGGGAGATATGATAGAAGTCTATAAATTAATGAACGGAGTGGAACGGGTAAACGTAGATCGATTGTTTACGTTATCAGAACATAGAAAGACTAGGGGACATGCAATGAAGCTACAGGGTAAACTATTTAAGACTAATAAAAGAAAATATTTTTTCACTCAACGTGTAATCAAACTCTGGAATTTGTTACAGGAAGATGTAGTAAAGGCTGTTAGTGTAGCTGGGTTTAAAAAAGGTTTGGACTAGTTCCTGGAGGAAAGGTCCATAAACCATTATTCAGAAGGGACCCAGGATATCAATGCTTGACCCAGTACAAGCATTGAGGAACCTGTGTCTTTTGGGGAAACTGCTAGGTACGTATGACCTAGATTGGCCACTGTTGGAAACAGGATACTGGGCTTGATGGACCTTGGTCTGACCCAACATGGCATATCTTACGTTCTTATGTTCTTATCTTTTAAAAGTTAAAAGGGAGACTATGATAATATGAGGAAAATAGTTAAGAAAAAACTAAAAGGAGCAGTTGCAAAGGTTAAAGACTTACATCAAGCTTGGGTGTTTAAAAATACCATCTTGAAAGCCCAGACCAGCTGTATTCCATGCTTTAAGAAATTGGAAGGAAGTCCAAAAAACTGCCAGCATGGTTTAAAGGGGAGGTCAGAGAGGCTGTTGCCAAAAAAGCATCTTTCAGGAAATGAAAAAAAGAGCCAAATGACGAAAACTGAAACGGCACAAGCATTGGCAAGTTAGATGCAAGGCATTGATAACGCAGGCAAAGAGAGAATTTGAGAAGAAGCTTGCTGTAGAAGCAAAAAAGTGTAATAAAGACTATTTCAAGTACATTTGTAGCAAAAAAACTGTGAGAGTCAGTTGGATCATTAGATGATAGAGGGGTAAAAGGGGCACTAAGAGGGGACAAGGCCATAGCGGAGAGATTTAACGAATTCTTTGCTTCGGCCTTTACTGAGGAAGATGTAGGGATGTTACCCATGATTGAAGTGGTATTTAAAGGTGATACTACAGAAGAATTGAAAGAAAGCACAGTTACTTACCTGTAACAGGTGATCTCTGGGAACAGCAGGAATTAGTCATCACATATGGGTACGTCGGTACCGACGGAGCCCGCGCGGGAAAGCTCCCCAGCTTTTCAGATTAAAAGCTTTTGGGGCCTCCCACTGCACATGCGCGCTGCCTTCCCGCCTTCCTGACCAGCTCTCGTCAGTTCGAGTTTAAAGCTGAGACAATAGAGAGAGAGGACAGGAAGATAGATAGAGATACAACTCCTAGGGGAGGTGGGTGGGTTGTGATGACTAATTCCTGCTGTTCCCAGAGATCACCTGTTACAGGTAAGTAACTGTGCTATCTCCAGGAACAAGCAGGAATACGTCATCACATATGGGGACTCCCTAGCTAAGATGCCTGGGAGATCCCCCTCCAAGGTTAAACCATCTTCGCATGGATCTCAGGCATCCATCCAGGGAAGGTGGGCAGGAGTTGTTTAAGTATGGAACAGGTGTTTGAGGACAGCCTGACCAAACAAGGCATCCCGGCGGGAGTCCTTGTCCAAGCAGTAATGGGCTGTGAAGGTATGAACCGAGGCCCAAGTGGCTGCTCGACAGATCTGATCTATGGACACAGAGTGAAGATGAGCCATAGAAGTGGCCATGGCCCTCACATTGTGAGCTGTGACATGGCCCTCCATAGAAATGTTCTTACTCTGGTAAGCAAAAGAAATACACTGAGCGATCCAATTGGAAAGTGTACGCTTGGTGACTGGAAGTCCCAAATGAGAAGGATCAAAAGCCACGAAAAGTTGGGAAGACTTTCGATGTGGTTGAGTCCTGTTGAGGTAAAAGGCAAGAGCTCTTTTACAATCCAGAGTATGAAGGTTCCTCTCTGCACTGGATGCATGAGGAGCCGGGAAAAAGACAGGTAGATATACCTCTTGATTAAGATGAAAAGGCGAGACCACTTTGGGCATAAAGTGGGGATTCGTCCTAAGGACCACCTTATCATGATGAAACCTAGTATAAGGTGGATGAGCCACTAAAGCCTGCAGTTCACTGATGCGGCGAGCCAAAGTGACTGCAATAAGGAAAACAACCTTCCAGGAAAGAAATTTGAAGGAGGTAGAGTCCAAAGGCTCAAAAGGTGGCTTCATAAGCTGACCTAGAACTAGGTTCAAATCCCATGCTACCGGAGGAGGTCGGATGGGAGGTTTAGTTAGAGTCAGGCCTCTCATGAAACGTGCAACAAGAGGATGAGAGGAGACAGGTTGTCCATTTATAGGTTTTAAGGATGCTGCAATAGCACTCAAATGGACCCTTACTGAATTCGTCTTAAGGCCTGCATTTGAAAGATGCAGGAGATAGTCCAAGAGGGAATTCAAAGGAAGTGCTAGAGGGTCAAGACCCTGCTGAGCACACCAAATGGAAAAACGTTTCCATTTGAAAGCATAAGAACGCCTCGTGGAAGGTTTCCTAGAGGCATGAAGGATATCTGTCACAGGTTGAGAAAGATTAAAGTCTTGAAGACTTAGGCCTTCAGTAACCAAGCTCTGAGATGTAGGGATTTGGGGTTTGGGTGCCACAAAGTCCCCTCCTCCTGAGACAGAAGGTCTGGCGCAGCTCCCAGGTCCAGGGAGGATCCCTGGGAGAGATGCAGAAGTAGAGGGAACCACACCTGGCGTGGCCAGCGGGGAGCTATGAGGATCATAGTCCCGTGATCCCTCTGGAGCTTGAACAGAGTCTTGGATATTAGAGGAATGGGTGGAAAGGCATAGAGGAATTCCTGACCCCAATGCAGGAGGAAGGCATCGTGGGCCTGAGCTCCCTGACACTGAGTTCTGGAACAGAACCGGGGAAGTTTGGCATTCCACGGACTTGCAAAGAGGTCTATGTCCGGGGTCCCCCATTCCTGAAAGATTCTGCGTATCTGGTCCATATGTAGGGACCATTCGTGTGGAAGCAGAACTCGACTGAGTCTGTCTGCACGAGAGTTTTGAACTCCTGGAAGATACACTGCAAGAAGGTGAATTTGATGCTCTCTGGCGAAGGCCCATATTCTGAGAGCTTCGTTGCAAAGCGACAGAGAGCCTGTCCCTCCTTGTTTGTTTATATAGAACATGGCTACCTGATTGTCTGTCTGAACTAGGACAGTCAGGTTGACAAGGAGGGTATAGAAGACCTTGAGGGCAAGGTAAATTGCTCGCAGTTCCAGGAGGTTGATATGAAGGGTGGCCTCCTGTGGAGACCAAGTGCCCTGAGTGGAGAGGTTCTGAAGATGAGCTCCCCACCCTGTCTGGGAGGCATCTGTTGTGAGGGTTGCTTGGGGCAACAAAGGTTGGAAGGGGGCCCCCAACAACAGATTCTTGGTGGATGTCCACCATTGGAGGGACCAAAATAGACGGCTTGAGGTGAGTATTTGGTCGGAGAGCGCTCCAGATGCTTTGGTGGCCAAGGTCCATTGAGCTGCTCTCATATGCAGACGAGCGTAGGGCACCACATGTACCGTGGAGGCCATGTGGCCCAGAAGTCGCAGCATTTCCCGGGCTGTCAAATGACTGCTGGACTGAGCTTGGGAGGCCAAACTCAGCAGGCGTTGGGCCCTGACCTGAGGCAGGTAGGCCCTTGCAGTGATGGTGTCTAACTGGGCCCCTATGAACTCGAGAGACTGAGTAGGGATTAGTTGAGACTTGGGAAGGTTTACTACCAGTCCTAGATACTGCAGAAGACGCCTTGTGCGGTCCAGGGAAATTTGGGCCTGGGACTGAGAGGGAGCTCGGATGAGCCAGTCGTCCAGGTATGGGAATATGAAAATTCCCAGGCCTCTTAGAAAGGCAGCTACGACTGCCATGCATTTGGTGAACACTCTTGGAGCAGAGGCTAGACCGAAGGGGAGTACTCTGTACTGGAAATGTTTTCCCTGAAACAGAAATCGAAGGTATTTTCTGTGGGATGGGTGGATGAGTATGTGTGTATACGCATCCTTTAGATCTAGAGAACAAAGCCAATCCTGACTCTGAAGGTATGGAAGGAGAATGCCCAGAGAAAGCATTTTGAATTTCTCCTTGAAAATAAATTTGTTCAATTCTCTCAGATCCAGAATTGGTCTGAAGCCCTCTGTCTTCTTTGGTATTAGAAAATAAGGGGAGTAGAATCCCGTCCCCTGTTGAAGAAGAGGGACCTCCTCTATTGCCCCCTGGGCAAGGAGGGAGGAGACTTCCTGACCCAAGAGGGCCAGGAGAGATGGGGGAGAATTGAACTGCCTCACCATAGTATAAGGAGGAAGGTCGGAAAAATGGAGTTTGTAACCCTCTCTGATGATAGAGAGGGTCCATTGCTCTGATGTAATTTGCTCCCATCTGGGAGCAAAGTGAGCTAACCTTCCGGGTATGGTGAGGGGCTCTGGTTGTTCTAGAGCCAGAAAAGTTAAGTTCTCTAGGGGCAAGTCAAAACCCCTGAGGGGGTGGAGCCTGCTGAGGCGTAGCAGACGCCGCAGGCTTTGACCTTGCCTGTTTAGGTTGCTGACGTTTAGCAGCAAAACGAGGCTGAGAGGATTGTTGGCCAGTATTTGTAGAAAATCTGGACTTCTTGTAATAAGGCCTCTTAAAAGACTTCTTCTTGGCAGGAGTGGAGGTAGACTTAGAAAGTCTATCTAAGGTGGCATTTTCTGCATCCATTTGAGTGGCCTTAATTTGCCACTCCTCACCAAATAAGTTCTCACCTGTACAGGGCAGATTTCGTAAGCCATCTAGGACCCAAGGTTCTAGATCAGAAGCCTGGAGCCAAGCAAGACGTCGGGCTGCTATAGCAATGCCCGAAGCCCTACCAGCACCCTCAAAGGAATCAAAAGCTGCCCTGTTGGAGAACTTTGAAATATCCAAAAGGTGTTTCACCAAGGAAATGAACTGCTCCCTCTTATCCTCAGGGAGAAAGGGGGCAAAATGCCGAACTTTTAGAGCGATTTCACTGAGAAACATGCCCATGTAAAGACTATAGGAATTAATCCTGGCTATAAGCATAGTAGCCTGGAAAATTTTCCTGCCAAAAGAGTCTAGAGTCTTACATTCTCGCCCTGGAGGAGTAGAAGAGTGCCTTTTGGTACTCTTTATCTTCTTCATTGCAGACTTCACCACAATAGAATGGTGAGGCAACTGGGTTTTTTGGAAACCAGGAGAAGGGGGGACACGGTACATGGTGTCCAACCTGCAAGAAGAAGGAGACAATGTTAGAGGAGCCTCCCATAAGTCCATCAAGTGTTCTTGAAGGATTTCATGGATAGGCAGGGTGACTGCCTCTTTAGGAGACTTAGAGTATCCTAAAATATCCAGTTTCTTTGATCTGGGTTCCTTTTCAGAGGATGAAGCAATAGAAAGACCTTTAGCCATTTCTATGATGAAGTCCTGAAAGGACAAATCCTCTGGTGGAGACATTCTCCTGTTAGGAGAAGAAGGCTCCTCAGGAAGATCAAGGGAGAACTCATCAGAATCATCAGAGGAGTTAAAATCCTCTGAAGAAGCAGAGTATCCTCTATGTGCTTCCAACGCACGATACGCATACCGTTCGGTATCGACATCGGGCGTACCGGGTATGGGATCGGTACCGGGCAAAAGCCCGGATCCGGCATGCGGAAACCGATCTGCGTTTGGAAGACAATGGCCTCGGTTCCGGTATGGAAGCCATTACCGGAAACCGGACCCGGTACCGCTGGCTGCTGCGGTACCGAGGGCGTAGCAGCATTAATAAAAGCCAGAATGGCCTGCTGCATGACTTGGACAGTATTGCCCATAGACGCCACTGCTGCCTGGATGTCGGTACCGGTATGGGCCGGTACCCCAGAGCAGTACAACAGGTGATCTGTCGAGGCCGCGCCATCGATGTCAACCTGTGACCCCATGATTGCTTTGGAGGCCGGAGCCTCCCGCCGGGGTTTTTTGGCCTGGGCAGAATCCTCGAACTCAGAATTGAGAGCCTCTCGATCTTTAGAAAGAGATTTGCTTTTAGAGGATTTGTCCACTGGAGTTTTGGTTACCTGAGATCCATCCGGAGAGGAAGACCTGGATGACTGTGATGCTTCTGAAGGAAACAGCACATGGAACTTGTTGGCCCGGTTCTGCAATCCACGTTTCGACATCTGGGAGCAGGATGGGCAGTCCGGTATGGAATGGTCAGGTCCTAAACATTTAAGACACCATTCATGGGTGTCTGTAAGAGGAATGACAGCACTGCACTTGGTACACTTTTTAAAACCAGGAACTGGCTTCTCCATGAGGAGAAATTGTGTAGGCCTGAAGGCCTAACAAAGTACCAAGCTGTGCTGAAGAAAAGAAAATTTTTTTTTTTTTTAAAGAAAGAAAGAGAGACCGGCAGTACCGGTTTCAGAATGGGGAAGGCAGGTACGCGGTCTAAAGAAAACAATAAATTAACAATTTCTTCAGCGGTGACAGGAACACGACCTGCTGGCTCCGCGGAAAAAAAGAAACTGACGAGAGCTGGTCAGGAAGGCGGGAAGGCAGCGCGCATGTGCAGTGGGAGGCCCCAAAAGCTTTTAATCTGAAAAGCTGGGGAGCTTTCCCGCGCGGGCTCCGTCGGTACCGACGTACCCATATGTGATGACGTATTCATGCTTGTTCCTGGAGATATATCAATACACCGGTAAAGCACAGTTACTTACCTGTAACAGGTGATCTCTGGGAACAGCAGGAATAAGTCTTCACATATGGGTACGTCGGTACCGACGGAGCCTGCGCAGGAATGCTCCCCAGCGTCCAAAAAGAACGCTTTTGGGAGCATCCCACGCGCATGCGTGCTGCCTTCCCGCCCATTCACTTCCCTCTCATCAGTTGGGTTTGTAGCTGAGACCGAAGGAGGGAAGTAGACAAATTAGAGAGAGAAAGAGAGACAACTCCTAGGAGAGGTGGGTGGGTTGTGAAGATTTATTCCTGCTGTTCCCAGAGATCACCTGTTACAGGTAAGTAACTGTGCTATCTCCAGGAACAAGCAGGAATGAGTCTTCACCCTTACAACTTGCTCAAAACACTGCAGCTCGAATAATATTTGGAGTATCAAGCCAGGAACACATAACACCCATTTTGAGGGAGCTGCATTGGTTACCTATAACACATCGCATAAAATATAAAACTATTATATACATTTTTAAAATAGAACATCAATGTTCTGCAAACAGTCTGGCTACTCTCATTCAATCAGACGATACTATAAGACCTAGAAGATTAGGATCTACCAACAGAGTCAGCACATCTCTTGACTTTAGAAAAGCACGTAAAGATACAACAGATAGAGCATTCTCGTTTGCGGTACCAAATATATGGAACTCCCTCCCAAATGATTTAAGAGCTGCTCAGGACCTTAAAGACTTTAGAAAGCAATTAAAAACTGTCCTGTTTATTGAGCATTATGGTTCTACTGAATAAGCAATTCAGTTTGTAAGAGAGAAAGCAATCATATAATTAGCTGTATTATAGCTCACATTGTATTATAGTACACAATGTTTATAGCGCACTATATCTATGTAAAACACACAAATTTATTTAACTATGTATTTTGTCATTAATGTCTGTTCATATTTTCACTGCGTTTGTATTTCTTGTTAAACCGCTTTGATTGTTTGATAAGGCGGTATATAAATACTATTAAATAAATAAATGGTGACTCCCAAGCTAAAGATGCCTGGAGGAGGTCCCAGCATGTTGCAAATCTAGTTGATGGGCCATGCTATTTCCCAGAACCTGAGGCATCCAAGGGATGGAGGGTAGGAGTTGAACTAAAAAGGGGTGTGCTGTGCAACAGCTGGACTAAACAAGGCGCCTGGAGAGGAGTCCTTGTGTAGATCAGAAATGTTAGAGAATTGGAATCCAATTTTCACTAATGTGGACCTCAGTCAGAAATATTGCGAAAGTATTTGTTGAGACTAATGGTCTGGTGCTAGAAACCGTACATTATCCTCAAAGAAAATACCTTACTGAGAAGTAGAGGAAAATAAATTTCGCAATACAGGCAAAGGTCAGAAGCCTAAAAGGCTAGAACTAATCCCAGAAGAAAAAACTGGGAGAGTTTAATGAGGTTGGACTTTAGATGAGAAGCTAAAGCTTCTGTAGGCCAACGTTTGAAGCTCTTTGTCCTTGGAGCAGAAAAGGCTCTAGGAAAGAGAGGAGATAAATCTGACTGGTTTGCAGAAAAAGGATGGGTCTTTGAGACCCCTCTATCCAAATGAAAGACAGAGAAACATTTGTAGTAGGCGGTGTAGCCTCCAGTTTCTTGAAGATCAGGAATGTCTTCCCTAAGTGATGTCACTTAGGATGACTTTACATGGAGAGCTTCAGATGTAACGTAACCGGAAAGGATAGAGTAAAAGAAGGTAGTTTGTGATTACCATAGAAATTGGTTGTCCATTTAAAATCCTATGGCATGCTGGAACAGCATTAATATGGACAGTAACAAATCTTTCAGAGTGAGATATGTGTATTTATATACACATATATATATGAGAGAGACTCACTTAAAAACAAGAAGGGGTAAGACCTGCTTGCAAAAAATGGATAGAGAACCCCTTACTGGTTACACGTGGAAGAACCATGAAGAAAGTTACATGGAAACCAGTGGAATGTTCCTAGTCAGAAGGAAAGGTCTAGATCTTTTTAAAATTCTAGACTTTTAATAACCAGAAGTGGAGATCTACGTGAAGGGGTGCAAAGAAAACCTTAGTCTTAAGACAAGTCTGGATCCTTCTATAACTTCAGTGTGGAGAAAGAGTAGTTACTCACCTGTAACAGGTGTTCTCCAGGAGCAGCAGGAATCAGTCCTCACATATGGGTGACATCGACGTCGATGAAGCCCTTGCGGAGCATTTCCCCAGCTTTCCATGAAAGCCTTTGGGAATGCAGGCACGCATGCGCGGTTCCCTTCCCGCCTAAAGGTGCCATTTTGCTCAGTCAAATAACATAGCTAAAAAACAGCACACAAAAATGTAAAATAAACTATGTACAACTGCAACTCCCAGGGGAGGAGGGAGGGTTGTGAGGACTGATTCCTGCTGCTCCTGGAGAACACCTGTTAAAGGTAACTACTCTTTCTGCAGGACCAAGCAGGAAGTCAGTCCTCACATATGGGTGACTCCCAAGCTCTGGGCTACCAAGGAACTCAGGCTGAACAAGAGAACTCCCTCTAATCCCAGCATCAAAGAAAGGCTTTTTCACTGAAAGAACGTCCACCGGTAGCCCAACAGAGGGCAGGAGTTGCCTAAACCTCAAAGAGATTCCGGAGTACTGCCTGGCCAAAAGCACTGTCCCTATGGGACTCCCTTTCCAGACAGTAATGGGCCGCAAGTCTGGCTTGAAGACCAAGTAGCAGCCCTGCAGATGTCTACCAACGGTACAGAGCGGAGATGAGCCACTGAGGCAGCCATTGCCCTGACACGATGGGCCGTGACCCAACCCTGCAAGGAAAGGTCAGCCGCCCTGTAAGCCCAGGTGATACAGTCAGCCACCCAGATGGACAAGGTACGCTTGGACACAGCCAACTCCAAATTATTAGGGTCAAAAGAGATGAAGAGCTGAGTAGCCCTTCTGTGCCCCTGCGTACGGTCAAGGTAGAAGGATAAGGCCCTCCTACAGTCCAGGGTATGCAGAACTGCTTCAGCCTGGCTTGCATGAGGCCTAGGGAAGAATGTTGGAAGAACCACCTCCTGGTTGAGGTGGAAAGAGGAGACAACCTTTGGGAGGAACTTTGGATGAGTCCTGAGGACTACCCTGTTCTTATAGAATCTGGTGTAAGGCCTTTCACAGAACAGAGCCTGAAGCTCACTCACTCGTCTAGCCAAGGTTAGGGCTACTAAGAAAAGTGTCTTCCAGGACAGGAAGCGTAGAGGACAAGTAGCCATCGGCTCAAAGGGTGGGCGAGTCAATTGCTGCAAGACCACATTCAACTCCCACTCAGGAGCAGGACGACGGATCGGAGGCTTGAGCAAGAGCAAGCCTCTGAGAAACCGGGACACCAAGGGATGAATCGATAGAGAGTGTCCTTCCACCAGTGAGTGGTGAGCTGCTAGAGCTGAGAGGTGGACCCGAACAGAATTGGACTTAAGTCCCTGATTTCATAAGTGCAGTAGGTACTGAAGCACTACTGGTACAGCACAGGAGAAAGGATCCTCTGTACGTAGCTGACACCACACAGAAAACCTTTTCCATTTCAGGGCATAGGTTTTCCTAGTGGACTGTTTCCTAGAGGCTAGGACAACCTCCTCAACTTCCTGAGGTAGGCCCCAGGGAGCCAAAACTACCCTTGCAGCTTCCAGGCCATCAAATTGAGAGCTTTGAGATTGGGGTGCAGAAGGGAACCCTGATCCTGAGAGAGGAGGTCGGGTTGCAACCCCAGAGGCAGTGGAGGATCCACTGCCAGCTGAAGCAGAGGTGGGAACCAAGGCTGTCTCGGCCACCTGGGAGCTACCAGCAGGACCGAGGCCTTGTCCTGAAGAATCTTGAACAGGGTCCGGGCCACCAAGGGCGTGGGAGAAAACGCATACAGGAGTCCCCGAGACCATGGAATCAGAAAAGCATCTGCTGCTATCCGCAGAGGATGCGGTTGCCTGGAGCAGAACTTTGGCAGCTGTTTGTTCAGTGGACTGGCAAACAGATCTATGGATGGAAGTCCCCATTTCAGGAAAATCTTCTGAACCACCAAAGGATGGAGCTGCCACTCGTGGGGCTGCAGAATCCTGCTCAACCTGTCGGCCAGGTAGTTTTCCTGGCCAGGGAGGTACACAGCCTTGAGGAGCATGTTGTGCTTGAGGGCAAACAAGCAAAGGTCCTGTGCTTCCTGGCAAAGGAGCCTGGACCCAGTTCCGCCCTGTTTGTTCACATAAAACATGGCTACCTGGTTGTCCGTTTGAACTAGGACAGACTGATGAGCCAGGGCTGGAGAGAAAGTCTTGAGGGCCAACCGAATAGCCCTGAGTTCCAGGAGATTGATTTGCTGTGCGGCTTTCCAGGGAGACCACAGGCCCTGGGTGCACTTGCCTAGACAATGAGCTCCCCAGCCCTGCAAGGAGGCATCCGTGGTCAACACCACTGTGAACCAGGAATCTGAAAAAGGCACCCCTTGCAGCAGATTGGGTGGATGTAGCCACCAGCTGAGGGATTTCAGAAATTGTCTGGACACCCTTATCCTGTCTCTGAGGCTGCCTGTGGCCTGTGACCACTGAGACCGAAGGCACCACTGTGCAGGCCTCATATGGAGCCGGGCATTGGGAGTCACATGAACTGTCAAAGCCATGTGGCCTAGAAGCCTCAGGCAGAGTCTGGCGGAGACCAGTGACCTGCTGAGAAACTGACTTGCCAAGGTTATCAGTCTTTGGGCTCTGTCTTCGGGCAAGAATGCCTTTGCCAGCAGAGAGTCCAACCTTGCCTCTGTGAGCTCTAAGTTTTGGGATGGGAGCAAAGTGGACTTTGCGAAGTTTATGACAAACCCCAGGCTTTGAAGAGCAATAGTTCTGAGGGTGGCTTGTCTGGCCCTCCTGGCACGTCTGACCCCTGATGAGCCAGTCGTCCAGATAGGGGAAGACAAAGATACCCTGATTTCTCAGTTAGGCTGCCACCACTGCCAGGCATTTGGTAAAGACCCTGGGAGCGGAGGTTAGGCCAAAAGGTAGTACTCTGTACTGATAATGGTTTCCTCCCACAATGAACCTGAGGCACTTTCTGTGGTCTGGATGAATGAGGATGTGAGTGTACGCATCCTTTAGATCTAAGGAGCACAGTTAATCTCCCTGCTGGAGGTAGGGCAGAAGGGTTCCAAGAGAAAGCATCTTGAACTTTTCCTTCTCCAAGAACTTAATGAGGTTTCGGAGATCTAGAATAGGTCGAAGGCCACCGGTTCTTTTGGGTACTAAGAAATACCTGGAGTAGAACCCTCGACCTTGTAGGTGGGGAAGCACAGGCTCCACTGCCCTGTCCACCAACAGACCTTGTAGCTCCTGAAGGAGAAGATCTGTATGCAGGGGAGGCCTTGGAGGCTCCCCCTGGAAAGTATGGAGGCAGTAGTTTGAAGTGTAGTGCATAGCCCTTGTGGACTATTCTTAACACCCAACTGTCTCCAGTGATGAGTGGCCACTGGTGGGCAAACAGAGCGAGGCGACCTCCTGTGCAGGGTTGGGAGAGCAGGGACGGAGAGGCTATGCCTAAGGAATCAAAAAACCCCACCCTGCTGAGTAGGAGCAGGGGCCGGAGGCTTGGAGGTTCTCTGCCTATGGGGCCCATTACCCTGCCCCTTGGCTTGCTGACCCTGTGGGGCAGCTTGGGCAGCCTGATATTGTGGGTACTGTTTGTAGGGAGTGCCCTTCCTCGGGTAAAAGGACTTTTTACTCAAGCCCTTCTTGTGAGAAGGGACAAAAGTCTTTCTAGACAGCCTTGTCCGTGTGAGGTGCTCGGTCTCGAGCTATGCGGCCTTCTCGGTCATGGGCTTGCCAAAAAAGTTCTCACCTCGGCAAGGGACATCGACCAACTTGTCCTGAAACCATGGCTCGAGGTCCGATGACTGCAGCCATGCCTGGCGTCGAGCCGCGATGCTGGCTGCCGCAACACCGGCCGAAGCCTCGAAGCCATCGTAGGCAGCGCGGGACAAACTTAGAGCATTCCCGGATCCCCGAGGACAAGGACTTGAACCTCTGCAAGGGTTCCCTGGAGAGACCAGCAGAGAACCCGGCCAACTCCTTGGCCAGGTCTCGCAAGTGCATGCCCATGTACAGCTGGGTAAGACTGGACACGGCAAGCAAGCATCGAGCCCTGGAAGCACTTTCTACCAAAAACCATCCAGGTTTCGTACCTCCCTGCCAGGGGGCACCGCGGAGTGCATCTTCTGACTTTTCAGGCGATGCATGGCCGATTCAACCACCATGGAATGGTGTGGTAGCTGCGCCTTCTGAAAGCCAGGACTCTTCCGGAGTCGATAGATCGAATCGACCCGCTTGCTTAAAACCGGTGCCGAGGCCGGCGACTCCCACATACGGAAGAGGAGCCATTCCAGCATCGGAAGAACCGGGACAGTAAAGGACTCCTTCGGAGGAGAGTCGTACTGCAGGGTCTCGAGCTCCTCGGCTCGAGGCTCCTCCTCGGGGTCTGCAGGGATAGCCAACGCAGTGGCCATATCCCGAACGAACTCCGAGAACAGGGTATCCTCCGGAGGGGTTTCTACTCCAGGGTTCAGACTGCGGTGAGTCCGATGGGACGCACAGTCTTGAAGGTGTCGGGGGACTCCTTGTCCTCCGTCTCCCATGCGGACTTGTCCGATGAGGAATCGGGGTCCGACCTCGTGGGGCCTGCGAGCACCCGCCCCGACGCCTAAGGCACCGGCGTTGACGCCCTCGGTCCCAAACGGGAGGTCGAGGGAGACTGCAACTGAGGTCGACCTCGAGCCTTTATGGCCTCGAGTATCGGCTCGGTCTCCGGGGTCGACTTCGATGTCGATGTCCCGGTGGTCGGGGCAGATGCGCCAGACAGGCTGGCCATCAGTGCCCGCTGCTGTTCCATGAAGGCAGACAGTCTGCTCTCCAAGGCTGTCAACCTGAGACCCAGCTCAGGAGACTCAGCAGCTCCCGACTCGGGCCCCGGCGGCGGTGGCGCCGGGCCCGTCGGCTCCCTGGGAGGAGAGTCCACGGGGACTACAGGGCTTACGTGTCCAGCAGACTCCGGTTCCAGTCGACGAACTTTGGAAGGCTTCTCCTGTTCCACAGGCCCGGGGCGACGGTCGGGGGTCTGAGACCGAGCTCTCGAGGAACCCGGGACCTCTTCCGACGACGCCCTCACGAGCCGCTTCTTCCTCTTGCGTTCCCGGTTGGGGGACCTCCTGTCCGAGGAGCCACGACGGTGCTCGGGATCCAACTCCCGAGATGTCGAGGCCTCAGACGAGGTCCGGGCCCAGCCGGAGGCAGAGTCAGAAAAAAGCCTTTCCCTTTTGGTGCTGACGACTTCGCAGTGCCTTGGAAGACATTTTCCCACATGGTCCACACGTCTTAGGGTCATGATCAGTCGTGTGTGTCGGTGAGAGACATCAGTTTCTTGCACCGATCACACTTCTTAAAACCGCTGGAAGCCATCGGGGAAAAAAAGAGTCCCCGCGAGGTCAAAGGACCGGCCTTCCAGGGCAAAAACCGAAAAAAGAAGATCGGGCTCGATACCGGTGTACCGAATCCGGCGGGAGGGGAACCGGCGTCGAACCGGAGAAGAAAAATAGCAAAGAATTGCAAAAAGTCAACAATTTTCCGGGATGACTAGGACTCATGTCCGGTGGGCTTCACGGAAAACGAGAGACTGAGCAAAATGGCACCTTTAGGCGGGAAGGGAACTGCGCATGCGTGCCTGCATTCCCAAAGGCTTTCATGGAAAGCTGGGGAAATGCTCCGCAAGGGCTTCATCGACGTCGATGTCACCCATATGTGAGGACTGACTTCCTGCTTGGTCCTGGAGAAAAGACGCAATAAAAGGGAATACCATATTTGCCCGTCTATGAGGGCAATATGAGTATGATGCGTTCTTTGTTCAGCATAAGCTCCAATGAAGTATTGGGATTAGAAGGAATGCACTAGACAAGGACAGACTGCAGTGAAAAGAAATGCATCCCTGTTGGAGAAGTTCCACTGGAGATGTGGAACTCAGGGAATTAAGCAATTCTTTATGCTTTCACGTGATCTAAACCCTGGTTCATTTTCCCTATAAGGAAATTTAAGGAAGATGGTAAAAGTAGGAAAGACCGGTCATGTGGGAGCATGACTGGGCAAGCCTTTCAACCATCTGAAAGTTACCCACCAGGAATGGCTCTGACGCTCTCTGGCAAAGGCCCATAGTTGCAGAGCTTCTTGTAGAATTACAGAGAGTATGTTGTAGGTTGCCCAGGTGAGATCTGGTTGTTTAATTACCAGTGTGCAACCTAAGCTATAATGTGGGAGCCAAAGAATTGAAGATGGCTAAGAATAGCAGACAGGCTGGTTGCCTGCAACGATCTGTCCAAGTAAGTTTTGGAACCTCTCTTGGAATTATGTGTTATTAAGACAGCAGAAGGTCCCATAGATTGGAAAAGGACCGAGAGACCGAATTAGAAGTGATAACTCTCACTTATGGTCCGATAAGCTGTCTTAAAAGAAATATTTGAAAGATTGCAGAGGGGAGAAACTCCGTATGGAAATTATTTACTGGAGTAGGTATTGGGGACAATCCTATGGCTTAAAGGTAAGCCCTCCAGTCAAACAGTATCACTCTTAGATTGAAAATCTCAACTAAGAAGTATGGAAGTAATACAGAGTTGGGAAGACTTACAATTTGGTAAGTCTCTGAAAAGGGTAAAGCTCCCCTGCAGTGAAAAGTATAAGATATCCTCGTACAAGACAACTGCCAAGGTGAAGGGCATAGCATACCTTACCTTATAAGTAGTTGTAACTCCTCTGATTACATTTAAAAGGAGAGGAGAAACTTGTTACCTGTCTATCCTTAATAGCTCTAAGAGCTGAAAGGATAGACTGCTCTTAGCAAGAGAGTCATGCCTAAAGTGGAGGATTAAGGCAGTGTATCACTGACCTCTCAATAAAGATGAGAAGAACTGTAAATGCTTCTGTAGTTAAGTAGTGGTTCTGAAACTCAACAGGAAAGAAGATTTAATGAATAAAAATCAGAAACCATGTGACTGCTGAGTTTGCTGAGCCTGTTGAGACTTTGGTTTTCTTAGCCTGGTATGATGTTGCTCTTCTTTGGAAACATCTGCATGATGGGTAGAAGATGAATAAAGCACAGTTACTTACCTGTAACAGGTGATCTCTGGGAACAGCAGGAATTAGTCCTCACATATGGGTACGTCGGTACCGACGGAGCCCGAGCGGGAAATCTCCCCAGCTTCCCAGAAGGAAAGCTTTTGGGACCTCCCACTGCGCATGCGCGCTGCCTTCCCGCCTTCCTGACCAACTCTCCTCAGTTCGAGTTTATAGCTGAGACAATAGAGAGACGAAAGGAAGAGAGAGAGAGATACAACTCCTAGGGGAGGTGGGTGGGTCGTGAGGACTAATTCCTGCTGTTCCCAGAGATCACCTGTTACAGGTAAGTAACTGTGCTATCTCCAGGAACAAGCAGGAATAAGTCCTCACATATGGGGACTCCCTAGCTAAGATGCCCGGGAGATCCCCTAAAGGGTATGAGACCCTGAAAGGTTCTTCATCTTCCTATGGATCTCAGGCATCCATTCAGGGAAGGTGGGCTGGAGTTGTTCAAGAATGGAACAGGTGTCTGAGGACAGCCTGACCAAACAAGGCATCCCGGCGGGAGTCCTTGTCCAAACAGTAATGGGCTGTAAAGGTATGAACCGAGGCCCAGGTGGCTGCTCGACAGATCTGGTCAATGGACACAGAGTTTAGATGAGCCATAGAGGTGGCCATGGCCCTCAAGTTGTGAGCGGTGACATGGCCTTCCAGAGAAAGGTTCTTACTCTGGTAAGCAAAAGAGATACACTGAGCAATCCAATTGGAGAGTGTTCTTTTGGAGACTGGAAGTCCTAAATGAGAAGGATCAAAAGCAACAAAAAGCTGAGAAGACTTTCGATGTTGCTGTGTCCTGTGGAGGTAAAAAGCAAGAGCTCTTTTACAGTCCAGAGTATGAAGGTTCCTCTCTGCATTGGATGCATGAGGAGCTGGAAAAAAGACAGGTAAATAAACCTCTTGATTAAGATGAAAAGGCGAGACCACTTAGGCATAAAGTGAGGATTTGTCCTAAGGACTACCTTATCATGATGGAACCTTGTATAAGGCGGATTAGCCACTAAGGCCTGCAGTTCACTGATGCGGCGAGCTGAAGTGACTGCAATGAGGAAAATAACCTTCCAGGAAAGAAATTTCAAGGAGGTAGTGGCTAAGGGTTCAAAAGGTGGCTTCATAAGCTGACCAAGAACCAAGTTTAAGTCCCATGCCACCGGAGGAGGTCGAATGGGAGGTTTAGTTAAAGTTAAGCCTCTCATGAATCTTGCAATAAGAGGATGAGAGGAAACAGGTTGTCCATTGATGGGCTTAAGTGATGCCGCAATAGCACTCAAATGGACTCTTACTGAATTCGTTTTGAGACCTGCATTGGAGAGATGCAGGAGATATTCCAAAAGAGAATTCAATGGGAGTGCCAGAGGGTTAAGACCCTTTGGAGCACACCAAATGGAAAATCTTTTCCATTTAAAAGCGTAAGAACGCCTAGTGGAAGGTTTCCTAGAGGCATGTAGGATATCCTTCACTTGCTGAGAAAGATTGAAGTGTTGAAGGTCTAGGCCTTCAGTAACCAAGCTCTGAGGTGAAGGGACTTGGGGTTTGGGTGCCACAAAGTCCCCTCCTCTTGAGACAGAAGGTCTGGAGCCGCTCCCAAGTCCAGGGAGGGGGCTTGGGAGAGATGCAGAAGTAGAGGGTACCACACTTGGCGTGGCCAGCGTGGAGCTATGAGGATCATGGACCCTTGATCCCTTTGAAGTTTGAACAGAGTCTTGGGAATCAAAGGAATGGGCGGAAAGGCATACAGGAAACCCTGACCCCAATGCAGGAGGAAGGCATCCTTGGTCTGAACTCCCTGACACGGGATTCTGGAACAGAACCGGGGAAGTTTGGTATTCCACGGACTTGCAAAGAGGTCTATGTCCGGGGTTCCCCATTTCTGGAAGATTCTGAGTACCTGATCCATGTGCAGGGACCATTCGTGTGGAAGCAGAACTCGACTGAGTCTGTCTGCCCAAGAGTTTTGGATTCCTGGAAGATATACTGCCAGGAGATGGATTTGATGCTCTCTGGCGAAGGCCCATAATCTTAGAGCTTCGTTGCAAAGCGACAGAGAGCCACTCCCTCCTTGTTTGTTTATGTAAAACATGGCTACTTGATTGTCCATGTGAATAAGGACTGTCATGTTGCTGAGGAGGGTATGAAAAACTTTGAGAGCTAGAAAAATTGCTCGAAGTTCCAAGTGGTTGATATGAAGGGTGGTCTCCTGTGGAGACCAAGTGCCCTGAGTGGAGAGATCTTGGAGATGAGCCCCCCAACCTGTTTGGGAGGCATCTGTTGTGAGGGTTGCTTGGGGCAACAATGGTTGAAAGGGGGCCCCCAACAACAGATTTTGAGTGGATATCCACCATTGGAGAGACCAAAAAAGACGATTGGAGTTTGCTATTTGGTCTGAGAGAGCTCCTGATGCTTGAGTCCACTGGGTGGATAAAGTCCATTGAGCTGCTCTCATATGTAGGCGAGCATAAGGCACCACATGCACTGTGGAGGCCATGTGGCCTAATAGTTGTAGCATCTCTCTGGCAGTCAAGTGGCTTCTGGACTGAGTTTGAGAGGCTAAGTGCACTAGACGTTGGCAACGGGCCTGAGGAAGATAGGCCCTTGCGGTGGTGGTATCCAACCAGGCCCCTATGAATTCTAGGGATTGAATAGGGGTGAGTTGGGACTTTGGCAGATTGATTACAAGTCCCAGATACTGTGGAATTCGCCTGGTGCGATCCAGGGAAGTCTGAGCCTCGGACTGAGACGGAGCTCCGATGAGCCAGTCGTCCAGGTATGGGAAGACAAAAATTCCCAGGGTGCGTAGGAATGCAGCTACTATTGCCATGCATTTGGTAAATACCCTTGGAGCAGAGGCTAGACCGAAGGGAAGTACTCTGTATTTGAAGTGTTTTCCCTGGAACAGAAACCGTAGGAATTTTCTGTGGGATGGATGGATGAGTATATGTGTCTACGCATCCTTGAGATCTAGAGAACAAAGCCAGTCCTGACTCTGTAGGTATGGAAGGAGAGTGCCTAGAGAAAGCATCTTGAATTTCTCCCTGTATAGAAATTTGTTCAATTCTCTGAGATCCAAAATGGGTCTGTACCCCCCTGTTTTCTTGGGAATGAGAAAATAAGGGGAGTAAAAACCTGACCCTTGTTGAGGAAGAGGAACCTCTTCTATTGCTTTTTGGGCGAGAAGAATGGTCACGTCCTGACCCAACAGGTCTAGGAGAGATGGGGGAGAATTGAAACTTCTCACCATGGTATGGGGAGGAAGGTTGGAGAAATGTAGTTTGTAGCCCTCTCTGATGATAGAGAGGGTCCATTGCTCTGATGTGATTTGCTCCCATCTGGGAGCAAAATGAGTTAACCTTCCTGGAATGGTGAGAGGTTCTGGTTGTTTTAGAGCCAGAAAGGTTAAGTTCTCTAGTTTTAAGTCAAAAACCCTGAGGGGGTTGGGACTGTTGGGCTGTAGCAGCTTCTGCAGGTTTTGCCCTGGCCTGTTTAGGCTGCTGACGCTTAGGAGCAAAGCAAGCTGCAGAAGATTGTTGGCCAGTATTTGTGGCAAATCTGGCCTTCTTGTAGAAAGGCTTTTTGAAAGATTTCTTCTTGACAGGGGTAGAGGTAGACTTAGAAAGTCTATCTAAAGCGGCATTTTCTGCATCCATTTGAGTGGCTTTGATTTGCCACTCCTTACCAAACAGATTCTCACCTGTACAGGGCAAATTTCCCAACCCATCCTGGACCCAGGGTTCAAGGTTAGAGGCCTGGGGCCAAGCAATTCTGCGAGCCGCTATGGCAATACCTGAGGCTCTGCTAGCACCTTCAAAGGAGTCAAAGGCTGCTCTGTTGGAGAACTTTGAAATATCTTGAGTATGCTTAAGCAGAAGGAACTCCTCCTTTCTATCCTCTTGGATAAAGGGGAGAAAATGGCGTATTTTTAATGCAATTTCCTTCAGAAACATGCCCATATAGAGGCTGTATGAGTTGATTCTGGCAATAAGCATACTTGCTTGGAAGATTTTTCTTCCAAAAGCATCCAGAGTCCTACATTCTCTTCCTGGGGGAGTAGAAGAGTGTCTTTTAGTACTCTTGATCCTTTTCATAGCTGACTGCACCACAATGGAGTGGTGCGGGAGCTGAGTTTTTTGAAACCCAGGAGAAGGGGGGACACAATACATGGTGTCCAGATGACGAGAATGTGGAGATAGGGTGAGAGGAGTCTCCCATAAGTCCATCATGTGATCTTGAAGAATTTCATGGATGGGCAAGGTGACTGCCTCTTTGGGAACCTTAGAGTATCCTAAAATGTCTAACTTTTTTGCTCTAGGTTCTTTTTCAGAGGATACAGAAATAGAAAGACCTTTAGCTACTTCAATGATGAAGTCTTGAAAGGATAAATCCTCTGGAGGAGACATTCTCCTCTTTGGAGAAGAGGGCTCCTCAGGTAGAGTAAGGGATACTTCAGCAGAGTCATCTGATGAATCAGGATCATCAGAAGACTCAAAGTATCGTCTGTTTGCTTCCAGGGATCGATAAGCATATCGACCGGTATCGACATCGGGGGTACCCGGAACCGGATCGGTATCGGGAAAAAACCCGGAACCAGGAACCGGAATCGGTATTCTGGTCGATGTGGAAGGCATGGGTACCGGTATCGGTTGTGGTACCAGAACCGGAGTCGGTACCGCAGGGTGCGGTACCGAGGGCGTCGCAGCCTTAATAAAAGCCAAAATGGCCTGCTGCATGGATTGAACTGTATGATCCATGGACGCCACGACTGTCTGGATGTCGGTACCGGATGATTGAGCCGGTACCCCAGAACAGTCTAACAGGTGATCGGTCGAGGCCGTGCCATCGATGTCAACCTGTAACCCCATAGGAGGAGCTTTGGAAGCTGGAGCTTCCCGCCGGGGTTGTTTGGCTGGGGCAGGGTCCTCAGGGTCAAGCCCAGGGGTATCTCGATACTTAGAGGGAGATTTGCCCTTTGAGGACCTGCCAGAGGAATGTTTGGTTACCTGAGATCCATCAGGAGAGGAAGACCTGGAAGATGTCGATGCTGGAGTATCTGTAGAAAACAGCATGTGAAACTTGGCTGCCCGGTTCTGTAAGCCACGTTTAGACATCAAAGAACAGGATGGGCAATCCGGAATGGAATGGTCAGGCCCCAAACATTTAAGACACCATTCATGGGTGTCTGTGACTGAAATAGTACCGCTGCACTTGGTGCATTTTTTAAACCCAGAGGCTTGTTTCTCCATGAGGGAGAATTTAGTGAAGGCCTAAAGGCCTCACAGAAGTAACACACCAAGTGAGGAAATGAAGAGAGATTTTTTTTTTTTTTTTTTTAATAAAGGAAAAAAGACCGGCGGTACCGGTCTGGAATCGGGGAAGGCAGACACGCGGCCAAAGAAATAAACTAAAACAACAACTTCTTCAGCGGTGACAGGAACACGACCTGCTGGCTCCACGGAAAAAGAAGAACTGAGGAGAGTTGGTCAGGAAGGCGGGAAGGCAGCGCGCATGCGCAGTGGGAGGTCCCAAAAGTTTTCCTTCTGGGAAGCTGGGGAGCTTTCCCGCTCGGGCTCCGTCGGTACCGACGTACCATATGTGAGGACTTATTCCTGCTTGTTCCTGGAGATAACCTTTTCCCCCCTAGGGGAATAAAGTTTGTTAGGGGATTTTTTACTAGCTGGGGTAGAGGAAAGTTTTGACAATCCTCTGAAAGCAACAATATCAGTGTTTAACTGATTAGCTTGAAATAAAGTATCCTTGTTAAAGAGATTTTCACCAGTACAAAGAGTATTTCCCAGCTTTTCTTGTACCCATTTGTCCAAGTCTGAAGCTTGGAGCCAGGCCATGCGTCGTGCTCCTATGGCTATAGCAGAAGTTCTGCTAATAGACTCAAAACTGTCCAGGGAAGCACGATTAAGGAATTTAGAAACATTCTGAGCATGACTGACTAATATGAAAAAGTCTGCTCTTTTATGTTCTTGAAGAAAAGGGTTCAAAAGCTTTAAGTTCTTTGTGACCTCTTCAAGAGATAATCCCATACAGAAAATATATGAGATAATTCTTGCTGAAAGCATGGATGCCTGGAAGCATCGACGTCCAAAGGCATCTAAAGTTCTGGACTCATGACCTGGGGGATGAGTAGAGTGCTTCTTTGCACTCTTAATACGCCTCATTGCTGATTCTACAACAATAGAATGATGAGGAAGTTGAGTCTTTTGAAAACCTGGAGAAGGTGGCACTTCATACATGGAGTCAAGTGTCTTAGAATGTGGTGATACCGTTAAAGGAGTTTCCCACATCCTTAAAAGTAGATCTTGTAAGATCTGATGCAAAGGAAGCATGATCACTTCCTTTGAAATCCAGGGGGATTGCAGTGTCTCTGAATCCCCTGGCAAGGATTCTTTACCAGGTATAGAAATGGCAAGTAACTTTGCTATATCAAGCAGAAAAACTTGAAAAGAAGTCTCCCCTGAGGAGGACCCTCTAAAATGAGGGGTAAAGGCTAGACTTGTTGAAGATTTAGCCTTGGTACCGATGGATTCATCCCAGTCATCGGGATCGGAAGACATGAAAGGATGAAGCATCGGATTTTCCTTAAAGTGATGGAAGGAGGAGTGGCCTAGTGGTTGGGGCAAGGTACTACAGGCCGGAAGGTCGGTGGTTCAAATCCCACTAGAGGACAGCAACCTTGGGCCGGAAGGACTGGGGTTTCGAGTCCCACAGGTGCTCCTTGTGGTCTTGGGCAAGCCACTTAACCCTCCATTGCCCATGTTCCCTGTAAGTATTAGTGTATGTGTCTCAAATCCCCTCGTGTTAAATGTATCCCCCAACCGCTTTGACCCGGTGAAAAGCGGGATATAAATGCAGATAAATAAATAAATAAATAAATAAAATAAATGTCTTCGGTACCGCGACGAGTCGGTACCGAATCATCCATGCTAGAGATTGATTCCAGGCTCGGCATCGAAGGAAGCGAGTCTGTCGAAGTAAGCATGGACGGTACCGACACCGATGCTGATGTCGATACCGGTGTCAATACCGAAGCCGATACCGATGCTGGAGGAACGGTCTGCAGCAACTCTAGCGGTACTGAAGTAGCTGAGAGCGCTAGACTGCGATCCTTGGTGAGGAGTGTTTCATCCATCACCATAGCCGATGCCGGGGTGTCGGTACCGCTCGAAGCGGCCACAACCACCGAGCAAGGCCCAGGTATGTTCATCGAGGTAAGAATCCCGGGAACAACCTGAAGCCCCGTTAATGCTTTGGAGCCCGAAGACTCCCGCCGGGGCTTTATTGCCAAAATGTCCTTGAGGGCAAGGCCTGAGCCATCTCGATACTGGGAAGGCAATCTACCACTCGAGGACTGGCTAGTCTTTACAGACTTTTATTTGGTTACCTGATCCTATGGAGATATTGTAGCTGGTGACATCGAGTGCGATGTGAACCGGGTATCGAGTTGTGCGCGATTCTGAAGATTTCTTCTATTTGAGCTCCAGCAGGAAAGGCATTCCAGTGGGCGATGGTCAGGACCCAAACATTTTAGACACCAAGTATAGGTGTCAGAAAATATATCTGTACCACCACACTTTGAGCATTTCTTAAGGGTAGTGGCTGGCTTTTCCATAATGGAAAGATAGAGGCCTAGTGGCCTAGAAACGGTCAGACATTAAACAGGAAAAAATTTCTGAAGAAAAGAAGAAATTCTTTAGAAAAAAGAAAGAAAAGCACCGGCGGTAGCGGTGGCGTCGAGGGAAGGCAGACGTGACAACAAAAAACTAAGAATAAAAATAAGAATTTTCTGCGGTGACAGGAATACGTCCTGCCGGCTCCACGGAAAACTGATGAGAGGGAAGTGAATGGGCGGGAAGGCAGCGTGCATGCGCGTGGGATGCTCCCAAAAGCTTTCTTTTTGGACGCTGGGGAGCGCTCCCGCGCAGGCTCCGTCGGTACCGACGTACCCACATGTGAAGACTCATTCCTGCTTGTTCCTGGAGATGATGCATTACAACTATTTGATAAACTGAAGAGTAGCAAATCACCTGGACCGGATGGTATATATCCAAGGGTGTTGAAAGAACTGAAATATGAGATTGCAGACCTGCTATTAGTAATCTGTGAACTATCATTAAAATCATCTGTAATACCTGTAGATTGGAGGATGGCAAATGTAACGCCAATTTTTATAAAGGGTTCCAGGGGTGATCTGGCAAACTACAGACAGGTGAGCCTGACGTCAGTACCGGGAAAAATGGTAGAAACCATCATAAAGAACAAAATTACTGAACATGTAGATAGTCATGGCTTAATGGGAGACAGCCAACATGGCTTTAGACAAGGAAGATCCTGTCTTACTAATCTGTTGTTTTTTTGAAGGTGTGAATAAACAGGTAGACAAAGGTGAGTCGGTTGATATAGTGTATCTGGACTTTCAGAAAGCCTTTGACAAGGTCCCTCATCAGAGACTTGGCAAAACTAAAAAGTCACAGAATAGGAGGCAGTGTACTATTGTGGATCAGGAACTGGTTTAAAAGACAAAGCAGAGGGAAGGATTAAATGCCCAATTTTCCCAATGGAAAAAGATGAATAGTGGAGTACACCAGGGATATGTGCTGGGTCCGCTGCATTTTACCATATTCATAAATGACCTGGAAATGGGAATAACGAGTGAGATTATCAAATTTGTAGATGACACGACTATTTAAAGTTGTTAAAATCCATGAGGATTGTGGAAAATTGCAAGAGGATCTTGATAAATTGGAAGACTGGGCATCCAAATGGCAAATGAAATTTAACGTGGACAAGTGCAAAGTTATGCACCTAGGAAAGACAACCCAATCTATGGTTACACGATGCAAGGTTCCACATTAGGAACCACCACCCATGAAAAAGATTTAGGCGTCATTGTGGATAACATGTTAAAACTCTCTGCCCAGTGTGCAGCGGCGTCAAGAGAGGAAATAGAATGCTAGGTATCAAAAGAAAAGGGAATGGAAAATAAAACAAAGGATATTATAATGCCTCTGTATCGTTCCATGGTGCAACCGCACCTTGAATATTGTGTGCAATTCTGGTCGCCGTATCTTAAAAAGGATATAGTATTATTAGAAAAGGTACAAAGAAGAGCCACCAAAATGGTAAAGGGGATGGAAGGATACCCCTACGAAGAGAGGCTAAAAAGGATAGGGCTATTCAACCTTGAAAGAGACGGCTGAGGGGAGATATGATAGAGGTCTATTAATGAATGGAGTGGAACGGGTAAACGTTGATCGATTGGTTCACTTGTCTTTCAGCGCACCACACCAAGAATCTGCACAACTTGAAGGCATACGCCCTTCTTGTGGAGGCTTTAGAAGAGGCCAGGACCACCTCTTCCACGTCCTATGGGAGCTTGATGGGAGCCAACTCTACTTTTTCAGCAGCCAAACTCTAAGTAGCAGGGACCCCAGCTTGCGGTGTAGGAGAGAGACCTGCTCCTGTGAGAGTAGTCCTAGGGTTCGGCACAGAGGAATTGGCGACGCCGCCGACAAGGAGTGGAGCAGCGGGAACCAGTGTTGCCTGGGCCACTGGGGAGCTATCAAGTATTAGTGATGCTCTGTCACGCTGGACCTTGAATAGGGTCTTGGCGACCAGTGGTGTCGGTGGGAAGGCATAAAGGCAGCCTTCCAGGGAATGAGGAATGCATCCGCTGTCACCCGGGATGGGTGCGGCTGGCTGAAGCAGAAGCCAGGGCAACTGTGTTGTCCAGGCTGGTGAACAGGTCCACCAGGGGACATTCCAAAGTTGAAACAGGCGAGAGGGCCACTTCAGGATCCAGGCACCACTCGTGCAGCTGGAGGACTCAGCTCAGCTGGTCTGCCAGGGCACTGTCTTGGCTCGGGAGGTAGACTGCTCTTAGGAGTGTCCCACTGTATGCTGCATAGGAGCAGAGGGCTACCACGCCTCCTGGCACAGGGAGTATAACTCCGTGCCCCCTTGTTTGTTCATGTAGAACACTGCGACTTGGCTGTCAGTCTGAACCAAAACCTACTGGTGCTGCAGCCAGCTGCGGAAGGCTCAGAGAGCCAGAAATATCGCCCGGAGCTCCAGCAGATTGATTTGCATCTGGGATTCCGTCTGGAGGCCCTCACAATGTGCTCCCCAACCCAGTAAGGAGGCATGTATGGTGAAGACCCTCTGGGGGGGGGGGGCGGATGCCTGGAAGGGCATCCCAGCCTGAAGGAGACGAAGGATCTACCACCATCCGAGGGAGTCCGCCAGCTGGTGAGTCACACTCACTCTGTCCTGGAACCTGCCTGTGGCTTGTGTCCACTGAGAGCGGAGGCACTATTGGGCCGCTCTCATGTGCAGTCAGGCATATGGGGTCAAGTGAACCATGGAGGCCATGTGGCCCAGCAAGGGGAGGAGAAGCTGGGCAGGTAGCGACCAGTGTTGCTGTACCTCTGCGGCTAGCCCCCTGAGCTGATCTGAGCTCTCCTGATGGAGGATGGCCTTGGCCTGAAGGGCATCTAGCAGAGCCCCTATAAACTCCAGGGTGTTGAGCTGGAGAGAGGTGAGACTTGGGGGTAATTGATATTACCACAGATCCTTCAGGGCACTGATGGTGTGCCGTGGTGCATTGTGCCTCTGCAGCTGTGCCTCCCCTTATGAGCCAGTCATCAAGGTAGGGAAAGATCAAGGCCCCTTGGAGACGGAGGTGGGCTGTGACCACCGCGAGGCACTTTGTGAAGACCCCTGGCAACAAGGCCAGCCTGAAGGGCAGTACCCTGTATTGGAAGTGCACTCCTCCCACCATGAACCAGAGGTATTTTCTGTGACTGGGATGGATCAGGATGTGTGTGTAAGCATCCTTTAGGTCTAAGGAGCATAGCCCATCTCCCTGCTAGAGGAAATGGCATCAGTCTTCTAAGGAAGAGCATTTTGAACTTTTTTCTTATCAGGAACTTGTTCATATCCCACAGATCCAGAATGGGCCTGAGGTCCCCTGTTCTCTTGGGGATAAGGAAGTACTTGGATTAGAAGCCAGTGCACCAGAAATGTTTAAGCACTGGCTCCACCGCCTTGTCCTCGAAGAGACCTGTGAGCTCAGCAAGGAGCAGGGTCTGGTGGAGAAGAAGTCTTATGGGCTCTCCTAGAAAGTATGAGGTTGGTGTTTGCTATAGGTGGAGGTAGTAGCCCTCATTGACCACTTGTATGACCAATGTATCGGTGGTGATGGACCACCTGTGGGCTATAGGGGAACTCCTGGGGGAGAGGAGATCAGATCATGCCCTGGGAGTCAAAAGCTCCCCCCTAGGCTGAGCCAGGACCAGTGCCTGGGACTTGGGGGGTCTTTTGCTTACGGGACTGTGCCCCTGTCCCTTGTGATGTTGGCTGTGCTGTGGGGCCGAGAAGGCTTGGAACTGTGAGGTGCTGCCCAAAGCTGCCCTTTTTCCTTGGGAAGAAGGACTTCTTTCCTGGGGCCTTCTAGCAGGGCTGCACAGAGGTCTTTTTTGGTAGTTTGGTCCTTGTGAGAAACTCAGTCTCTATCTCTGTCAGGCATGGGTTTCCTGAAGACGTCCTTCTCTGATGCAGGGGACATCAATAAGTTTGTCCTGAACCCATTGTTAGAGGTCAGACAATTGCAATCATGCCTGGCGTTGGGCCTCGATGCTAGCTGCGACCACCCTGGCTGACTCAAAGCAGTTGTAAGCTGCTTAAGACAGGAACTTCGAGCACTCTTTGATCGCCAAGGCCAGTGACTTGAACCTCCAGAAGCCTGCCAAGAACCCACAGAGCTCTTTTGACAGCTCTTTGAGGTAGATGCCTATGTAGAGCTGCTAGGACTGGACCCAGCATGTCAGCATCGAGCCCTGAAAAGCCTTCTGGCCGAGGGTGTCGAGGGTTTGGGACTCCCTGCCGATGGGCACCAAGGAGTGGGTCTTTTGACTCTCGTGTCTGCGCATGGCGGACTCAACGATCATTGATTTGTGGGGAAGTTGGGCTTTCTGAAACCCAGGGCCTCAGCGGACTCGATACATGGAGTCAAATCACCTGCTGACAATGGACACCAACACCAGTGTCTCACACATGCAGAGGTAGCATTGCAGGATCAGTGGAATAGGCACTGTGAGGGCCTCCTTCAGAGGGGCCTCATACTGAAGGATCTCCAGTTCCTCTGTGCACGGATCCTCCTCTGCATCTGACTCAATGGAGAGCGCCCTAGCCATGTCCCACACAAAGTCGAGGAAGGCAACATCCTCTAGCAGGGAACAGTTTCGGGACGGGTCCAAAGGAACATCTTCGTGGTGCCGAGTACCTGAGGACTCCCTGTCCTCGGTCTCCCAACTGGACTGGAAGTCTGAGGTCAATTCCAATGCTTTGCGGTCCAGGCAGTCGAGGTCCGAGCTGAGAGGCCCTAGGTCTCCAGGGGACCTGTGGTCCAAGCCGCATGCCTTGCTGGAGAGGACTGGTGACCAATGTTCCCTCTAATTTTCTGTAGGCTGTGTGCGCATAAAATATCAGCTGTGCAGCTTTTGAAGGAAGGTTAAATTTTTGTGCGCCACATAACGACACTCAGTTATATACTTTAAAATTTAACTACACGTCAGAATACAGTATGTACACCACATTGATTGTGCTAGAAAATATTGTAGAACTTGTGAAAACCGTAAATACACAACTTTTACATTTTAAGACATCTGTGTTTTCTATCAGAATCAGAACCGTAATTTTTGTGCGCTCTGTTGTAAAGTATGTGCGCTCACTCGGCGAGGTGTGTGCGTGCACACGCGCACAGCTTAGAGGGAACAGTGCTGGTGACCCGAGGAATGGGACCAGGACCTCGTCCGACGCCAATGGCTCTCTCGAGGCCGGTGGCACTCGAGGATTGGCTCGACATCCGGGGAGGCCTCAGTGTCGAGGGTCCTGTCATCAGGGCGGATGAGCTGAATGAACCGGTCATGAACACCCACTGCTGGGCCACGAAGGCAGAGATACTGCACTCTAAGGTCGCCATCCTGGTCTCCATGCCAGTTGGCTTTGCAGCCTTCGACATGGACTCTGAGGGTTTCAGGTGTGGGTTTCAGGGGAGTCCTTGACTATGATTGCCTTGGGCATCTGAGGCCAATCAGTGGGTACAGACAACTCCTTTTGAGGCAGCTTGGGAGGCCACTCCGGCTCCAGCTCTGACTCATGCCGGGGATCGTGGGGCCTGGAGTGGGATTTTCCCGTCTTCCTGGACCCGGTCTCCGAGGTGGTCTTAGAGGACTTCGACTTCTTATGTTCCACCTCCGGGGACGTCGGGTATCGTCTCGGAGGAACCGTGGCTGCGGGACTCCGAGGTGGCCCAGACTTCGCAGGCCACCAAGGTACCGGAGGGGACCCTGGAGAGGGTGTCACCAGAGACTCCAACATGGAGTTGGACTTTTGGAAAAAAAAATTTCTGCTGCTGCTGACGCCTCTTAAGAGTCTTTGAGGTCATGGTCCTGCAAAATTCGCAGTCTGCGTCGTCATGTTCGGTGCCAAGGCACCAGAGGCAGCAGTCATGCGGATCAGTGAGGGGCATCATCTTTGTAAACTGATCCCATTTCTTGAAGCCGCTGCAGGCCATCGGGGAAAAAAGGGGGCCTTGACGCCCGGCAGGGGTCAGAGACCTTTGGCTGAAAAAAAGGTGTGAACGCCGGTCAAGGGATACCTCAAAGAAAAAAAGCAAAAACAAAGGAAGGAACCCGAGGAGCAATGCCGAGGCAAGTTGGCTCGTGGGCGGAAAAGGAACCGGTATGCAATCCAGACAGAAGGGTATCAAAAAAATTCACACGTTTTCTGGGGGAAACTGGACACACATCCAGAGGACTCCGTGGAAAAAAGGAGACTGAGGCAAGATGGCACCCTTGGGCGGGAAGGGGACCATGCATGAGTGATGCATCTCCCAAAGGCTTTCTTTGAATGCTGGAGAGATGCTTCCGCGTGGGCTCCGTCGGCACCAATGTCACCCATATGTGAGGACTGGCTCCCTGCTTGGTCCCGGAGAACAACAAGATACCACCAATAACAGATCGGGACGCTGGTTTAAAAGAGAACCGTGAAAGAAATAAAACACTCACTGCTCTCAAAGGAGGAAAAAACAGATGAAGGGAGGGTCCGGAGAAGAAAAAACTGCCCGACAACTTTCTCAGCAACCAGGTCCTTGAATAAGCTTTCTTTTTCTCCTTAAAACAAACTTTAAGGAATTAGCAAAATAACAAAAGGTGACTGCCAACTTAGCTTTCTTACAGAACAGTCAAAACAAAGACTGCAACTGCTCCTCCTGAGCAGGAACATTTCCCTTCAGAGGTGTGCTATTGGTCACTCTTGACCAGGAGTAGCTCTGGAAAGTGAAGGAAAACTGCTGGCAAAGAAGGGGCATCACAGTGTGCACAACTGCCAAAAATAGCTACACTGATGCTAAATCTCTTCTCAGAGAATGCCAGTAACTAGGAGAAGTCCATCTTCTGAGACAGAGAAAATACGGAAGCTCCCCTTGGGAGGATGGGTTTTTATACCCAGGGTGATGTCACAAAGCTTCAGGAATTTTTCTGTGTCTCACCATCTACTGGCAGCGGGACACAACCCACTAGTCTGGACTGGTCTAGCAGGATGTATTTGGAATTACAAATTTCGGGCACAGCCATGGGGCTTCATTTGCCCCATCACTAGAAAATCTTTACATGGCTAAATTTGAGGAACAATGTTATAACATCTCAGTTTCATTCTAAAATAGCCCTCTGGAAATGTTATATCAACAACATTTTCCTTTTGCAGAAGTTTATGAATTGAATATTGTTTTTATTCATGGTTGAACCAATGTAACAAGCAATTACAGTTTGAAATGACAGTTAATGATAGTGAAATACACTTTTTTTGAACGTCTGAGATCAACAAGTGGATGGAGGATTACAGACGCCTGTGTTAAACCCATAGATCGTAATTCCCAAGCATTTAAAGTAGTGGTCCCCAACCCAGTCCTATGGGGCCCACCAGCCAGTCAGGTTTTCGGGATATCCCTAATGACTATGCATGAGATATATATGCATTAGAGATATCCTGCCAACCTGACTGGTTTGTGGCCCTCCAGGGCTGGATTTGGAGACCCCTGCCTTACACCTCCGTCATTTAAGATTGTGAGTGGGCAAGGTGCAGATGTCCAAGACATCAAAAAGGTTAGATAGAATTTGTCACAGTCCTCCTCACTTCTCACCACCACCAAAAAATTGTCTATTAGACAACTTTTTGGTAGTGGTGAGAATCGAGGAGGAATGTGACACATTCTATATACCCTTTCGATGTCTAGGACATCTGTACCTTGCCCACTCACAATCTTAAATGACAGAGGTGTAAGGCAGGGGGGTCTCCAAATCCAGCCCTGGAGGGCCACAAACCAGTCAGGTTGGCAGGATATCTCTAATGCATATATATCTCATGCATAGTCATTAGGGATATCCCGAAAACCTGACTGGCCGGTGGGCCCCATAGGACTGGGTTGGGGACCACTGATTTAAAGGACAGTTTACCATATTCACAATTTGTTCCTCTCTTTCAGAATATGAACAAGGTCAATTATTGAAGAGTAAACTCTCACAAAGAAGTTATCCTTAAGATATAATATATGAGACATATAAAACAGCCCTGTACAACAATAGAGATGCATTCTTGGAATCATCTCGGCAACCATCATCTGATTTTGATGACAATATGACGTGTGTGCTACGATATTCATCTAGATCTTCAAGAATTGCTAAGATTATACGTATACACTGGTTTTTATTAAGACTGCATGAATGCTTTCCAGAAAACAAAATATGCATAGCCTACAGAAGAACTAAAAATCTTAAGGAATTATCAAGTCCATCTGATATCCAGTTTAAGTTGGAGGAACCTATAGAAGAGCCAGGACATTTTATGTGCGGCAACTGTAAATCCTGTGGGAATATGATAGAAGCTAATCAGTTTACTGATCCACAGACCGACGGGTCAAAGTTTCCAGCTGAGATATTGCACTTCTTGTTTAACTGTCGTCATCTACACCATACAATGCCCTTGCTCTAAAGTGTATATTGGTAAAAACTCAGCCATTGAAGATATGTATTAATGAACATCGATATAGTTTAGCTTATAAGGAGGAGATAGCACCAATGGCTCCACACTGCTTGACACATTCCCATGATTTTTCGTCTTTAAAAGTGATAGTAATAGACCATATTCCCCCTTCAATTAAGCAAGGTGATAGGAAAAATAGTTTGTTGAAATTAGAAGCAAAATGGATATTTTTGCTAAATTCAAGGCAACCCAATGGGTTGAATACAACCACTGACTATTCTATGTTCTTTTAAAAGAGGTTGCATAAAGTATAATGTCAATTCAAGGGAGGGAAGGAGAGTATCTTGGATCAGAGTCTCATTCAATTAAGTTTAAATGTCTTCTGGCAATCCATCTTGTTTATCTGCTGATCATTGCTGTTTCAGTGGAAAGTTTATAAATCCAATAGTATGGGACAGTAACAGTTGATAGTAACTAGTAGAGTGAGTTTCATTCAGAGCATTTTTTAATAGCCCATTTATTGGGGTTAATGATTTGGTCATTTATTGATCATTCCATGCTAGCAGAAACGTTGCAAGTTGATAATATGAGATAATGTTGATGAACAATACTGATCTGTTGAATAAATGGCTTTATGATTAATTCATAAGATAATGATTATAAGATATAATAATGAACGATAATATCAGTTAAGCATATGCACTTATACTATGTTCTCATCTAACACTGATTAATTGTTAATTTACCAAAGTCAGGCATAATGTTGTAGAAATTCGCTGCCCTATTGACAGATTAATTGGTCATTTTAAACTGCACAGATTTCCGGTTCCGTCTGTTAGTTGGTGGCTTTAAATAAGACTTCTTTTCTATTCAATTTAAGAACTCTTATTTCGGTGTTCAAGCATTGAAGGAACAACTTTTAGTTTCATTCCATGTTGGACGATATAAGTGATAAGACTGATGTTTATAAGATGCAGTTTCACTATCAGTTGGACAGTAGGTGAAACAATTAACATGGTAAGAAGGCCGTTAAGATTGCAGTGTTTACTTTGTACTTATGTCAGTGAGGGTTAGTGCATACAGAATACATTTGTCAGTAAAGTTTTCATTGAAAAGACGACTAGCCTTACAGGATGGATTGCTTAACTATATATCTATATATAGAGAGATTTATTTAACAGGTTTTTTTAATACTGCTTTATCATTTCAGTCAAAGTGGTTTATATTGTAACAAACTTGGTAATGTTCATTAAATGGACATTGATAACTTGGATTTTTCTGAGGCAATGGAGGGTTAAGTGACTTGCCCAAGGCCACACGGAGTGCTAGTGGGAATTGAACCCTAGCCTCTTGGTTCCTACACCACTGCATGAAACCTTTAGCTTTTATTTATTTACAGGTTTTCCCTTGTGTCTATAGAGTTAGTAATAAGGATATAAATATGAGATCTTTTAGACTGTGAATTAAAATCATATGGCACCATTTAGTGGCAGTGGAGTTTACTACACACCACATTTGGTGAATTGCCAGTTTAAAATGAAGATAAACTAGTTCTCCCATATATTAGTGTGATTTTTAAATATATTCTTATCCTCATTTCTTTAGTCATCTGGCCATACCCCTGAAGCTGCATGGCGAAACAGGGCCATGACGGATGAATGACCAGATGTGAACTAAGACACACTTCAGCGTTCATTTGAAATAACAGTCTTTGCACACTTTGGGAGTGCGTTAGTCATCGTAAACTACTGACACACAAGTTTTCTTGAATCAAGTTTTTTCAAGATAGAGTGGAATGAGAATTTTGTTAAATAATGAGTTGATTTTATAAAGTATGCATTTGAAAAAAAAATAAAAATAAGAAGTTTTTTTTTAAGACTGATGAGGATTGGTGCCCTTTTTAGCAAAATCCATGGATCCAGAAATGGACCCTAGAGACTAAGGTCTTTCCCCCTATTAAAAAATGTATAAATATAAAACATTTGCCTTATTGAAGAAAAGAAGAGATCTTTATGAGGGAGTATTTTTATGACGGACGTTGTTGGTGAGATATTGTTAGTTTTGTGCATGCTATGACAGCCCTAAACCTCACTTCTAAGCCAGGGTATGTGAAGTATGATCTGTGTCTCTCAAATTTACTGCTAATGCTCGGCATAGTACGTGCATCATGCCACAGAGCCTCCTTCTGGAGTTTGCAAGATGTAATATGTATGGGTAATTATCAAGGTGTGCTTGGAAATTCTTCTTAATCAAGCCTGTATCACCCAACACGATAGGAAATAACCCAGGAACTTTCTGCCACCTTTTTTTAGCCTCTGACTGCATTTCTTGATACTTGAATATCTCCCCCTCAACGCAATTTACAGAATAATCACTTGGGACCGATGCCTCTATAATCAATGTCATTCTGGTGGTATTCTCCTTTACCACTATGACCAGCTTCCTTGCATTCAGCTTTTTAACAGTTAGAATGGGAGTTCCCCAGGTGATCATAACCTCTTCATTCTCTATAATTCTCTTAGGGTCACGATCCCAGTGCTTTTCAGGCCCAGTGATGATGTAGGGTTTACAGAATTTCCAATGGATGAGGCGCGCTACTTTGTTGTGCCTTTCTGTACAGAAATTTTCTGCCATCAGAACTTCACAGCCAGCTATGAGGTGAGTCACTGTTTCCAGCTCTCTCTTACAGAATTGACATATGTCTGTTTTGCTATTTTTTTCAATACTCACTGTAAACCATCTCATCCGTAATCCACTGTCCCAGGCTGAAACTATCACTCTTCTCATCTTTCGGTTTCAGTTCACCTCTCCTTAACCATTCACGTGTTCGTTCTTGATTAAAGGGCTCCCCTTCCCTAGGTATTCAAGCAATACCCTAGAGTGACAGACAGTAATATGAGCAACTCCCAAAAGCAAAACACTTGCTTGAACAAGACAGTTTTGCTTAGATAATTATAAGCATACCTACAGAAAAATCTTTTTAGAGAAAATTGGCCCCAAGGAGAGAGCGACAACAAAGGCGGCACCAGGAATCCCATGGAAGAAATGCTGTCCATAAAGGAAATATTCAGCCAATGCTAACCAGTCATGTTCCATGACCTAAGAGGAAACAGAACAACTTGCCAAGAAACAATTGTGCTGCCCTCCAGAAATGGAGAGATGCATGAAATGTGAATCTCCACAGAAGCACGCACAGTGCCCAGGAAAGCCAGAGCATACTGATGTACTGCATACCACCTCTGGACCAAGAAACGGAGAACCCCATGCAAGCCAACTCTGAAAACAGAGGAGGTGATAAAGCATGTTGCATCCAGTACTAGCTGCAATGAAAGATAAAAAGTGCCACTCTACCAGAAGACAACTGAGGATGCACCAAGTGAGGATGCATCAAGTGCGCATCCATCAGAGCAAGGCTTGGAACATGCAGCTCCTGGCAGAGACATGAAGCACATGGGATGATCCTTCTACAGAGCAAGAGACAAAAAACACACTGAGCATACTGCACCCCAAAACAAAGCAAGAAGCATTCCAGGGGTGCACTCTCTACAGTTAGCTCTGGAGCAAACCAAGCTTGCCCCCTGGAAGGCCAGACTAATCAGGAAGAGAAGCTCCAAAAGGCCACACCAAGCTTCAAAAATCCACTACACATGCATACAACCCAGGGAAATAGAATGCTGCCACAACTGCAGTAAGGTGAATACCACCTGTGGGGAGTAATCGTTGTGTTTCAAACCTGTCCTCTCAAGAGCCAAGCCATAAGCAAGAATCAAACTACTTCCGGCATCCGAACATGCCCCCATCAAGAGATCCTCTTCCCCCAGGAGAGGAAAAGGATCCGCCACCAGTAGCTGCATTAAATCCAAGCACCAGCGACGCCACAGCAAATTTAGGACAGCCAATACCACCAGACCAGGATGTGACACCACTGAAAGACTCTGCTTATCAACAACCAAGACTGAATCAGAGCGTTGATCCCCACTGTCATATGCTCCTTTCGGCGACTGAAGAACTAGCTCATCGTGGCATTGGTCATGGATGCCACAAAATCCATTCTTGGCATTCCCCAATGCCTCATGATTGGCTGCGAAACCGTCTCCAAGAGAAACCACTCCCCCAGGTCTAGAACATACCGGTTCAGGTAATCCACATGAACATTCACCTTTCCCGTTACAAGAGCCACCTAGAATGCAAGGTGATGACGCTCTTCCAACTGAAGTGAAAAAAACTCTGCCATCAATAGCGAACTACTTGTACCCCCGACGACTGATGTAAGCTACAGTCATCGCATTGTGGACAAGACCCTCACTACCCTGTCCTGCATCAGGGGAAGAGAAACCTGCAGGGCCAAAACCACCACCCATGTTTCCAAGCGATTGATGGGCCGAAGGCTTTCCTCCTGAGACCAGCTGCCCTGAGCCACCTGCAAAAGACAATGGCCTCCCCAATCAGGAAGACTGGCATCCATGGTCACCAATCGGTCCAATGGCTCAAGTGACATTCCTGTCAAGAGCTGTGCTGAGTCCAACCACCACTGTAGACTCGTTGTAGGCTTCACCCCACCGGGGGTGTCCACTTCCATGGATTGTGACTGTGGAAACCACCGCAACAGAAGCGCAATCTGCAGAGTATGCATATGTAACTGGACTCAAGGAACCAGCTCAAAGGTCACCACCATCAAGCCCAAGACCTAAAGGTAATCCCACACCCTTAGGCGCGGGACTCTCTGCAATGTTCAGACCTGGGACTGCAGTTTCACAATCTGCCCTCCAATAGGAACACCATGCCTGCTCACATATCAAAGTGAGCCCCCAGATATTTCAGACTGCAATGGAACCATCCTGCTTTACACAAAGTTAATTGCCCAGCCTAATTCCTGTAGGTGACGGATCACAAGCTCTGCTGCCTCCCGACTCGCCTGTGGGGACGTCGCTCGAATCAATTAGACATCCAGATACAGATGAACCGGTACTCCTCATTGCTCCAGTGCAGCAATCACCACCACCATCTTGGTGAACACACATGGAGCCATAGCCAGCCTGAATGGAAGGGCCTGAAATTGCAAATGCCCCATTAGGACTACAAAAACGCAGAAATGGCTGATGCAGCAAACAAATGAGAATATGTAGATAAGCCTTGGTTAGGTCCAGGAAGTTAAAAAAAAAAAAAATCCCCTTTCTGAATTGCTACAATCATCAAGCGCAGGGTCTCCATGCAGAAAATAGGGCACTTTTAGAGCCCTGTTCACGTCTTTGAGATCCAAAATCGGCTGCCAAGCTCCCTCTTTATTGAGAGCAACAAAGTATATGAAATACTACCCTGTACTCTATTGGCTCACAGCTTTATATTATATGGAATATGTTACCAACTCACCTCCGGCTAGAACCATCATATCCTCAGTTCAATTCTTTGCTCAAAACTCATCTTTTCCAGAAAGCCTTTGACCTCACCCCTGACGCTTTTCCCTGAGTATTGTCTGTCCTTGTCTTGTGTCTTGTCTACAGCCGCCCTCCCCTTACCCCTGTTTTTGTGATCTGTGTGGCTCAGTTTAGGCCACTTTGTTTATGATTTGATATTTGTGTGCAGTGCCCTGTCTCACTTTGCTCCCCTCTTTCCTGTCTATTTTTTGGCGTTCATTTTCTAGGTTTGCAGTGTGTAACCAGTTTTTATTGTACACCGCTTAATGTTTGTACAACAGCGGTCTATCAAGTGCTAATAAAGATAAAGATAAAGATTAAAGACTTATAAAGTGCCGCAACATACGAAGCGCTGTACTTTGACCTTCAACAACCGCTCCAATGTAATCTGCACTGCCTGTGCCTTGGCCAGAGCCTTGCAAGGCAATACCATAAGAGAGACACATGACAGCAGAAAATGACCATCTGGCCTATCTAGTCTGCCCTTTAATATCAACTACTATAGTCCCTTTTTTTCCTTAGAGATCTTCTACATTTATCCCATGCTTTCTGGAATTCAGATGCTCACCCTTGCTGGGCAGACTAGATGGACCATACAGCGTAGTTACTCACCTCTAACAGATGATCTCCGGGAACAGCAGGAATTTAGTCTTAACATATGGGTATCGTCAGTACCGACGAAGCCTGCGCAGGAATGCTCCCCAGCATCCAATAGGAAAGTTTTTGGGAGCATCCCACAGCGCCTGCGTGCTGCCTTCCCGCCTTTCCAACTGTCCCTCTCCAGTTGGGTTTATAGCTGAGACCAAAGAGAGAGAAAGAGAGAGAGATACAACTCCTAGGGGAGGTGGGCGGGTTGTAAAGACTAAATTCCTGCTGTTCCCGGAGATCACCTGTTACAGGTAACTACGCTATCTCCAGGAACAAGCAGGAATGTAGTCTTCACATATGGGGACTCCCTAGCTGCAGATGCCAAGGAGAAGGCATCAGGAAGTTGTCAGCCCTTGTGAAAGGGCCATGCTTCCCCCCCCCCCCCCCCATGGATCTCTGGTATCTTACCAGGGATGGTGGGCAGGAGTTGACTAAGTCTGAAAAAGGTGTTGAAGAACAGCCTGACCAAGACAAGAACTCCCGCCGGGATGCCTTGTTAAGCAGTAGTGGGCCGTGAAGGTATGTACTGAAGCCCAAGTAGACGCTCGACAGATGTCCTTGATAGACAAAGAGTGAAGGTGAGCCATTGAGGCTGCCATGGCTCTCACATTGTGAGCTGTGACATGGCCTTCAAGAAGGTGGTTCTTCTTCTTATAGGCAAAGGATATGCATTGTGCAATCCAGTTAGATAGAGTTCTTTTGGAAACTGGAAGTCCCAAATGACTAGGATCAAAAGCAACAAAGAGTTGAGAATATTTTTGATGTTGCTGTGTCCTCTGCAAGTAAAAGGCTAAAGCTCTTTTACAGTCCAAAGTATGAAGATTCCCTTTCTGCACTGGAGGCATGAGGCCTCGGAAAGAATACAGAAAGGTAAACCGCTTGGTTTAAATGGAAAGGCGAAACCACCTTTGGCATAAAGTGTGGATGAGTCCTAAGAACTACCTTATCATGGTGGAACTTTGTGTAAGGAGGATCAGCCACTAATGCTTGCAATTCACTGATGCGACGTGCTGATGTGATTGCAATGAGGAAGATGACTTTCCAGGAAAGGAATTTCAGAGATGTAGTGGCTAATGGTTCAAAGGGCGGTTTTATGAGCTGCCCGAGCACCAGATTCAAGTCCCATGCCACCGGTGGTGGCTTAATGGGAGGCTTTGTTAAAAGAAGTCCTCTCATAAATCTCGCTATGAGAGGATGGGAGGAAGTAGGTTGTCCACTTAGAGGCTTGTAAGAAGCTGCAATAGCACTAAGATGGACTCTTACTGAATTTGTCTTAAGATCTGCATTTGACAAATGGAGATACTCCAGTATCGATTCCAGAGGTATCGCAAGAGGGTTAAGACCCTTCTGCGAGCACCATATGGTAAACCTTTTCCACTTAAAGGCGTATGAGCATCTTGTGGGGGGTTTCCTAGAAGCATGAAGGATATCCTTTACCTATTGAAAAAGGTTGAGATCCTGAAGCTCTAGGCTTTCAGCAACCAGGCACTGAGATGCAGAGACTGGGAATTGGGATGCCACAGCATCCCGTTCTCTTCGGAGAGAAGATCTGGAGCAGATCCCAACTCCAGAGGCGGACCTCGAGAGAGATGTAGAAGCAGAGGGTACCACGTTTGCCGTGGCCAACATGGAGCTATGAGAATCATATGACCTGTGTCTCTCTGAAGCTTGAATAGTGTTTTGGGGATGAGGGGAATGGGTGGGAAGGCATATAGGAAGTCCTGACCCCAGTGAAGGAGGAAGGCGTCCCTTGCCTGACAATGTTGAGCCGGGATTCTGGAACAGAACCGGGGAAGTTTGGCATTCAGCGGACTTGCAAAGAGGTCTATGTTCGGGGTTTCCCAAAAATGAAATATTTGGGCAAGCTGGTCTGCATGGAGAGACCATTCGTGTGGCAGCAGAACTCGACTGAGTTTGTCTGCCCAAGAGTTTTGAATGCTTAGAAGATACACCGCAAGGAGATGAATATGATGCTCTCTGGTAAGGGCCCATAGTCGCAAAGCTTCGTTGCATAGCGACAGAGCCTGTTCCGCCCTGCTTGTTCACATAGAACATGGCTACCTGATTGTCCGTTTGAACTAGGACTGTCTTGTATCTGAGCTGGGCGTGAAATACTCGAAGAGCAAGGAAGATTGCTCTGAGTTCCAGGAGGTTGATGTGAAGACAGGCCTCCTGTGGAGTCCAGGTACCCTGGGTAGAGAGATCGTGTCGGTGGGCTCCCCATCCCACCTGACATGCATCTGTTAGGGTGGCTTGGAATAGGGGTTGCTGGAAAGGATATCCCACCAGAAGATTTTTGATCGATTGCCACCATTAGAGGGACGAAATAAGACGGTCTGAGTTTGTTATTTTGTCCGACAGGCAACCTGAGGCCTGTGTCCACTGAATGGATAAAGTCCACTGGGCTGCTCGCATGTGGAGGCAAGCATAAGGAACCACATGCATGGTGGATGCCATGTTTCCCAGCAGTTGTAGCATTTCTCGAGCAGTGAGATGAGGTTTGAGCACTGCTTGGGAAGCTAGCTGTATTATGCGAAGACAGCAGGGCTGCGGAAGGAAAACCCTTGACTGTCTGGTATCCAAATGAGCTCCTATGAACTCTAGGGATTGAGAGGGAGCAAGATTGGATTTTGAAGGTTTATGACTAGTCCCAAATACTGAAGGATTCGCATTGTGCGAAACAGAGCAGAGCTGGCTTCTAGCACTGTAGGGGCTCGAATGAGCCAGTTGTCTAAGTAAGGGAAGACGAATATTCCCAGAGTGCGGAGAAATGCAGCTACCACAGCCATGCATTTTGTGAATACTCTTGGTGCAGAAGCCAGAACAAAGGGTCGAACCTGTACTGGAAGTGCTTTCCTTGAAATAGGAATCAGAGGAATCTTCTGTGATTTGGATGGATGAGAAAGCACAGTTACTTACCTGTAACAGGTGATCTCTGGGAACAGCAGAAATAAGTCTTCACATATGGGTATCGTCGGTACCGACGGAGCCTGCGCGGGAACGCTTCCCAGCGTCCAAAAGGAAAGCTTTTGGGAGCATCCCACAGCGCCTGCGCGCTGCCTTCCCGCCTTCCCAACTGTCTCTCCTCAGTTGAGTTTCATAGCTGAGACAAAGAGAGAAAGAGTAAAGAAAAGATAGATATAAAAATACAACTAGGGGAGGTGGGCAGGTTGTGAAGACTTATTCCTGCTGTTCCCAGAGATCACCTGTTACAGGTAAGTAACTGTGCTATCTCCAGGAACAAGCAGGAATGAGTCTTCACATATGGGGACTCCCAAGCTAAGATGCCTGGAGCCCTAACATGTTGAAGATTGAAAACATGCTACACCTCATATGGCCAGGCATCCTGAGGATGGAGGGCAGGAGTTGAAAAGAGAGGAGCTGCAGAAAAAACAGCTAACCTAAGAAAGGACTAATCTGAAGAAGTCCTTGTATGTATGATCATTATCAAAAGATATATTGAAATGAACAATCACCATAATATTGAATGAACAATCACCATAATATTGGAATGAACAATCACCATATGACGCTCACCTACTGGATTGCAGGAAGTAGAGAGGCTGATGGAGTCTACTGGGGATCCAGTAGAATAATGTTCAAGGTGACCTCACTGGAGTGAAGGTGGAGGTCAACATCTGGAAGTGAGAGGTGACCACAGGATTCAATTGGGGTAGCACAAACACGGCAGGTCTTCAGTGGGAAGCTTCATGGAAAGCTGAAAACTCTTTTGGCTACAGAAGTATTCAGAGGTAGGAGCAAAAGAGGAAGACTGACTGATCTGGACAAACAGACCTAGTCCTTGAGGGAGGAAAGAGTATGAGAAGAACCCCATACTCCCAAGAAAGGACAGATGTTTGAGGAATTGAATCTGAAATCCACTGAAGATCCACCATGTCTATCCTAACTGGTGAGAGGTAGGAAGACATTGGGGCATGGAGCTTCAGGGATACGTAAACCTAGGATACGGTAGGGCTGTCAGTTCCACAGCAGTGGTTGTGTGCAAAATATCCGAAACATACTGTGGAACAGTATGAAGCTGTGCAAGCCCACTGTCAGAAACATACAGGAAGGTAAAAACCTTTATGAGCATATACAGTCAGAGAGATAAGTATGGAAAAACATATCTACCTATAATAAGTATCTGGACAGATAATAAATATATATATATATATATATATATATATATATATATATATATATATATATATATATACACACATATACATACGGGTATATAGATATATATATCTATAATAAGATCTGAAGGGCATAGCATATGCACACTTAGCTGACAGACAGATACATCTACAGAGATGTATATAGGTATATATATATATATATATATATATATATAGATAGATAGATAGATAGATAGATAGATAGATATAGATATAGATATATAGATAGATCTGAATATATAGGTCTAAAGATAGATGCCTGCAATAAGCAGACAGAGCTATGCATATCAGGACATTCACATGGAGATGTGAAGGGAAAAGATTCATTTAAGAACAAGGAGGTGAAACCTACTTGAGAAGATATATAGAGAATCTATTCCCCCAGAGATGATGGTAAAGGAATGCTATCCAGTGAATTACCAGGTGGTTACGTGAAAAAACAGAGGATAATATCAGTCTGTAAACAGCAAGTCCGGAGTCCTGTGGAACTCCAGCATGGTAAAAGGACAGAAACGCATAGAATGAGTTAACAGGTTGACCTACGTGAGGGACAAAGGAGGTATCAGGCATTTTTCAGATTAATATGTGCTGTCCTTGAAGTATTAGGATACCATGAGGACAAGCTGCAAGAAAAAAAAAAGTATATTCCCTAAGGAATGGGATAACTCAGACTTTCACGTGGAGAAGGCTTATGTCCTTTTCCCTCTTTTTTTTTTTATTTTTTTAAAAGAAGATAGCAGGGTATGAAGAACCCTCACAGTCATAGGGGATGACTGAGGAAGCATCTTTCAACCATGATGGATAGCCATTAGAGAAACTCTATGCTCTCTAGCAAGGGCCCATAGTGGAAAGCTTCTCAGTAGGATTGCAGAGAGCATTATGCAGGAGAACTGGGATGTAGAACTGGCTGATGGAGAAAACTGACAGCCACGTCCACTACGTTGCCAAACCCAGAGATTGGAGATGGCAAGGGTAGAAGATAGTGTAAGAAGCCTGTAGTGAAAAAGATTATCCAAGAAAGATGTAGAAAACTGTCTTGGAATCACTACTAAGGCCAGACAGAAGTGGTGGAAGACAAGACTGGGACTTGTGGAAAAGTACCAGTAGTCAAGCACTGGAACTCCTGCATGGGCAGCTACCGAATAGGACAACAGACAGAGTCGGTCTGTGTCAAACAGAGAGAACAGACTGAACAAAGAGAGCAAGCTGTCTGTCTGCAGAGCTGCCTAAATAAAGAAGGGAGTTTACTCAGGAGAAGAAACTCTACAGTGAAAAGAAAGACAAGGAAAGTCTTTCAATGGTATGGTACCACTCTTACAGGGGAAACCCTGGCGAAGAGGGTAGAGATAGAAGCTGAAGAAGGACTTACCACATGGTAAGTCCCTGGAAGGAAAAAATTCATGCTGGTACAGAGAAACTATCATGTGATAGTTGCTAAACCTCTCTTCTAGTCAGGAAGAGGTGGAAAACTAACTTATAGACATGAATAGCCTGACAGTTCAGCATAGTGAAGAGTAAATGGATTTCCTGAGAATAGGAATCCCTGAGCAGAGTTTTGAATGGAAAAACAGTGAAAAACTTCTGCTGAAAAGAAATTAACTGTAGTTATAAAAAGATTAATCAGAAACCTATGGTTACTGTGTTTATTCAGCCTGGCTAGAGTTTGGATTCTTCAGACCAGAGCGAGACTTCCCCTGCTTGGGAACATCCGAATGATGGGCAGGAGAAGAGGAAAACCTCTTTCTTTTAGGGAAAGAAGGTTTGGTAGGGCATTTCCTACCTGCTGAGGAAGGAGAGGGCTTAGGATGGCCCTCAGAAACAGGAAAGTCAGTGGAGCAATGAGCAACCTGACGTAAGGACTCCTTATAGAAGAGATTTTCTCCAGTACAAGGAGTATTACTCAGTCTCTGTTGTGCCCATCTACTCAAGTCTGAGGCTTGGAGCCAGGCTTTACGACGTGCTCCTATGGCTATAGCAGAAGTTCTGCTAACAGACTCAAAGAGTCTAGGGAAGCACGAGAAAGAAACCAAGAGATATTTTGGCTATGACTAAGAAGTAAGGCATAGTCTGCAGCCTTGGGCTCTGATAGAAAAGGAGTCAAAAGAGATAATTTCTTTGTGATCTCCTGAAGGGATAGACTCGTATAGAAAATATATGAGAGAATCCTTGTTGCCAGCATAGATGTTTGGAAGGTTTGACGTCCAAAGGCATCCAGTGTTCTAGATGCACGCCCTGGCGGCAAAGAAGAAATGTTTTTTCTTGCTTTTTACCTTCCTCATTGCTGATTCCACTACAATGGAATGATGGGGAAGTTGAGGTTTTTGAAATCCTGGAGAGGGGGGCACCTGATACAGAAGATCAGTTGCTGTAGGAGGTGAAGAAACCCTTAAAGGTTTTTCCCATAGCCTCAGAAGAAAATTCTGCAAAGAGTGATGTAAAGGAAGCATTATATTTTCCTTTTCTGCAGAAAAATCCTGAGAAGACTCATAGCCAGGGATAGGAATATTAAGGAAGGTTGCCATGTCAAGGAGAAATTTCTGAAAAGAAGGATCTCTGATGGGAACCATCCCTGGACAGGTTAAACCTGAAAAGGCAGCCTGGGCACCGGAGGATGTACCTGTCCGGTGCAGAACAGGATTTGTAATGGATGGACACTGGAACTGGCAGTTATGAGTTGAGACAGTCAGTAGTGCCATCATCCATGCCAGGTATCGACTCCAAACTAGGTATAGAAAGGAGCGATCCAGGTGAAAAAAGCATGGAAGGAGCTGGTCCCGATGATACTGCCGGTACCGACATTGATACCGATACCGGTAGCCGTGCCGGAATCGCCAAAGCAGTCAGCGGAGGCTGCTCAAACGGTACCGAGGAAACTCGAAAGTATCGGTGAATATCCTCGGTACCGCGCATCCAGAATCGGTGCGTGTCGGTTCCGAGACGCATCGGTACCCAGTCTTCCAGACTAGATATCGATTCTAGACTTGGCATCGAAGGAAGCGAATCTATCGATGCATGTCTAGATGGTACCGGCGTCAGGGGTCGTATCGACGGAGCTGCCAATACTGGAAAGTCAATTTGGGTATCGATCGGTCCCGAAGGCACCGAGTACACCAGATGATGATCCCTGGTGAGGAGTGAATCGCTCAACACCAGTGCCGATGCCGGGTTATCGGTACCGCTCGAAGCGGATGCCACCCCCGAGCATGGCTCAGGTATGTTCTGTGAGGGGTGAGCCCCAGGAACAACCTGAAAACCCCTGAATGCTTTGGAGCCCGAAGACTCCCACGGAGATTTAATGCCAATGGGTTCTTGAGGGCAAGGCCGGGGCCGTCAGCATGCTTAGCATGAGACATACCACTCAAGGATTGGCTAGTCTTAACAGACTGTTTGTGGGTTACCTGATCCTGTAGAGAAGAAATGGCCGGTGCCCTGACACAGGGAGGGAAAACGGTATCGAGTGAAACTCGAAATAGAGAATCTCTTCTCACAGCATTGTAGCCTGACGGTTCAGGGGAAAAGGGGTCAGGGCCCAAACAGGTTAGACCCCAGTTACTGGAGTCTAAAAAGAAAACTGTATTTCCACAGTGAAGGCACTTCTTAGGAGAAGGCGGCTCCATGATGGAGAGGCCTTACAGGCCCAAAAATTTTAAGACAAAAACTGAGGGAAACTCTCCCTCAGTTTGAGAAAAAGAAAAGAAAAAACCCCACCGGCGGTACCGGTGGCGGCGGGAAAACAGCCGCGACGACAAGAAAACAAGAATTTAAAAATTAAAGAAAAAGGTTTCTGCGGTGACAGGAGGACGTCCTGCCGGCTCCGCGAAAAAACGAAAACTGAGGAGAGACAGTTGGAAAGGCGGGAAGGCAGCACGCAGGCGCTGAGGGATGCTCCCAAAAGCTTTCTGATTGGACGCTGGGGAGCGTTCCCGCGCAGGCTCCGTCAGTACCGACGTACCCATATGTGAAGACTCATTCCTGCTTGTTCCTGGAGATCTGTGCTATCTCCAGGAACAAGCAGGAATGAGTCTTCACATATGGGGACTTCCCAGCTAGAGATGCCTGGGAAGGGCTGCACTTGCACCCATGAATCTCAGGCATCAAGTCAGGGATGGAGGGTAGGAGTTGATTAGGTATGGAACAGGTGTTTGAGAACAGCCTGACCAAACAAGGCATCCCGGCGGGAGTCCTTGTCCAAGCAGTAATGGGCTGTGAAGGTATGAACCGATGCCCAGGTGGCCGCTCGACAGATTTGGTCGATGGACACAGAGTTAAGATGAGCCATAGAGGCTGCCATGGCCCTCACATTGTGAGCTGTGACATGGCCTTCCAGAGAAAGGTTCTTACTGGCAGGCGAAGGAAATACACTGAGCAATCCAATTAGACAGAGTTCTCTTAGAGACTGGAAGTCCTAAATGAGAAGGATCAAAAGCAATAAAAAGTTGAGAGGACTTTCTATGTTGCTGTGTCCTTTGTAAGTAGAAAGAAAGTGCTCTTTTGCAATCCAGGGTATGAAGATTCCCCTCTGCACTTGATGCATGAGGTCCTGGAAAAAAGACAGGTAAATACACCTCCTGGTTCAGATGAAAAGGTGAGACCACTTTTAGGCATAAAGTGTGGATTAGTTCTGAGGACTACCTTGTCATGATGGAACCTTGTATAAGGAGGATTAGCCACTAAAGCTTGCAACTCACTGATACGGGGAGCTGAGGTGACTGCAATGAGAAAAATAACCTTCCAGGAAAGGAATTTCAAGGAGGTAGTGGCTAAGGGTTCAAAGGGTGGCTTCATAAGCTGTCCAAGAACCAGATTCAAGTCCCATGCCACTGGAGGTGGTCTAATGGGAGGTTTAGTCAAAAGAAGGCCTCTCATGAATCTTGCTATAAGAGGATGAGAGGAAATAGGTTGTCCATTGAGAGGCTTAAGGGATGCTGCAATAGCACTCAAATGGACTCTGAATTTGTTTTAAGGCCTGCATGGGATTAAATGCAGCAAATAGTCTAGTAAAGAATTCAAAGGTATTGCAAGAGGGTTGAGACCCTTCTCTGCACACCAAATGGAAAACCTTTTCCATTTAAAAGCATAGAAAAGTCTGGTGGAAGGCTTTCTGGAAGCATGAAGGATATCCTTCACTTGCTGAGAAAGGTGTAAATCCTGAAGGTCTAGGCCTTCAGCAACCAGGCTCTGAAATGAAGAGATTGAGGATTCGGGTGCCACAAGGTTCCCTCCTCCTGGGAGAGGAGATCTGGAGCAGACCCCAGGTCCAGGGAGGGAGCTTGAGAGATATGCAGAAGTAGAGGGTACCACACTTGGCGTGGCCAATGTGGTGCTATGAGGATCATAGACCCTTTGTCTCTCTGAAGCTTGAACAGAGTTTTGGGGATGAGGGGAATTGGTGGAAAGGCATAGAGGAAGTCTTGCCCCCAATGAAGGAGGAAGGCATCCCTGGCCTGAACTCCCTGACATGGAATCCTGGAACAAAACCGGGGAAGTTTGGCATTCCACGGACTTGCAAACAGGTCTATGTCTGGGGTACCCCAAATCTGAAAAATCCTGGCTATCTGGTCCCCATGGAGGGACCATTCGTGTGGAAGCAGAACTCGACTGAGTCTGTCTGCCCAAGAGTTTTGAACCCCTGGAAGATACACTTCCATGAGATGGATTTGATGCTCTCTGGCGAAGGCCCACAATCTGAGAGCTTCGTTGCAAAGCGACACAGAGCCAGTCCCTCCCTGCTTGTTCACGTAGAACATGGCTACCTGGTCGTCTGTGTGGATGAGGACTGTCTTGTAGCTGAGCAGGGTGTGGAAGACTGAGAGCCAGAAAGATTGCTCTGAGCTCTAAGAGGTTGATATGTAGAGATGTCTCCTGTGTAGACCAGATGCCTTGGGTCGAGAGATCTTGTAGATGAGCTCCCCAACCCTTTGGAGAGGCATCTGTTGTAAGGGTTGCTTGGGGTAACACCTGTTGAAAGGGGGACTCCAGCAACAGATTTTGAGTGGACTTCCACCAGTGGAGGGACCAAAAGAGGCGACTGGAGGTTGCTATTTTGTCTGACAGGCAACCTGATGCCTGAGTCCATTGGGTAGATAGGGTCCCCTGAGCTGCCCTCATGTGAAGGCGAGCGTAAGGGACCACATGCACCGTGGATGCCATGTGGCCTAAGAGTTGTAACATCCCTCGAGCAGTTAAATGGGATTTTAACTGAATCTGGGAGGCTAACTGCACCAAGCGTAGGCAACGGGCCTGGGGAAGATAGGCCCTTGCAGTTGTAGTATCCAGTAAGGCCCCTATGAAAGCTAGAGACTGAGTAGGGGTGAGATGGGATTTTGGAATGTTGATTACCAGTCCCAGATACTGAAGAACACGCCTTGTGCAGGTCAGGGAAGTCTGGGCCTCTGACTGGGATGGAGCTCGGATGAGCCAGTCGTCCAGATATGGGAATACGAATATTCCTAGAGTGCGCAGAAATGCAGCTACTACTGCCATGCATTTTGTGAACACTCTTGGAGCAGAGGCCAGACCGAAAGGAAGCACTTTGTATTGGTAGTGTTTTCCTTGGTAAACGAACCAAAGGAACCTTCTGTGTGTTGGATGGATGAGAACATGGGTGTACGTATCCTTGAGATCTAGAGAACAAAGCCAGTACTGACTCTGGAGGTATGGAAGGAGAGTTCCGAGAGAGATCATCTTGAATTTCTCCTTGCATAGAAACTTGTTCAATTCTCTGAGATCTAGTATGGGTCTGTAGCAAACCGTTTTCTTTGGAATGAGAAAATAGGGGGAGTAGAACCCTGAGCCCTGTTGAAGAAGGGGTACTTCTTCTATTGCCCCTTGGGCAAGAAGGGTAGCAATCTCTTGACCTAGAAGGTTGAGGAGAGATGTTGGAGAATTGAACTGTTTCACCATGGTGTGAGGAGGAAGGTTTAAGAAATGAAGCTTGTACCCATCTCGTATGATGGAGAGGGTCCATTGCTCTGCTGTGATTTGTTCCCATCTGGGAGCAAAGTGAGCTAACCTTCCTGGGATGGTGAGAGGCTCTGGATGTTCTAGAGCCAGAAAGGCTAAGTTCTTTAGTGGAAAGTCAAAGGCCCTGAGGAGGCTGAGGCTGTTGGGCCGTAGCAGTCCTCACAGCCTGAGACTTGGCCTGTTTTGGTTGTTGCTGTCTCTTTGTAGCAAAACGATCTTGGGAAGAGGCCTGACCATAACCCGAAGAAAATTTCCCTTTTTTTGGGAAAGATCCTTTCTTGAACAACCTCTTTTTAAAAAGAGCAGTAGTAGACTTTGAAAGTCTATCTAAAGCAGAATTTTCAGCATCCATTTGGTTGGCCTTTGCTTGCCAAAGAGGTTTTCTCCTGTACAGGGAAGGTTACCTAGACCATCCTGTACCCAGGATTCCAAATCAGAGGCTTGTAACCAAGCAACTCTGCGTGCACCTATGGCAATAGCCGAGGCTCTACTGGCACCCTCAAAAGAGTCAAAGGCTGCACGGTTGGAAAATTGGATACATCCTGTGCCTGTTTAAGCCAGGTGATATATTCTTCTCTCTTATCTTCTGACATAAAAGGAGATAAGGTTTGCAGATGATCTGTAACTTCTTTTAGAAACATCCCCATATAGAGACTATAGGAGTTGATTCTGGCTACAAGCATACTGGCCTGGAAGATTTTCCTGCCAAAGGCATCTAGGGTTCTGCATTCTCTTCCTGGAAGAGCAGAGGAGTGCCTTTTTGTACGCTTGATCTTTTTCATAGCAGACTCTACCACAATGGAGTGGTGAGGAAGCGGAGTCTTATGAAACCCAGGACAAGGAGGAACACGATACATGGTGTCCAACCTTCGGGAATGAGGGGAGGTGGAAAGAGGAGTCTCCCATATGCCCATCATGTGATCATAAAGAATCTCATGTACTGGTAAGGTGGCTGCCTCTTAAGGAGCCTTAGGATATTGTAGGATATCTAATTTTTTGGCTCTAGGTTCAGTTTCAGAGGCCACTGAGATGGACAGGCCTTTGGCCACCTCCCTAATGAAGTCCTGAAAAGACAAGTCCTTTTTGGAGAAGAGGGTTCCTGAGGAAGGATCCCCGATGCTTCATTTGAGGCCTCTGATGTATCAGAGTCTTCAGAGGAATCGAAGTATCGACTGTCTGGATGCTCTCGTAGAGCCCGATACGTGTACCGGGAGGTATCGACATCGGGAGTAATCGGTACCGAGTCGGTAATGATAGGCATCACTGGATAGCGTACCGCTGCCGTCTATGCTGATGTCGATGCAAGCGGTACTGGTATCGGAACTGATTTCGGATCCGGTACCAGAATCGGTACCGGCACCGACAACGGTGTTTGTTGCGGTACTGCAGGCGTCGCAGCTTGTATGAATACCGTGATGGCACGCTGCATGGTCAGAATATTCTGATCCATCGACACCACCAATGTCTGGATGTCGGTATCGGTGTTAACTGCCGGTACCCCAGAAGATTGTAACAGGTGATCGGTCGAGGCCGAGCCATCGATGTCAACCTGTGACCCCATAGGTAGAGCTTTGGAAGCCGGAGCCTCCCGCCGGGGTAATTTTGCCGGTGTGGATTCCTCAAGAGTAAGCCCGGGGGCATCTCGATACTTAGAGGGAGACAAACTCTTTGAGGACCGGCCAGATTTAAGTTTGGTTACCTGAGATCCATGGGATGAAGAAGCAGCCCTGGAAGACGTCGATGCCACAGAAGCTGCATCGGAGGGAAATAGGGTACTGAGCTTGGCTGCCCGATTTTGTAACCCTCTCTTAGGCATCATAGAACAGGACTCACAATCCGCTATGGAGTGATCAGGACCTAAACATTTTAGACACCAGTCATGGGTGTCTGTGACAGAAATAGTGCTGCTGCACTTCGTGCACTTTTTAAACCCGGAGGCGGGTTTTTCCATGAGGAAAAATATATCTGTAGGCCTAAGGCCCCAGAAGAAAAAATGCACTGTAGGTTTTTTTTTTTGTTTTGTTTTTTAAAGAAAGAAAAAATACCGGTGGTACCGGTCCGGAATCGAGAAGGCAGACACGAGACTAAAGAAAAATAAAAGAAAATAAGAAATTCTTCAGCGGTGACAGGAAACACGACCTGCTGGCTCAGTGGAAAAGAAGAACTGGAGAGAGGCAGTTAGGAAAGGCGGGAAGGCAGCGTGCAGGCGCTGTGGGATGCTCCCAAAAGCTTTCCTTTTGGACGCTGGGGAGCGTTCCCGCGCAGGCTCCGTCGGTACCGACGATACCCATATGTGAAGACTCATTCCTGCTTGTTCCTGGAGATTATGAGTATACGCATCCTTGAGATCTAGAGAACAAAGCCAATCCTGACTTTGAAGGTATGGCAGCAGAGTTCCTAGAGAGACCATTTTGAACTTCTCTCGGAACAGATATTTGTTCAATTCTCTGAGGTTTAAAATGGGTCTGTGTCCTCCTGTTTTCTTTGGAATAAGAAAATAGGGGGAGTAGAACCCTGCACCCTGATGGAGAATGGGTACTTCCTCTATTGCTCCCTGCGCAAGGAGTGTTGTGACTTCTTGACTTAAGAGAGTGTCGAGAGAGGTCTGAGAATTGAACCGTCTTACAATTGTAGGAGGGGCATGCTGTGAAAATGAAGCTTGTACCCCTGTCGTACAGAGTCCAATTTTCTGCTGTTATTTGGTACCACCTGTGGGCAAAATGACATAACCTGTCTGGGATGTCCAAGGGTTCTGGACCCTTCAGGGGCAGGAAGACGAAGTTCTCTAGAAAGGAGTCAAAGGCCTTGAGGAGGTGGAGCCTGCTGAGCTGGCTGAGGTTTTGCAGCTTTTGGATTCTTTTATTGTCTAGGTTGTTGCTGTTGTCCCTTTAGGGCAGTCTGACCTGGGCGGTGTCCCTGTTGGGTATAGCGTAGTTACTCACCTGTAATAGGTGATCTCCGGGAACAGCAGGAATTTAGTCTTCACATATGGGTATCGTCGGTACCGACGGAGCCTGCGCAGGAATGCTCCCCAGCGTCCAATAGGAACGCTTTTGGGGGCATCTCTCAGCACATGCGCGCTGCCTTCCCGTCTTTCTAACTGTCCCTCTTCAGTTAAGTTTGTACCTGAGTGAAAGGATAGAGGGAGAGGAAAGAGACAAAGATAGAGCGACAACTCCTAGGGGAGGTGGGTGGGTTGTGAAGACTAAATTCCTGCTGTTCCCGGAGATCACCTGTTACAGGTGAGTAACTACGCTATCTCCAGGAACAAGCAGGAATGTAGTCTTCACATATGGAGACTACCTAGCTGAAGATGCCAGGGAGACAGCCCCAGGAAGCTGCCACCCAAATAAGGTCTGCCATGCTTCCTCCCATGGATTTCTGGCATCCCACCAGGGTTGGTGGGTAGGAGCTGAATTAGGTCTGGAAGAGATTTTGAAGAACAGCTTGGCCAAAGAAGGCATCCCGACGGGAGGCTTTATCTAGGCAGTAGTGGGCTGTAAAGGTGTGTACCGAAGCTCAGGTGGCTGCTCGACAAATGTCATCAATAGACACAGAGTGAAGGTTAGCCATAGAGCTGCCATGGCTCTCACATTATGAGCTGTGACATGGCCCTGAAGAGGAAGACTCTTACTCTCATAAGCAAAGGATATGGATTGTGCAATTTTATTTATTATTTATTTATTACAGTTTCTTATATACCGCGCTATTTAGAATCAGCGAGGTTTACATCATAACAAAAACGACCATAACGACAAACTGTCAGGTTTTACATTGAACAGGAGTACAAACTTGTACAATCAGGAGTACAATCCATTTGGACAGAGTTCTCTTGGAGACTGGAAGTCCCAAATGACTAGAATCAAAAGCAATAAAAAGTTGAGAAGACTTTCTATGTTGCTGTGTTCTTTGTAGGTAAAAATCCAAGGCTCTTCTACAATCCGAAGTATGAGGGTTCCTTTCTGCATTAGAGGCATGAGGCCTCGGAAAGAATACAGGAAGATAAATTGATTCATTTAAATCAGGGGTCACCAACCTCCAGAGCGCCGCGGGCCGCACAGCCGACTACCGGCAGACTCGCGGGCCGCAGCCCCCTCCCCCCCCCCCCGCGCGAAAAAAGAACTGCTCATACCTAACCTTGAATAATCCATGTCAGCTCCCTCCCTTCTTCTGCAGCCGCGGCTCCCTGCCTCTTAGGGAACCGCGGCTGTGCTTGTAAAATCATCGCGGAGCCCTTCCTGTCTTGACGGGCTCCGTGCAGCATTGTCCCGCCTCCAAAGGAAGTGGTAAACAACTTCCTTTAGAGGCGGGACAATGCTGCACGGAGCCCGTCAAGACAGGAAGGGCTCCGCGATGATTTTACAAGCACAGCCGCGGTTCCCTAAGAGGCAGGGAGCCGCGGCTGCAGAAGAAGGAATCGGTGAGTTTGCCTTGGCGGGCCGCACCGGGGTAGGGTCTCGCGGGCCGCACGGAGGGACCTCGCGGGCCACAGGTTGGTGACCCCTGATTTAAATGAAAAGGCGAAACCACCTTTGGCATAAAGTGTGGATGAGTTCTGAGAACAACCTTATCATGGTGAAACCTAGTATAAGGAGGATCAGCCACTAAAGCCTGCAATTCACTAATGCGATGTGTAGAGGTGATTGCAATTAGGAAGATGACCTTCCAGGACAAAAGCTTTAGGGTTGTAGTGGCTAAAGGTTCAAAAGGCGGTTTCATCAGCTGCCCTAGAACTAGGTTTAAATCCCATGACACCGGTGATGGCATGATGGGAGGCTTTGTTAATAGAAGACCTCTTATAAATCTTGTTATGAGTGGATGAGAGGAAATTGGTTGTCCATTTAGAAGCTTATAGGAAGCTGCAATTGCACTAGGATGGACTCTTACTGAATTGGTCTTTAGACCAGAATTTGATAAATGAAGTAGATACTCTAGTATTGATTCCAAAGGTGTCATAAGGGGGTTTAACCCCTTCTGTAAACACCATAAAGTAAAACGTTTCCACTTGAAGCCATAAGAGCATCTTCTGGAAGGTTTTCTAGAAGCCTGAAGGATATCCTTTACCTGTTGGGAAAGGTTAAGATCCTGAAGGTCTAAGCCTTCAGCAACCAGGCCCTGAGATGCAGGGACTGGGGATTCGGGTACAATAGTATCCTGTTCTCTTGGGAGAGGAGATCTGGAGCATAGCCTAACTCCAGAGGTGCAGCTTGAGAGAGATGTAGAAGCAGGGGATACCACGTTTGGCGTGGCCACTGTGGCGCTATGAGGATCATACGACCTCTGTCTCTCTGAAGCTTGAAGAGTGTTTTGGTGATGAGGGGAATGGGTGAGAAGGCATAGAGGAAGTCGTGACCCCAGTGAAGGAAGGAAGGCGTCCCTTGCCTGGCAATTTTCAGCCGTAATCCTGGAACAGAACCGGGGAAGTTTGGCTTTCAGTGGACTTACAAATAGGTCTATGTCTTGGGTTCCCCAGATCTGAAATATCTTGGCCACCTGGTCTAGGTGGAGAGACCATTCGTGAGGCAGCAGTACTCGGCTGAGTTTGTCTGCCCAACGGTTTTGAATGCCTGGAAGATATACCACGAGAAGGTGAATTTGATGCTCTGGCGAGGGCCCAAAGTCGTAAAACTTCGTTGCATAACGACAGAGAGCCTGTTCCGCCCAGCTTGTTCACGTAAACATAGCTACTTGATTGTCTGTTTGGACTAGGACTGTCTTGTAGCTGAGCTGGGCATGGAATACTCGAAGAGCTAGATAGATTGCTATGAGTTCCAGGAGGTTTATGTGAAGACAAGCCTCCTGTGGAGTCCAGGTACCCTAGGTAGAGAGATGATGCAGGTGTGCGCCCCATCCCACCTGTGATGCATCTGTTATTGTGGCCTGGAATAGGAGTTGCTGGAAAGGAGACCCCACTAGAAGATTTTCCAGTGATTGCCACCATTGTAGGGACAAGATCAGTCGTGTCCAGCCTGTGTCCACTGTGTAGATAGGGACCACTGGGCTGCTCGCATATGAAGGCGAGCGTAGGGAACCACATGAACCATGGATGCCATATGTCCCAATAGTTGTAGTAGTTCTCGAGCAGTTAGGGAGGACTTCACCGCTGCTTGAGAAGCTAGCTGCATTATACGAAAGCAGCGGGGTTGTGGGAGAGAAGCCCTTGACTGTCTGGTATCTAGATGAGCTCCTATGAACTCTAGGGACTGAGATGGAGCAAGTTGGGATTTTGGGAGGTTTATGACCAATCCCAAGTATTGAAGGATTCGCATTGTGCAAGACAGTGGAGATCTGGCTTCTGGAACCGTGAGGGCTCGAATGAGCCAGTCGTCCAAGTAGGGGAAGACAAATATCCCCAGGGTTCGCAGAAATGCAGCTACTACTGCCATGCATTTCATGAATACTCTTGGTGCCGAAGTTAGTCCAAAGGGAAGGAACCCTGTATTGGAAATGTTTTCCCTTGAAAAGGAATCATAAGAATTTCCTGTGAGAAGAGGAGTAGCCTAGTGGTTGGGGCAAGGTACCACAGGCCGGAAGATCGGTGGTTCAAATCCCACTAGAGGACAGCAGCCTTGGGCCGGAAGGACTGGAGCTTCTAGTCCCACAGGTGCTCCTTGTGGTCTTGGGCAAGCCACTTAACCCTCCATTGCCCATGTTCCCTGTAAGTATTAGTGTATGTGTCCCATATCCCCTCGTGTTAAATGTATCCCCCAACCACTTTGTCCTGGTGAAAAGCGGGATATAAATGCAGCTAAATAAATGATCTGGATGGATCAGAATGTGAGTATATGCATCCTTTAGATCTAGAGAACAAAGCCAATCCTGACTTTGAAGGTATGGCAGAAGAGTTCCCAGAGAAATCATTTTGAACTTTTCTCGGAACAGATATTTGTTCAATTCTCTGAGGTCTAGAATGGGTCTGTGTCACTGTTCCCTCTAAGCTGTGCGCGTGTGCGCACGCGCACACCTTGCCAAGCGAGCGCACATACTTTACAACAGAGCGCACAAAAATTATGGCTCTGATTCTGATAGAAAACAACACAGACGTCTTAAAATTTAAAAGTTATGATTGTAATTACTAGAAATTTCCCGCTTCATTTAGTAATCGTCTATTTTCATTTAATTTGATTAAAATCAATGTTGTGTACATACTGTATTCTGACGTGTAGTCACATTTTAAAGTATATAACTCAGTGTCGTTATGTGGCGCACAAAAATTTAACTTTCCTTCTAAAGCGGCACACAGCTGATATTTTATGCGCACACAGCCTACAGAAAATTAGAGGGAACATTGGTCTGTGTCCTCCTGTTTTCTTTGGAATAAGAAAATGGGGGAGTAGAACCCTGTACCCTGCTAAAGAATGGGCACCTTCTCTATTGCTCCTTGAGCAAGGAGTGTTGAGACCTCTTGATCCAGTAGATTGCCTGTAGAGGTTTTGGGAATTGAATTGTCTTACGATTGTAGGAGGGGGCATACTGTGAAAATGAAGCTTGTACCCCTCTCCCACAATAGAGTCCAATTTTCTGTTATTTGGTGCCATCTGTTGGCAAAATGACACAACCTGCCTGGAATGTTTAGGGGTTCTGGCCCCTCCAGATGCAGGAAGGCTAAGTTCTCTATGAAGGAGTCAAAGCCCTTGAGGGGGCTGGGCCTGTGGAGCTGGTTGAGCTCTAAGGCCTTTTGGCTGCTTTTGTCTGGATTGTTGTTGACCCTTCTGGGCAACTTGACCCTGAGCTTGCCCTTGCTGGGTACAGGATGGATAAAACTTCCTCTTTTTGCTGAAAAAGGGTTTTTTATAGGGTTTCTTTTTGGCTGGAGTGGCTGTAGATTTTGACAATCTGTCTAAAGCTCATAAGCTCCAAGTCTCCTGTGACCTCTTTAAGGAACATTCCCATATACAAGATATAGGAACTGATCCTAGCTGAGAGCATGGAAGCTTGGAAGCATCGACGCCCAAAGGCATCGAGAGTCCTGCATTCAGGACCAGGAGAATTGGATGCATGTCTCTCTGCACTTTTCATCCTACACATGGCAGATTCCACTACCATTGAATGGTGTGGTAATTGAGTTTTTTGAAAGCCAGGACAAGGTGGAACTCAATACATAGTATCGAGTCTCCGAGAATGAGGAGATGTGGTCAAAGGTGTTTCCCACATTCTCAGCATAAGATCATGTAAGATCTCATGAATAGGCAGAGTAGCTGCCTCTTTGGGAGCCTTAGGGTATTGGAGAATCTCCAACTCCTTTGCCCTAGGCTCTTTTTCAGGAGCTACTGTGATGGAAAGGCCTCGGGCCACATCACGGATAAAATCCTGAAAGGACATATCCTCTGGCGGAGACATTCTGCATTGAGGAGAAGAGGAATCCTCTGGGAGAAGTACTCTTGTATCGGCAGAGTCTTCGGAGTCAGACTCAGAGGATTCAAAAGACCTCCGATCCCCAGTGATTGTGCAGCACATGGTACCGGTATCGATCAAAGTCGGTATCGGTTTGCTCCGGTACCGATCTGTCGATGCCGGAGACAGACGCATGACTTGGTACGGGTGGGATACCCACCGATGTCAATGCCGTCGGTACCGGTATCGGCTGAGGTGTCTGAAGCGGTTTCAATGGTACTGAAGCTGTGAGAAGAGCCGCTAGACTGCATTCGATAGCAAGAAATCTCTGGTCTATCGATGCTGCCGATGCTTGGGTGTTGGTACTGGTAGAAGCGGCCAGAACCCGAGAGCATGGCATCAGCAGTTCTGCAGAGGTTGAAGCCTCGAGAAAATCCTGGAGCCCTGTTAATGCTTTGGAAGCCGAAGCCTCCTGCCGGGGCAGTTTTGCCAGTGAAAATTCCTCAAGGGCAACGCCAGTGGCATCTCGATACTTAGGAGATCTACCCTTTGAGGACAGGCTAGATTTATGTTTAGTTACCTGAGATCCATGGGAGGAAGATGAGGCCCTGGAGGACATCAATGCAACTGGCATCGCGTCTGAGGGGAAAAGGGTGCTTAGTTTTGCAGCTCGATTCTGCCAAACCCTTTTTGACATCATTCCATAGGAGAGGCACTCCAAAGTAGAGTGGTCAGGACCTAAACATTTGAGACACCAATCATGGGTGTCGGTGACGGAGATGGTACCGCCACACTTAGAACATTTTTTAAAACCAGATGTTGGTTTTTCCATTTTTAAGAAAAAAATTGAGCCTAGTGCCCAAAATTGCGCCTAGCACCAAGGAAAGAAAGTTTCTGAAGTAAAACACCTCAGAAGCTATAGTTTATTTGGTTTTTTTTTAGAAGAAAGAAGAATGAACCGGCGGTACCGGTATAGCGTTGAGGGAAGGCAGACGCGACCACAAAAAGCTAAGATTAAAGACAAAATTTTCTGCGGTGACAGGGTATGCGACCTGTCGGCTCCACGGAAAACGAAGAACTGGAGAGGGACAGTTGGAAAGGTGGGAAGGCAGCACGTAGGAGCTGTGGGATGCTCCCAAAAGCTTTCCTAATGGACGCTGGGGAGCGTTCCCGCGCAGGCTCCATCGGTACCGACGATACCCATATGTGAAGACTACATTCCTGCTTGTTCCTGGAGATTGGTCTTTATTTGCCGTCATATACTATGTTACTATGTTCTTGTCTCCACTACCTCCACTGGGAAACTATTCCATGCATCTACCACTTTTTCCATAAAGAAATATTTCTGCATATTATTCCTGAGTCCATACCCTTTCACCTTCATCTTATGTCCCCTCGTTGTAGAGCTTTCTTTCAATTGAAAGAGGCTCTCCTCCTGTACATTTATGCCACGGAAGTATTTAAACATCTCTATCGTATCTCCTCTACCTTGCCTTTCCTTTTTAAGTCTGTCGCCATATGGTTTTTAACGAAAACCATTGACCATTTTGGTAGCCACCATCTGCACTGACTCCATCTTGTTTAAATCCTTTTGAAGGCATGGTCTCCAGAATTGTACACAATACTCCAAATGAGGTCTCACCAAAGACTTAAAGCGAGACACTATCACTTCCTTTTTTCTGCTGGCCATTCCTCCCTCTATGCACCCAAGCATCCTTCCGGCTTTCACCATCACCTTTTCTACCTGTTCAGTCACTTTATCATCAGAAACAATCACGCTGGGTCCCACTCTTTTCAAGGACAGAAACACTTCGCCCACTACACTGTACCGCTACCTTGGACTTTTGCAGCCCAAATACATGACCCTGCATTTTTTAGCATTACATCTTAGCTGCTAAATTCTCGACCACTCTCAAGCTTAGCTAGATCCCTCTTCATGTTATCTACTCCTTCCTGGATGTCTACTTTATTGCAGATTTTGGTATCATCTGCAAAGCAGCAAACCTTACCCGACAGCCTTTCCGCAATATCACTAACAAAAACGTTAAAAAGAACTGGACAGATCCCTACGGCACACGACTGGTAATATCCTTCTCCTCAGAGAGAGCGCCATTTACCTGTGCTCTTTGTTTCCTCCCACTCAACCAATTTCAAAATCAGTCACTTTAGGATCCATCCCTAATGTGTTTAATTTGTTTATAAGTTGCCTGTACGGAACATCGTCAAAGGCTTTACTGAAATCTAAGTACACCACATCTGGGCTCTTCTTCTGTCCAACTCTCTGGTCACCCAGTCAAAGAAATCAAATCAGATTTGTCTGACAAGACCTGTCTAGTAAATCCATGCTGTCTCAGAACCTGCAATCCATTGGACTCCAGAAACCTCACTATCCTCTGTTTTAGTAGCGTTTCCATTAATTTACTCACTACAGAGGTCAGACTAATCAGCCCATAGTTCTCAATTTCATCCTTACTTCTGCTTTTGTGTAAAGGGACTACATGTGCCTTTCTCCAGTCCTCTGGATCCACTCTCCCAACTCTAAAGAAGCATTGAAAAGGTCAGACAGTGGAGCTGCTAGAACTTCTCCAAGTTCCTTCAATACTCTCGGATGTATCCTATCCAGCACCATCGCTTTGTCTACTTTTAGTTTAGCTAGTTCCTAAAAAAAAACAGTCTTCTGAAAATTGTTCAAGATCCCCTTCACTTCTGTTCCTATTTGTGGTTGTTTTCTGAGGTCCTGCTCTGGGCCCTTCATCTGTGAACACAGAACAAAAATATTTGTAAGCAGTTCTGCTTAATCCTCATCAGCTTCCATATATTACTCCCCTTCACCCTTGAATTTGACAATAGCATTTTTGCACTTCCTCCTCTCGCTAACATCTGAAAAATGTCTTGTCTCCCCATTTTATTGCATTGGCTATTTCTTCTTTTTTGTATCTTTGCTTTCCTAACTACTTTCCTAGCTTCTCTTTTTCCAAATATAGATGCCTGTCCTTCCTCTCTCTGTGATCTCTTGTATTTTATGAAGGACACCCTCTTTTCATTACAGCTACTTCTTTTGAGAATCATAGTGGCCTTCTTTTCCTTTTACATTTATTTACCTAGCAAAAAAGCTTATTTACCTTAAAATATCCCCTTTCAGTTTTGCCCATTGTTTTTCTACATACACCAGTTGTTCCCATCCTAACGACGCCTTGAGGTATTGTCCCATCTTGGCAAAGTTAGTTTTCCTAAAGTCTAAGGCCCTTGCTTTTGAATGGACTTTATCAGCCCTAATCCTAATACTGAACCACACCATCTGGTGATCACTGGATGCGAGATGACCTCCCACTATAACATCAGAAACACTTTCCCCATTGGTAAGCACAAAGTCCAGTATGACCCCTTCACGTGTGGGTTCTGTTACCAGTTGCCTTACTTCTAGATGACACCACAGCAGGGATGTGCCAGTCAACATCCAGCATACTGAAATCACCTATCAGTAGCTCTTCTTCTTTCATGGCAATACACACATTAAGATCACATCCACAGCTTACCACAAAATGAAGACCCTACAAAACCTACGACCTCTGCTGGACCATAACCACGTCTGTACAGTGTGTCAAGCAATGATAACTCCTAATCTAGATTACTGCAACCTGATAGTGCATGGACTTCCCAAAAGTACAACTCAGACCCTGCAGCTAGCGCAAAATACTGAGCACGACTCATCACCGGATCCAAAAGACGAGAGCATATCACTCCAGTCCTAAAAACCCTTCATTAGCTACCCATACAATCCCGAATAAAATACAAATCAATAATGCTACCATTCAAGACCATGCACAATCAGTCCGCTGAATGCTTAAAACAGCTAATTCAGATGGCCCGAAATACTCGATCAAGGAGGAAGAAACACCAAAACACCCTCTCAACTACATCTATCAAGATCAATACATCTCAAACAGCAATCCAAATTCAAATACTTCAGCCCGTCCCTCTGGAACTCACTCCCACACCAATTAAGATCAATTAAGGAGACTGACGACTTCCGGAAAAAGCTAAAAACTCATCTATTCACCGAATACTTCGGTACAACACTAAATACACAACATTAACACTCAAATACTAATACCAATGATCCCTCCCACGTCATCATATACTACTAAAACAGAGTACCCTATACTACAAATGTAAATAGCTGTTAAAATGTTACATAGTTCAATGTTGTGATGTATATTTATAATGTCAGCTGTTCTATGTAAAATCTTTCTGTTCAATGTAAAACGCCTTGATAACACTGAAAGGTGGTATATAAGAAATGCCAAATAAATAAATACTGTGTATGTTTTCTATTAAATCTCTGTCCACTATTTCTCCTTGTGAAGGAGATCTGTATATCATACAGTGCAAATGGATTTCCCTTTCCCTCTTTCCAGTTTAACTCATAGTGCCTCTTCGCTCCTTTTTAAGTCCTATAATTCTATAGATTTAATTTTTTTCCCCAGCCATGGTTATCCATGAACCATGTCCCCATAACCACCACTAAATCCAAGTTAGCGTCGTCCTTTAAAGGCTCAACATCTGGGATCTTATTTCCCTTATTACAGGCATTTGCGCACAGCGCTTTCCAAATGTTGCCCGTTTTACGCATTTCTACAGAGGTATTTAATGTTTTACTTACCGGGGGGGGGGGGGGGGGGGTTTCTTTACCCATCCTCAACGATCTCCAAAATGACCTCCAGAACCCAAGCATCCAAAATTATCTAGGCCAAGGCACGGTAAAAGTGCTGCAGACACTCGCTTTATCAGCTGTACCCTTCCAAAACCCCCAAACCTTCACAGAGAAGACCTGCAGGCCCCCATTCCTATTTAACACTACAGCGGCCTCAAAAAAGCTGTCACTTAGGGAGAAACCTGGACCTCTGCGAGCTACTAGATCTAGCAGACCAAAACATCACAGTCATGCCCCTGCCCCCAGGAGGAAGTCCCCTGCCATAGCCTTTGGTAACCAAAGGACCTTAGAGTCCTCTAGGTCAGTGGTTCCCAACACAGTCTTCGGGTACGACCAGGCCAGTCAAGTTTTCAAGATATCCACAATGAATATGCATGAGACAGAACTGCATGCAGATCTCTCTCATGCATATTAATTGTGGATATCCTGAAAACCTGGCTGGCCTGGGGGTACCCGAGGACAGGGTTGGGAATCACTGTTCTAGGTCCTTGACCAGCTTCTCCAAATCCTCATGAAACAGTAACTGCCCCATGAAAGGGGTTTTTTGCTAAGCTGCGTCTTCGAGGCTATATCTGCGGACCACTTCCACAGCCACAGAAACCATCGAGCAGCTGCAACCATGACCACATTCTTCGTGAATGCGTGAAGCAAATCATAAAGCAGATCAGCCAAATAGGCCAAACCGGATTCCAGCCTGGCCGCTTCCACCAGACTTGCAGACTCCACAAGGGACCTTCCTCTTGGATCCTCTGTGATAGTCTCAGGCAGTCCCTGGTTTCTTATGCCCTGCACACAGATCTCTAAGGACTGCTTAAGTAAGGACTCAATCTTCCTATCCTGCGACTCCTTCAAGGCAGCCCCACCTTCTACAGGCATGGTTGTTTTCCCAGCGACTGCTACTGTAGACACAACTTCTACGTCTCCTGAGAAGGAATGGGATAAAGCTTTGTCATGCTCCTGGTGACACTCAACTCTGCATCTGGAGACTTCTACTCGGCTGCAATTATTTCCTTTATCACCCTATGATAGGGAAAAAACCTTGGTGGCTTCTGGATACCCTCCAGTAGCGGATCCCTCACCATATCCATGGGTTCCGGCCAGGGCTCCTCAACTGCAACACTGCCGTTTGTGATATAAGGGAGGACAGCTCGCCCAAATGAAAAATCCACATCATTGGACCTCACCCTCCTCCAATTCCAAGGTCCTCTAAAAGGTCAGAGGGCCCCTGAAGAGGCCACAAGGAGTCCAGCAACCCCATGGAGGCTGCTTAGCCATCCTCCACCAGCAGCTCCTTGCGTGGATGCTTCGCTGCCACAAGGGTGGTGGAAAGGGTCCCCCCTCCCCAAGCCGGGTGTCCCCCCACAGCCCTGCTTTAAGCAGAAAGCCTAATGTAATAAAAGTACAAATTCTGGGGTAAAGGAAGAGATTCCCCATCTTCAACACTTCTCTGCAACTGCCAAATTCTGCACCCCTTGCAGCACTGGAGTCTCCTTTATTTATTTATTTATTTACATTCTCTTATATACCGCGCTATTCTGCATCAGTGCGGTTTACATTGAACAAACTGAAATTACATTGAACAGGGCATTATAAACTTGGAGATAACTATTTTACAGGGAACATGGGCTATGGAGGGTTAAGTGGCTTGCCCAAGACCACAAGAAGCACCTGTGGGACTAGGAACCCCAGTCCTTCCGGCCCAAGGTTGCTGTCCTCTAGTGGGATTTGAACCCCTGACCTTCCGGCCTGAAGTACCTTCTTGCCCCAACCACTAGGCCACTCCTCCACTCCTTGAGTTACAATGACTACCGCTGAAATAGCAGTGGATCCCACCAATAAACTCGGGCCTCCACGCCTCACAGGAGTGCAACCAGGGTCACTGGGAGCTCCACCGATTGTTCCCCTACCCTACAGGGCTGTTCAAAAGAAGATCTGCAGTTGCAGTGCCTTCCTTTACATAGCCACAGCACAGCCCTGCTTCGAAGAGATGTGCCCAACAGCAGCTGCGATCTTCTAGGTTGACTATGTGTCAGCAGCCTTCATGGCAGACACTCCCCATTGGCATGCACCCACTGCCAGCACCAGACCACAGCTTACCAGTCAGTCACACCAGGAGACCCATTGTATTGCCACTGCTGCTCTGCAAAAACCTCTGGAGCTCTGACACTTAAAAAAATCGGGGAAGCTTGCAAGTTCAAACAAAGGGCTCAACTTCTGGCCCCCTTCCCAAAGGTTAGGGAGGAGGAAAAAGGGAGCTGCGAGGTGTGGCTAGGAGAGGAGGGGAGGGACCTGGACCACTGGGTTCTGTATCCTCAGGCCCACTGGAACAAAGCTACTGTGACCCAATGCCACCAGAATTCCAGTCCCAGTCTGCACAGGCTAAGCTCATCATTATCTATTGGAGAATGAGAAATACTGGCTGAGGATAGTTTGCAGAGGCTCCTTATAGAGCTGGGTTTTCAGCTGTGTGTCTCAGTCTCCATCTGCTGGTAGGTGAGCATAACTCACGTGTTTGGACTGGACTGGCGTGACGATTAGGAAACCGAGGATCATCATCGTCATTTGTAAAGCACACAAAATAGACAATCTCTACTTCTTGGCGTGTATAATCTAGTTAAGACAGACAAAATTAGACTCAGACACAAACAAATCAGAGGCGTAGAGTTGAAACAGTGCTACTATGACTGGAAGTTGCTGAAAACTCATAGGTTACTGTCAACAAGAGATTCCATCATCATGATAGGGAAGAGCTGAATCAGGTAGGGAAATATGGTAGGGAATAAATAATGAAGGGGCTTTTTTCAATGAGTAAGCCTGCAAGTTATTCGGCACTTTATCAGCATACATAAGAAAATCCAGAAAAAGAATTGTATGGGAGAGAAATAAAATCAGAAAAATCACGGCTTAATCCTTTAACAGAAATGAAGGTGAAAAAACATGCAAAAAATCAAGACACTATCCGCTACCCCTTCTTAGGTGCCAGAGAACAGCACTGAAAGAGAAACCGCAAATACTGACATTAAGAATCACAATGCTGCTTTAAAAAAATGGAAGTGGGGCTGAAAAGCCTATTTAACCTTTCATTCAAAGCCAAGGACTCATGTGCTTCTTACCTTTCTCTTCCTTGCCTGAAAATCAGTAATGTCCAAGCTACACCGTTCCGGAGTCTGCAAACATCAGAGAATCAAACAGTCATTAACAAAGCAACTTATTAAAACAGGCCTTGACAAAATTTCTTGGCATCTAGGAGCCAGCCACCGAAAGCTAGATCTACAATGCATGCCTCCACCCCCCAAAAAGGTGTATCGAAATTACTTTATGTTTTAGGGTCTGATTTATAAAAGCTTAATAAATCAGGCTCTTAATTGGCCATTTCACAGTGCCAACAGAAGGCAATGGCATCACTCCTCCTCCTCCCTCTATTTCCTCTCCCATCACTGCCACTGACCCTTTAAGCTGTACCTGTGTGGGGGTGGGGTGCTTGCATGCGAGTGTGGCTGTGGCGCTTGCATATGTATGGTGGGAGAAGGGTGTGCCTTTTGCACACACACATCCCCATGCATTCATCTCTTCACCTTCCAACAGCTTGCACTATTCCCCCACCCCGACTCCAACCCCTCACCTACTGTCTCTCTCCCACCCTATCACTATTTCACTTCCCAGACACACTCTTCGTTTCCCCTCCTCGTGCATTCATCTCCTGCCCTCCAACCCCCTTCCGTTATTTTAAAAAAACAACAAAAAAAAAAAAAAACCACACCCACTCTGCTGCCCCTTTAAAATTTCTTCATCTGTCTGTGCCCCCTAATTTTTTTTCCCTTGCGGGCTCTGGCAGCACTTCTGCCACAATCGTGCCCTTTGGCCCATAAGCAATAAGATCCCTGAAGGCAGACAACGCTGACCCTCATGTACTCTGAGCTGGCGCCTATCGAACCCTGCACTAAAGGACATCATTTATGTAAAGAAAAGAAAGAAAAAAGATATAAAAAACTAGCTTACAAGTGACAATGGAGATGATCCAACAGAGGGAATTCTTTTAGCATCCTGAATTAAAAATAAATGAAAAACATCAAAAATCAGGGACAAAGTTACAAAATGGTTCTCAACATTGTTTTTATTTTAACAAACACGCAGCAGACTACAATATAAATCAGACTGACACAGTTCTGATTACAACCCTCATTACAAGTGCCAGGGTTTTCCTTCATACCCACCCCTCAATGGCACAGTACCCTCCTTACCTTCTTTCACCAGGCTAGGGCCCCGCGACATGCTCTGATTTGGCGAGGAAACAATTTACAGTACCTTATCTTACAGAACTGTGTCTCATATAGAGAATTTTTACCACCTCAAGGAGCAGAACCTAATAATCCTAGTGCAGTGAGTTTGTGTCAACCTAAATTATGGAGTTTCTTTCTACCTTTTTCTTCCATTTTCAATTTTTTAATTTGTCTATATTCTGTACACCACCCTGCTGCTTATATGAAGGGCAGTTAAGCAAACCGAATAAACATAAAACCCTCTAGACGCATTGAATATACAGATCAATATGTATGCCAGAGGGCACAAAAGTTCAGTCCTCGATGGATGCAAACAGGCAAGGGTTTCAGGATATCCAATGAATATGCCTGAGAGATATCCATACATACTACTTCCATTGTATATAAATCTTGTGTGCATATTCATTAGGGAAATCCTGAAAATCCTCGCCTGTTTGTATCCTTCGAGAGCTGAATTTCTGCACCCCTAACTTATACACACATACATAGACATAAGAGTAATTTTATAAGGGGTGCATACTTTTAGGAACCAAGGACATGACTAACTGGGATTTAATTTAGTCATTTACATGCATGTTAACCACATAGCTCACATCCTGGCTGTGTGGAAGGTGTCATCGAAAGCGTTTTGGTTTCCTGGATGATTTTCCAAGGGCTGCAGAGCAGAGATGGCATCCATATGTCCAAGAAGGGTCTTAGTGTCTTCAGCAGCAGACTGGCTAATCTACTGAAGAGGGCTTTAAACTAGATTTGTTGGGGATGGGTGAAGAAAGCCCCCAGATAAGTGAAACATTAAATACCTCTGTAGAAAAGGGTAAATGGGACATCATCTGGAAAGCAGTGTATATAAATACTCATAGCATGGGGAATAAGATCCCAGATGTTGAGGCTTTAATAGAAGAAGCTGTATTGGATTTAGTGGTGGTTATGGAGACATGGTTCATGGACAACCATAGCAGGGATGTAAATATACCTGGCTATATTTCATTCAGGAAGGACAAGGTAGGAAGAAGGGGAGGAGGTGTGGCACCACATGTAAAAATATTATTAAAGCAATAGAATTACAGGGCTTCAAAGGGAGGGAGGAGGCACTGTGGGTTAAAGTAGAAAGAGGGAAAGGGAAATCCATTTGCATTGGTGTGATATACAGAGCTCCCTCACAGGATTTAATAGAAGATATACAGAGTATTACCAGGAAAGGAGACGTGCTGATAGGTGATTTCAATATGCTGAATGTTGACTGTCACATTCCTGCTGCAGTGTCATCTAGAAGTAAGGAGATCCTAGATTCTCTATAGGGAGAACAATTCCGGCAACTGGTAACAGAACCCACACGTGAAGGGCCATACTGGACTTGGTGCTTACCAATGGGGAAAGCGTTTCTGATGTTATAGTGGGAGGTCATCTCACATCCAGTGATCACTAGATGATGTGGTTCAGTATTAGGATTAGGGCTGATAAAGTCCACTCAAAAGCAAGGGTCTTAGACTTTAAGAAAAATAACTTTGCCAAGATGGGACAATATCTCAAGAAGTTGTTAGCAGGATGGGAAGAGTTTGTGTATGTAGAAAAACAATGGGCAAAACTGAAAGGAGATTTTTTAAGGGCAACAAACCTTTGTTAGAAAGGTAAGGAAAAGGAGGCTACTATGGTACTCAAAAGAACATAGTAACATAGTAAATGACGGCAGATAAAGCACAGTTACTTACCTGTAACAGGTGATCTCTGGGAACAACAGGAATAAGTCTTCACATATGGGTATCGTCGGTACCGACGGAGACTGCGCGGAAACGCTCCCCAACATCCAGTAAGAAAGCTTTTGGGGGCATCCCACAGTGCCTGCGCGCTGCCTTCCCGCCTTTCCCAACCGCCTCTCTCTAGTTCGAGTTTTAAAGCTGAGACTAAGAGAGAGAGAGAGGGGAAAGAAAGATAGAGAGAGAGATACAAATCCTAGGGGAGGTGGGTGGGTTGTGAAGACTTATTCCTGCTGTTCCCAGAGATCACCTGTTACAGGTAAGTAACTGTGCTATCTCCAGGAACAAGCAGGAATGAGTCTTCACATATAGGGACTCCCTAGCTAAATTTGCCTGGGAGATCTCCAAGGTTATGAGACCCTGGGAAGGGCTCTACCTCCTCCTATGGATCTCAGGCATCCATCCAGGGAAGGAGGGCAGGAGTTGATTAAGAATGGAACAGGTGTTTGAGAACAGCCTGACCAAACAAGGCATCCCGGCGGGAGTCCTTGTCCAAGCAGTAATGGGCTGTGAAGGTATGAACCGAGGCCCAGGTTGCCGCTCGATAGATTTGGTCGATGGACACAGAATTTAGATGAGCCATTAAGGCAGCCATGGCTCTCACATTGTGAGCTGTGACATGGCCCTCCAGAGAAAGGTTTCTACTCTGGTAGGCGAAAGAAATACACTGAGCAATCCAGTTGGACAGTGTTCTTTTAGAGACTGGAAGTCCTAAATGAGAAGGATCAAAAGCAACAAAGAGTTGAGAAGACTTTCTATTTTGCTGTGTTCTTTGTAAGTAAAGTACAGTTACTTACCTGTAACAGGTGATCTCTGGGAACAGCAGGAATAAGTCTTCACATATGGGTATCGTCGGTACCGACGGAGCCTGCGCGGAAACGCTCCCCAACATCCAGTAAGAAAGCTTTTGGGAGCATCCCACAGTGCCTGCGCGCTGCCTTCCCCCCTTTCCTAACTGCCTCTCTCCAGTTCGAGTTTTAAAGCTGAGACAAAGAGAGAGAGAGAGGAAAGGAAAGATAGAGAGATACAACTCCTAGGGGAGGTGGGTGGGTTGTGAAGACTTATTCCTGCTGTTCCGAGAGATTACCTGTTACAGGTAAGTAACTGTGCTATCTCCAGGAACAAGCAGGAATGAGTCTTCACATATGGGGACTCCCCAGCTAGAGATGCCTGGGAGATCACCCAGATTGTGAGTCCCTGGAAAGGGCTGCACCTGCACCCATGAATCTCAGGCATCCAGTCAGGGATGGAGGGTAGGAGTTGATTAGGTATGGAACAGGTGTTTGAGAACAGCCTGACCAAACAAGGCATCCCGGCGGGAGTTCTTGTCCAAGCAGTAATGGGCTGTGAAGGTATGAACCGATGCCCAGGTGGCCGCACAACAGATTTGGTCGATGGACACAGAGGTAAGATGAGCCATAGAGGCTGCCATGGCCCTCACATTGTGAGCTGTGACATGGCCTTCCAAAGGTTCTTACTCTGGTAGGCAAAGAAAATACACTGAGCAATCCAATTCGACAGAGTTCTCTTAGAGACTGGAAGTCCTAAATGAGAAGGATCAAAAGCAACAAAAAGTTGAGGGGACTTTATATGTTGCTGTGTCCTTTGTAAGTAGAAAGCAAGTGCTCTTTTGCAATCCAGGGTATGAAGATTCCTCTCTGCACTTGATGCATGAGGTCCTGGAAAAAAGACAGGTAAATACATCTCCTGGTTCAGATGAAAAGGTGAGACCACTTTAGGCATAAAGTGTGGATTAGTTCTGAGGACTACCTTGTCATGATGGAACCTTGTATAAGGAGGATTAGCCACTAAAGCTTGCAACTCACTGATACGGCGAGCTGAGGTGACTGCAATGAGAAAAATAACCTTCCAGGAAAGGAATTTCAAGGAGGTAGTGGCTAAGGGTTCAAAGGGTGGCTTCATAAGCTGGCCAAGAACCAGATTCAAGTCCCATGCCACTGGAGGTGGTCTAATGGGAGGTTTAGTCAAAAGAAGGCCTCTCATGAATCTTGCTATAAGAGGATGAGAGGAAATAGGTTGTCCATTGAGAGGCTTAAGGGATGTTGCAATAGCACTCAAATGTACTCTGATTGAATTTGTTTTAAGGCCTACATGGGATAAATGCAGCAAATAGTCTAGTAAAGAATTCAAAGGTATTGCAAGAGGGTTGAGACCCTTCTCTGCACACCAAATGGAAAACCTTTTCCATTTAAAAGCATAGGAACGTCTGGTGGAAGGCTTTCTGGAAGCATGAAGGATATCCTTCACTTGCTGAGAAAGGTGTAAATCCTGAAGTTCTAGGCCTTCAGCAACCAGGCTCTGAGATGAAGAGATTGAGGATTTGGGTGCCACAAGGATCCCTCCTCCTGGGAGAGGAGATCTGGAGCAGACCCCAGGTCCAGGGAGGGAGCTTGAGAGAGATGCAGAAGTAGAGGGTACCACACTTGGCGTGGTCAATGTGGTGCTATGAGTATCATAGACCCCTTGTCTCTCTAAAGCTTGAACAGAGTTTTGGGGATGAGGGGAATAAGTGGAAAGGCATAGAGGAAGTCTTGCCCCCAATGAAGGAGGAAGGCATCCCTGGCCTGAACTCCCTGACATGGAATCCTGGAACAAAACCGGGGAAGTTTGGCATTCCACGGACTTGCAAACAGGTCTGTCTGGGGTACCCCAAATCCGAAAAATCCTGGCTATCTGGTCCCCATGGAGGGACCATTCGTGTGGAAGCAGAACTCGACTGAGTCTGTCTGCCCAAGAGTTTTGAACCCCTGGAAGATACACTGCCATGAGATGGATTTGATGCTCTCTGGCGAAGGCCCACAATTTGAGAGCTTCGTTGCAAAGCGACAGAGAGCCAGTCCCTCCCTGCTTGTTCACGTAGAACATGGCTACCTGGTTGTCCGTGTGGATGAGGACTGTCTTTGTAGCTGAGCAGGGTGTGGAAGACTGAGAGCCAGAAAGATTGCTCTGAGCTCTAAGAGTTTGATATTGTAGAGCTGTCTCCTGTGGAGACCAGATGCCTTGGGTCGAGAGATCTTGTAGATGAGCTCCCCAACCCTTTGGAGAGGCATGTGTTGTAAGGGTTGCTTGGGGTAACACCTGTTGAAAGGGTGACCCCAGCAACAGATTTTGAGTGGACTTCCACCAGTGGAGGGACCAAAAGAGGCGACTGGAGGTTGCTATTTTGTCTGACAGGCAACCTGATGCCCGAGTCCATTGGGTGGATAGGGTCCCCTGAGCTGCCCTCATGTGAAGGCGAGCGTAAGGGACCACATGCACCGTGGATGCCATGTGGCCTAAGAGTTGTAACATCCCTCGAGCAGTTAAATGGGATTTTAACTGAATCTGGGAGGCTAACTGCACCAAGCGTAGGCAACGGGCCTGGGGAAGATAGGCCTTTGCAGTTGTGGTATCCAGTAAGACCCCTATGAACGCTAGAGACTGAGTAGGGGTGAGATGGGATTTTGGAATGTTGATTACCAGTCCCAGATACTGAAGAACACGCCTTGTGCAGGTCAGGGAAGTCTGGGCCTCTGACTGGGATGGAGCTCGGATGAGCCAGTCGTCCAGATATGGGAATACGAATATTCCTAGTGCGCGCAGAAATGCAGCTACTATTGCCATGCATTTTGTGAACACTCTTGGAGCAGAGGCCAGACCAAAAGGAAGCACTTTGTATTGGTAGTGCTTTCCTTGGTAAAGGAACCGAAGGAACCTTCTGTGTGTTGGATGGATGAGAACATGGGTGTACGCATCCTTGAGATCTAGAGAACAAAGCCAGTCCTGACTCTGGAGGTATGGAAGGAGAGTTCCGAGAGAGATCATCTTGAATTTCTCCTTGCATAGAAACTTGTTCAATTCTCTGAGATCTAGTATGGGTCTGTAGCAAACCGTTTTCTTTGGAATGAGAAAATAGGGGGAGTAGAACCCTGAGCCCTGTTGAAGAAGGGGTACTTCTTCTATTGCCCCTTGGGCAAGAAGGGTAGCAATCTCTTGACCTAAAAGGTTGAGGAGAGATGTTGGAGAATTGAACTGTTTCACCATGGTGTGAGGAGGAAGGTTTAAGAAATGAAGCTTGTACCCATCTCGTATGATGGAGAGGGTCCTTTGCTCTGCTGTGATTTGTTCCCATCTGGGAGCAAAGTGAGCTAACCTTCCTGGGATGGTGAGAGGCTCTGGATGTTCTAGAGCCAGAAAGGCTAAGTTCTCTAGTGGAAAGTCAAAGGCCCTGAGGAGGCTGAGGCTGTTGGGCCGTAGCAGTCCTCGCAGCCTGAGACTTGGCCTGTTTTGGTTGTTGCTGTCTCTTTGTAGCAAAACGACCTTGGGAAGAGGCCTGACCATAACCTGAAGAAAATTTCCCTTTTTTTGGGAAAGATCCTTTCTTGAACAACCTCTTTTTAAAAGGAGCAGTAGTAGACTTTGAAAGTCTATCTAAAGCAGAATTTTCAGCATCCATCTGGTTGGCCTTTGCTTGCCAATCTTTGCCAAAGAGGATTTCTCCTGTACAGGGAAGGTTACCTAGACCATCCTGTACCCAGGATTCCAAATCAGAGGCTTGTAACCAAACAACTCTGCGTGCACCTATGGCAATAGCCGAGGCTCTACTGGCACCCTCAAAAGAGTCAAAGGCTGCACGGTTGGAAAACTTGGATACATCCTGTGCCTGTTTAAGCCAGGTGATAAATTCTTCTCTCATCTTCTGACATAAAAGGAGATAAGGTTTGCAGATGATCTGTAACTTCTTTTAGAAACATCCCCATATAGAGACTATAGGAGTTGATTCTGGCTACAAGCATACTGTCCTGGAAGATTTTCCTGCCAAAGGCATCTAGGGTTCTGCATTCTCTTCCTGGAGAAGCAGAGGAGTGCCTTTTTGTACTCTTGATCTTTTTCATAGCAGACTCTACCACAATGGAGTGGTGAGGAAGCTGACTCTTATGAAACCCAGGACAAGGAGGAACACGATACATGGTGTACCACCTTCGGGAATGAGGGGAGGTGGAAAGAGGAGTCTCCCATATGCCCAACATGTGATCATAAAGAATCTCATGTACTGGTAAGGTGGCTGCCTCTTTAGGTGCCTTAGGATATTGTAGGATATCTAATTTTTTGGCTCTAGGTTCAGTTTCAGAGGCCACTGAGATGGACAGGCCTTTGGCCACCTCCCTAATGAAGTCCTGAAAAGACAAGTCTTCAGGAGGAGACATTCTCCTTTTTGGAGAAGAGGGTTCCTGAGGAAGGATCCCCGATGCTTCAATTGAGGCCTCTGATGTATCAGAGTCTTCAGAGGAATCGAAGTATCAACAGTCTGGATGCTCTCGTAGAGCCCGATACGCGTACCGGGAGGTATCGACATCGGGAGTAATCGGTACCGAGTCGGTACTGATAGGCATCACTGGATAGCGTACCGCTGCCGTCGATGCTGATGTCGATGCAAGCGGTACTGGTATCGGAACTGATTTTGGATCCGGTACCAGAATCGGTACCGGTACTGACAACGGGGTTTGTTGCGGTACCGCAGGCGTCGCAGCTTGTATGAATGCCGTGATGGCACGCTGCATGGTCAGAATATTCTGATCCATCGACACCACCAATGTCTGGATGTCGGTACCGGTGTTAACCGCCGGTACCCCAGAACATTGTAACAGGTGATCAGTCGAGGCCGAGCCATCGATGTCAACCTGTGACCCCATAGGTAGAGCTTTGGAAGCCGGAGCCTCCCGCCGGGGTAATTTTGCCGGTGTGGATTCCTCAAGAGTAAGCCCGGGGGCATCTCGATACTTAGAGGGAGATGAACTCTTTGAGGACCGGCCAGATTTAAGTTTGGTTACCTGAGATCCATGGGATGAAGAAGCAGCCCTGGAAGACGTCGATGCCACAGAAGCTGCATCGGAGGGAAACAGGGTACTGAGCTTGGCTGCCCGATTTTGTAACCCTCTCTTAGACATCATAGAACAGGACTCACAATCCGCTATGGAGTGGTCAGGACCTAAACATTTTAGACACCAGTCATGGGTGTCTGTGACAGAAATAGTGCTACTGCACTTCGTGCACTTTTTAAACCCGGAGGCGGGTTTTTCCATGAGAAAAAATATATCTGTAGGCCTAAGGACCCAGAAGAAAAAATGCATTGTAGTGTTTTGTTTTTTTTAAAAGAAAGAAAAAAGACCGGTGGTAGCGGTCCGGAATCGAGAAGGCAGACACGCGACTAAAGAAAAATAAAAGAAAATAAGAAATTCTTCAGCGGTGACAGGAAACACGACCTGCTGGCTCCGCAGAAAAGAAGAACTGGAGAGAGGCAGTTAGGAAAGGCGGGAAGGCAGCGCACAGGCGCTGTGGGATGCTCCCAAAAGCTTCCAACGATACCCATATGTGAAGACTCATTCCTGCTTGTTCCTGGAGATAAAGCAAGAGCTCTCTTACAATCCAAGGTATGAAGATTCCTCTCTGCACTTGATGCATGAGGTCCTGGAAAAAAGACAGGTAAATATACCTCATGGTTCAGATGAAAAGGCGAGACCACTTTAGGCATAAAGTGTGGATTGGTCCTGAGGACTACCTTATCATGATGGAACCTTGTATAAGGTGGATTAGCACCAAAGCTTGCAATTCACTGATGCGGCGTGCTGAGGTGACTGCAATGAGAAAAATAACCTTCCAAGAAAGAAATTTCAAGGAGGTGGTGGCTAAAGGTTCAAAGGGTGGCTTCATGAGCTGGCCAAGAACCAGATTTAAGTCCCATGCCACTGGAGATGGTCTAATGGGAGGTTTAGTTAAAAGAAGGCCTCTCATGAATCTTGCTATAAGAGGATGAGAGGAAATAGGTTGTCCATTGAGAGGCTTGAGGGACGCTGCAATAGCACTCAAATGGACTCTTACTGAATTCGTTTTCAGACCTGCATGGGATAGATGCAGGAGATACTCTAGTAGAGAATTCAGAGGTATTGCAAGAGGGATTAGACCCTTCTCTGAACACCAAATGGTAAATCTTTTCCATTTGAAAGCATAGGAACATCTAGTAGAAGGCTTTCTGGAGGCATGAACATCTCTGACTTGCTGAGGAGATGAAAATCTTGAAGGTCTAAGCCCTCAGCAACCAAGCCCTGAGATGGAGCGACTGGGGGTTTGGGTGCCATAATGTTCCCTCTTCCTGGGATAGAAGGTCTGGTGTGAAGTCCAAGTCCAGGGAGGGAGCTTGAGAGAGATGCAGAAGTAGAGGGTACCGCACTTGGCGTGGCCAATGTGGTGCTATGAGGACCATGGTCCCTCGATCTCTCTGAAGCTTGAATAGTGTTTTGGGAATTAGGGGAATTGGTGGAAAGGCATAAAGGAAGTCTTGACCCCAGTGAAGGAGGAAGGCATCCTTGGCCTGAACTCCCTGACAAGGAATTCTGGAACAGAACCGGGGAAGTTTGGCATTCCACGGACTTGCAAAAAGGTCTATGTCCGGGGTTCCCAAAATTCGAAAAATCCTGGCTACCTGGTCCACGTAGAGGGACCATTCGTGTGGAAGCAGAACTCGACCGAGTCTGTCCGCCCAAGAGTTTTGAACGCCTGGAAGATATACTGCCAGAAGATGGATGTGATGCTCTCTGGCGAAGGCCCACAGTCGCAAAGCTTCGTTGCAAAGCGACAGAGAGCCAGTCCCGCCTTGCTTGTTCACATAGAACATGGCTACTTGGTTGTCCGTATGAATGAGCACTGTCCTGTAGCTGAGCAGGGTATGGAACACTCTGAGAGCTAAGAATATTGCTCTGAGTTCCAATAGATTGATATGCAGAGAAGTCTCCTGTGGAGAACAGATGCCCTGGTTGGAGAGATCTTGTAAATGAGCTCCCCAACCCTTTGGAGAAGCATCTGTTGTGAGAGTTGCTTAGGGTAGTGGTTGCTGAAAAGGGACCCCCAGCAACAGGTTTTGAGAGGACTTCCACCACTGGAGAGACCAAAAAAGGCGACTGGAGTTTGCTATTTTGTCTGACAGGCAACCTGATGCCTGAGTCCATTGGGTGGACAAAGTCCATTGAGCTGCCCTCATGTGAAGGCGAGCATATGGAACCACATGCACGGTGGATGCCATGTGGCCTAATAGTAGTAACATCTCTCGAGCAGTTAAGTGGGACTTTAACTGAATCTGGGAGGCTAACTGCACAAGACGTAGGCAACAAGCCTGAGGAAGATAGGCCCTTGCAGTTGTGGTATCCAGCAAGGCCCCTATGAACTCCAGAGACTGAGTAGGGGTGAGATTGGATTTTGGGATGTTTATTACTAGTCCCAAATACTGAAGGATACGCATTGTGCAGGTTAAGCAAGTCTGGGCCTCTGACTGGGATGGGGCTCGAATGAGCCAGTCCTCCAGATATGGGAATACAAATATTCCCAGAGTGCGGAGAAATGCAGCTACTACTGCCATGCATTTCGTGAACACCCTTGGTGCAGAGGCCAGACCGAAAGGAAGCACCCTGTATTGGTAGTGCTATCCTTGAAAAAGAAACCGAAGGAACCTTCTGTGTGTTGGATGGATGAGGACATGGGTGTACGCATCCTTGAGATCTAGAGAACAAAGCCAGTCCTGACTGAAGGTATGGAAGCAGAGCCCCTAGAGAAATCATTTTGAATTTCTCCTTGAATAGAAACTTGCTCAATTCTCTGAGATCTAATATGGGTCTGTAGCCCCCTGTTTTCTTTGGGATAAGAAAATAAGGGTAGTAGAACCCTGAGCCCTGTTGAAGAAGAGGTACTTCTTCTATAGCCCCTTGGGCAAGAAGGGTAGCAATCTCCTGACCTAGAAGGTTGAGGAGAGATATTGGAGAATTGACCTGTTTCACCATGGTGTGAAAAGGAAGGCTTAAGAAATGAAGCTTGTACCCTTCCTTTATGATGGAGAGGGTCCATTGCTCTGCTGTGATTTGCTCCCATCTGGGAGCAAAGTAAGTCAACCTTCCTGGAATGGTGAGGGGCTCTGGTTTTTCCAGAGCTAGAAAGGCTAAGTTCTCTAGTTGCAAGTCAAAGGCCCTGAGGAGGTTGAGGCTGCTGGGCTGTGGTAGGCCTGGCAGCCTTTGACTTGGCCTGTTTAGGTGGTTGCTGACGTTTTGCAGCAAAACGACCTGCAGAAGATGTCTGCCCATGAGCAGGATAATATCTTCCCTTCTTAGAAAAAGATGTCTTTTTGAACAATCTTTTCTTAACAGGGGCAGAGGTAGACTTTGAAAGTCGATCCAAAGCAGAGTTCTCAGCATCCATCTGAGTGGCCTTTGCTTGCCAATCCCTGCCAAACAGGTTTTCACCTGTACAAGGAAGGTTTCCCAACTCATCTTGGACCCAGAGTTCCAAATCAGAGGCTTGTAACCAAGCAATTCTGCGTGCACCTATGGCAATAGCCGTGGCTCTGCTTACACACTCAAAAGAATCAAAGGCTGCACGGCTGGAGAATTTGGAAACATCTTGGGCATGTTTGAGCCAAGTGAGAAATTCTTGCCTTTTATCTTCTGAAATAAAAGGAGCTAAAGTCTGCAGATGATCTGTGACTTCTTTTAGAAACATCCCCATATAGAGACTATAGGAGTTGATTCTGGCAGCAAGCATATTGGCCTGTAAAATCCTTCGGCCAAAAGCATCTAGAGTCCTACATTCACGTCCTGGAGGGTTAGATGAGTGTCTCTTTGCACTCTTTATTTTCTTCATAGCAGACTCAACCACAATAGAGTGGTGAGGAAGCTGAGTCTTATGAAAACCAGGACAGGGAGGGACATGATACATGGTGTCTAACCTACGAGAATGAGGAGAGGTGGTGAGAGGAGTCTCCCACATGCCCAACATGAGATCATAAAGAATCTCATGAATAGGTAAGGTAGCTGCTTCCTTAGGAGCCTTAGGATATTGCAAAATATCTAACTGCTTGGCTCTAGGCTCTGACTCAGAGGCCACTGTGATGGAGAGGCCTCTAGCCACTTCCCTAATGAAGTCTTGAAAAGACAAGTCCTCTGGAGGAGACATTCTTCATTTTGGAGAAGCAGACTCCTGAGGAAGAAGTACCGGTGCATCGACAGAAACCTCCGACTCAGAGTCTTCGGAGGAATCGAAGTATCGCCTGTCTGAATGCTCCTGTAAAGCCCGATACGCGTACCGAGTGGGATCGACATCGGGAGTAAGCGGTACCGGTTTGGTAGCGATGGGCATCATAGGACAGGGTACTGTTGCAGTCGACACCGAAGCCGATGTCGATGCAATCGGTACCGGCACCGGGAACGGTGCCGGTGCCGGGGTCGGTACCGGCAACAGAGATTGTTGCGGTACCGGAGGCGTCGAAGCCTGCATAAACGCCTTAAGGGTGCGCTGCATGGACAGAATTTTCTGATCCATCGACGCCACCAAAGTCTGGATGTCGGTACCAGTGGAGGCCACCGGTACCCCAGAACACGGCAACAGGTGATCGGTCGAGGCTGAGCAATCGATGTCAACCTGTGACCCTATAGACAATGCTTTGGAAACCGGAACTTCCTGCCGGGGTAATTTTGCCGGAGCGGAATCCTCGAGGACAAGCCCGGAGGCATCTCGATGCTTAGAGGGAGATTTGCCCTTCGAGGACCAGCTAGATTTATGTTTGGTTACCTGAGATCCATGGGAGGAAGCAGCATCCCTGGAAGACGTCGATGCCACCGAGGCTGCATCAAAGGGAAACAGGGTACTGAGCTTGGCTGCTCAGTTCTGCCAACCTCTCAGACATCATGGTGCAGGACACACAATCCGTGATGGAATGGTCAGGACCCAAACATTTCAGACACCAATCATGGGTGTCGGTGACAGAAATAGTACCGCCACATTTTGTGCACTTTTTGAACCCGGAAGCGGGCTTCTCCATGAGCAGAAAATATTTAGGCCTAAGGCCCAAAATGAAAAAGCACAGCTGAATAAAGAAAAGGGTTTTTTGTTGGGGTTTTTTTAGCGAAAAAAGAAAAAAAAGACCAGCGGTACCGGTCTGACGTCGAAGGCAGACGCGACACAGAAAAATAAAGAAAAAAAATAAAGAACTTCTTCTGCGGTGACAGGAACACGACCTGCTGGCTCCGCGGAAAAGAAGAACTGGAGAGAGGCGGTTGGGAAAGGCGGGAAGGCAGCGCATGCTCCCAAAAGCTTTCTTACTGGACGCTGGGGAGCGTTCCCGCGCAGGCTCCGTCGGTACCGACGATACCCATATGTGAAGACTCATTCCTTCTTGTTCCTGGAGATAGACCAGTATGAAGTAGTTGTAAAGGTGAAAAAAAAAAGAAAGAGGGTGGCCGTCATATAAAATACAAGAGATCACAGAATGAGGAAGACAAGCATCAATATTTGGAAAAACTTAGAGAAGCTAGCAAAGTAGCCAGGACGGCAATGATACAAAAAGAAGAAACAGCCAATGCAAAAAAATGGGGAGACGAGACATTTTTCAGATATGTTAGCGAGAGGAGGAAGTGCAAAAGTGCTATTCTCAGACTCAAGGGTGAAGGGGAGGAATATGTGGAAACTAATGATAAAGCAGAATTGTTTAACAAATAATTTTGTTCTGTGTTCATAGATGACGGGTCTGGAGTAGAACCTCAGAAAATGTCCACAAATAGGAACAGAAGTGACGGGGATCTTGAACGATTTTCAGAACATAAGAATATAAGATATGCTTTACTGGGTCAGACCAAGGTCCATCAAGCCCAGTATTCTGTCTCAAACAGTGGCCAATCTAGGTCACAAGCACCTAGCAATTTCCCCAAGAGACACAGGTTCCACAATGCTTGTACTGGGTCAAGCAGTGGATATTCTGGGTCCACTTTAATAATGGTTTATGGACCTTTACTCCAGGAACATGTCCAAACCTTTTTTAAACCCAGCAACACTAACAGCTTTTATTACATCCTCCGGTAACAAATTCAGAGTTTGCTTACGCGCGGAGTGAAAAACTTCCTCTTATTAGTCTTCTATGGGTTACACTGTAGCTTCATTGCATGTCCTCTAATCTTTCTACATTTTGATGGTGTAAACAATTGATCTATGTTTACCTGTTCCACACCATTCATTAATTTATAGACCTCTATCATATTTCCCCCTCAGCCATCTCTTTTTCAGATTGAAGAGTCCTAACCTTTTTAGCCTCTCCACATAGGGGTATCCTTCCATCTCCTTTACCATTTTGGTGGCTATTCTCTGTACCTTTTTTAATTCTGCTATGTTCTTTGTTTTATTCTTCATTTCTTTCCTTATGATTCCTAGTGTTCTATTTGCTTTCTTGGTCGCCACTGCACACTAGGCAGAGGGTTTCAACGTGTTATGGTTATCCACGTTGACTCCTAAATTTTTCTTGGGTGGTGATTCCTAATGTGGAATCTTGCACTGTGTAACTATAGCTTGGGTTGTTCTTTCCTAGGTGCATAACTTTGCACTTTTCCACATTAAATTTCATCTGCCATTTGAACATCCAGTCTTCCAATTTATTAAGGACCTCTTGGATTTTAACAACTTTGAATAATTTTGTGCCATCTGCAAATTTGATTAGCTCACTCATTATTCCCATTTCTAGGTTGTTTATGAATATGTTACAAAGCAGCAGAACCAGCACAGATCCCTGGGGTACTCCAATATTCACCTTTCTCCATTGGAAAAATTGACCATTTAGTCCTAAACTGAGTTCTATTTTTTAACCAGTTCCTGATCCACAGTAGTACACTGCCTCCTATCCCATGACTTTTTAATTTGCTAATAGTCTCTCATGAGGGACCTTGTCAAAGTCTTTCTGAAAATCCAGACACACTACAACAGACACACCTTTGTCTAAATGTTTATTTACACCTTCAAAAAAATAACAGACTAGTAAGACAAGACCTTCTCAGGCTAATGCCATGTTGGCCGTCTCCCATTAAACCATGACTATCTACATGTTCAGAAATTTTGTTCTTAATAGTTTCTACCATTTTTCCTGGTACTGATGTCAGGTTCACCAGTCTGTAGTTTTCCGGATCAACCCTGGAATCTTTTTTAAAAATTGGCATTACATTGGCCATCCTATCTTCAGGTATTACTGATGATTTTAATGACAGTTCACAAATTAGTAATAGTAGGTCTGCAATCTCATTGTGTTCGTGAGGCACTAGCTAAACTAAAAGAAGACAAAGCGATAGGATCGGATGGGATACATCTGAGAAAATTGATGGAACTTGGGGACGTTCTAGCAGTTCCACTGACTGAACTTTTCAATGCTTCTTTAGAGTTGGGAGTTCCAGAGGGCTGGAGAAAGGCACACGTAGTCTCTTCAAACAAAAGCAGAAGTAAGGATGAGGTTGAAAACTACAGGCTGGTTAGTTTAACCTCTGTGGTGAGTAAATTATTGGATAAAGAATAGCAAGGTTTCTGGAGTTCAATGGATTGCAGGATTCGAGGCAGCATGGGTTTACCAGAAATAGGTCTTGTCAGACAAATCAGAGTGATTTCTTTGGGTGACCAGGGATTTGGACCAAAGGAGAACCCTAGATGTGGTCTATTTAGATTTCAGTAAAGCCTTTGACACAGTTCAGCACAGACAACTTTTAAACTAACAGAGCACCCTAGGAATGGACCCTAAAGTGAATGATTGGGTTTGAAATTGGTTGAATGGTAGGCGATAAAGAGTAAGTACAGGTAAATGGAGCTCACTCTGAGAAGGATGTTACCAGTGCTGTGCCGCAGGGAACTGTCCTTGGTCTAATTCTTTTTAACATCTTTGTTAGTGATATTGCGGAAGGTTGTCGGGTAAGGTTTTCCTCTTTGTAGGCGATACCAAAATCTGCAATAGAGTAGACACCCAGGAAGGAGTAGATAACATGAGATCTAGCTAAGCTTGAAGAAAGTTCGAGAATTTGGCAGCTACGATGTAATGCTAAAAAATGCAGGGTCATGCATTTTGGCTGCAAAAATCCAAGGGAGTGATACAGTGAGGGGGCAAAATACTTCTGTCCACAAAAGAGCGGCGGGACCTGGGTGTAATTGTTTCTGATGATCTTAAAGTGGCTAAACAGGTAGAAAAGGCAACGGTGAAATCCAGAAGGATGCTTGGGTGCATAGGGAGAGAAATGGCCAGCAGAAAAAAAGGATGTGATAGTGCCTCTATATAAGTCTCTGGTGCGACCTCATTTGGATATTGTGTGCAATTCTGGAGACATCTTCAAAAGGATATAGACAGGATGGTGTCTGCAAAAGGTGGCTACTAAAATAGTTATTGGTCTTTATTATAAAGCATATGAGGACAGAAAAAGATCTTAATATGGTATACATCAGAGGAAAGGCAGGATAGAGATATGATAGAGATGTTTAAATACTTCCATGGCATAAATGCACCAGAGGAGAGCCTCTTTCGATTGAAAGCAAGCTCTGCTAAGAAGGGGCATGGGATGAAGGTGAAAGAGGACAGACAAGAGTAATATGCGGAAATATTTCTTTATGGACAGAGTGGTAGATGCATGGAATAATCTCCCAGTGGAGATGAGTACTGTATCTGAATTCAAGAAAGCATGAGACAAATACAGAAGATCTCTAAAGGAAAAAAGTGACTATTATATTTGACATGGAAGGGCAGACTAGATAGGCCATGTGGTCTTCTGCCATCATGTTTCTATATGCACATAAATAACCTCTTATAAGTATTAACAAGCATAAAAGTATGTGCATTGCTTGATGGCATGTACTTTGCCAGTGGGCATTTGCATAGGTACAGTATGGGCAGAGCACAGAAGTACACGGATAACACACTGCAACTTACACACATTCTTGCAAAATCTAAGCATGGATATTTATACTAGACCTAGGGTTGGGAGCAAATGTCTGTACCTTAACGTAAGGTACAATTTCTTTCACTTTGGCTAGCATTTTATAAAGACAAGTAGGTGCCTACTTGTTTTTATAAAATAGGCTTAAAATAGGCACTTTAAAGCAATTTACCTAGGTGCTCTGTTATAAAATTACCCTCTGTGTATGCAAACAATATTTATAAATATATCATTTTAAAAAGAAAGCTATGAAATTTACAGCTAAAGGACTTGACATCTTCTCCAAAGACTGCAAAATCCGACGTGCTGTGGAGCTGGTCACACCGTAAGATTGCGTGCTGGCTTGTTTTGCCTTCACCTGTCTTCTTAAAGGTGCCTTTAAAAAAAAGATAATTTGTTTTAAACAGCAAAATGCAATGTGTGCTTTCAAGTCAAAGCTGACTCCTGGTGACCCAGAAGCTCCTGGGTTTTCTTGGCAGTGTGACCAGAAGTAGATTGCCAGGCCTTTCTTCCGAGGCAATGGATGGTTAAATGACTTGCCCAAGGCCTCAAAGAGTGCTAGTGGGAATCAAACCCTGGTTGCCTGGTTACCAAGCCAGTGTTCTAACCACTAGGCTACTCCTCCACTCCCACTATTGTATTAATACTTAAGAACAACTAATATCAAAGCAAATGCAGTTTCAGAAGAGCACAACAATCAAGAGAAAAATCATTTGAAAAGAAAAATGTTTCATGTTTAATTTTAGTAGTCAGAGGAAAACAGCAGACAGGAGCTAACTGAATGAGAAGTCTAATCATCAAGTTCTACACTCCTTTCTCCTTTCCTCAAACTAGAAAGCCAGGAAACAACTTGGCAAGGGTTAGGGGCAGGGCCTCAATCACTGTAGTATTCTCATTTGCTCAAGATCGGCTCTAATGAAGAGCTTGAAAAGAAACTGAAAGCTCAGCAAGGCTACAAGTTTCCAACATTAAAGAAAATGACCTCTCTTGTTTGAAGTTTAAAATCTCTGGCAACACACTCCTAACAATGGATCACTGCTGGCTGCACGAGCCAAAGCAGCACAAGGGAAGGATACTGGAACAAAAAAGCCAGCACGGGGAGTGAGATCTTGCAGCATTTAAGAGTAGCAGCACAGAATACGAGAAATAAAGGCTCGTGGCATAGCCTACCACAGCACCATTCCATCACTGAACCTACTGAGGACATACATAGCAGGAGGAGGAAAATGTGCCAAAAACAAAAGAAAAATCCAACACCATGCAACCTCTGTTCCTGGGAATATGCCATCACCACACTCAGGCAATGCCACACACTCAGGAAAACAGAAAGATTTCATCTGCAAGCTACAAGGCTAATGAACTCTGGAGTTTGATGGTAGCAAACAGGCCCCAATTCCAGAAAGATCACCAGGACTGCTCAAGCAGCGAGTAAGCAGCTATTCTAAATTCAGAAGAGGATGTTCATACGACTTGACTCGCAACTCTCAGCATTCCCCCAATGCAAACTTACATGAGTCAGAAGGTATTCTAAGCAGGTCTCCACAATGTTGTGCACTCTGAGCAGATGACCGGTAACAAGCCACACAACACTGCACACTGTGTTATTTACAAACTCACCAATCACCCCCAAGTACCAGCATGCCTCCCAGCACACTGCTGCTACGCACACCATAGCTGGCTGACCCCATTCTGTCATATCAAGCAGTGATGATCACACAACAGGTGCACAAAGCAGCGAGGCAGAGGTACTGAACAGCAGGCTAGGACACCAGTACCACTACGGCTGCTTCTGCACAATTCAAACACCAGTCATTTCCTTGTTTCCACCAGCATTAAGTCTATGTTTCCCAAATTGAATGACTGTTTATAATAAACTAAAGCTAGCTGCTCTTTATTTCTGTTTAAGTTACTTGTTTCATGTACTAGAAGCTTCCTTCTGCTCCTTTTAGTTTCCAGCTTAAAAGCTGAATTGGCCTTTATTGGAGTTACTACATCATAAGGTGAAATTAGACCTTACCTGCTAATTTTCTTTCCTGGAATCCTTCCATTTGAGTCCAGACGCATGGGTTATGCTCATCCACCAGCAGAGAGACTGAGAACATACTGAGTTGCAACACTACGCCTTGATAACAATGAAAGGCGGTATATAAGAAATGCTAAATAAATAAGTAGCCTGTGCCCACATGCCAAGTCAGTATGAACCTCTTAAAACAGAAAACCATAGCACAAAACTCCAATTTTCCAACAGCACTTGAACTTGGAGTGGAGGAGTGGCCTAGTGGTTGGGACAAGGTACTTCAGGCCAGAAGGTGAGGGGTTCAAATCCCACGAGAAGACAGCAACCTTGGGCCGGAAGGACTGGGGTTTCTAGTCCCACAGGTGCTCCTTGTGGTCTTGGGCAAGCCACTTAACCCTCCATAGCCCATGTTCCCTGTAAAATAGTTATCTCCAAGTTATAATGCCCTGTTCAATGTAATTTCAGTTTGTTCAATGTAAACCGCACTGATGCAGAATAGCGCGGTATATAAGAGAATGTAAATAAATAACTTACACCAACTACCCACCTTCAGGGAACTTATGGAAACACTCCTCCATTATCTTATTTTTTTTTGGGAAAGGTTATTACTTAAAATCTAAAACTTCCACTAGGGTCACAGGCCACAAACAAGGGAAGAACAGCAGAAACACAACAGAACCTCCGGCCACAGACTGCACCCCTGGAGGTTAAAAAATGATCAAACAGCTGCCCCGAACTAGACTGCTCCAGTGAACATCCTTTAAGACAGGCTCTTTTACAGTCCAAAGTGTGAAGGTTCTTCTCTGCATTAGAGGCATGAGGCCTCGGAAAGAATACAGGAAGATAAATCGCTTGATTTAAATGAAAAGGCGAAACCACCTTTGGCATAAAGTGTGGATGAGTTCTGAGGACAACCTTATGGTGAAACCTAGTGTAAGGAGGATCAGCCACTAAGGCTTGCAATTCACTAATGCACCGTGCAGAGGTGATTACAATTAGGAAGATGACCTTCCAGGACAAAACCTTTAGGGTAGTAGTGGCTAAAGGTTCAAAAGGCGGTTTCATGAGCTGCCCAAGAACTAGATTTAAATCCCACGCCACCGGTGGTGGTCTGATGGGAGGTTTTGTTAAAAGAAGACCTCTCATAAATCTGGATATGAGAGGATGAGAGGAAATTGGTTGTCCATTTAGAGGCTTATAGGAAGCTGCAATTGCACTAAGATGGACTCTTACTGAATTGGTCTTTAGACCAGAATTTGATAAATGAAGTAGCTACTCTAGTATCGACTCCAAAGGTATCACCAGGGGGTTTAACCCCTTCTGGGAACACCATATAGTGAAACGTTTCACCTTGAAGGCGTAAGATAGTCTTGTGGAAGGTTTTCTAGAAGCCTGAAGGATATCCTTTACCTGTTGGGAAAGGTTGAGATCCTGGATTTAAGCTCTCAGCAACCAGGCCGTGAGATGCAGGGACTGGGGATTCGGGTGCCATAGCGTCCTGCTCTCTTGGGAAAGGAGATCTGGAGCACAGCCTAACTCCAGAGGTGCAGCATGAGTGAGATGTAGAAGAAGGGGATACCACATTTGGCGAGGCCATTGTGGCACTATAAGGATCATACGACCTCTGTATCTCTGAAGCTTGAAAAGTGTATTGGGGATGAGGGGAATGGGTGGGAAGGCATAGAGGAAGTCCTGACGCCAGTGAAGGAGGAAGGCATCCCTTGCCTGGCAATTGTGAGCCGGAATCCTGGAACAGAACCGGGGAAGTTTGGCATTCAGTGGACTTACAAATAGGTCTATGTCTGGAGTCCCCCAGATGTGAAATATCTTTGTCACCTGGTCTAGGTGGAGAGACCATTTGTGAGGCAGCAGTACTCAGCTGAGTTTGTCTGCCCAAAGGTTATGAATGGCTGGAAGATATACCACGAGAAGGTGGATTTGATGCTCTCTGGCAAGGGCCCAAAGTCGTAAAGTTTCGTTGCATAACGACAGAGAGCCTGTTCCCCCTTCTTGTTCACATAGAACATGGCTACTTGATTGTCCTTTTGGACTAGGACTGTCTTGTAGCTGAGCTGGGCATGGAATACTCGAAGAGCTAGATAGATTGCTATGAGTTCCAGGAGGTTTATGTGAAGACAAGCCTCCTGTTGAGTCCAGGTGCCCTGGGTAGAGATGATGCAGGTGTGCTCCCCAACCCACCTGTAATGCATCTGTTAGGGTGGCTTGGAATAGGGGTTGTTGGAAAGGAGACCCCACTAAAAGATTCTCCAGTGACTGCCACCATTGGAGGGACAAGATCAGCCGATGAGAGTTTGCTATCTTGTCTGACAAACATACTGTGGCCTGTGTCCACTGTGTGGATAGGGTCCACTGGGCTGCTCGCATGTGGAAGCGAGCGTAGGGAACTACATGAACTGTGAATGCCATGTGTCCCAGTAACTGTAGCAGTTCTCGAGCAGTTAGGGAGGATTTTCCCACTGCTTGAGAAGCTAGTTGCACTATGCGAAGACACTGGGCCTGTGGAAGGAAAGCCTTTGCCTGTCTGGTATCCTATGAACTCCAAAGACTGGGAAGGAACAAGCTGTGATTTTGGGAAGTTTATTACTAATCCCAAATATTGGAGGATTCGCATTGTGCGAGACAGTGCAGAGTTGGCCTCTGCAACCGTGGGGGCTCGAATGAGCCAGTCGTCCAAGTAAGGGAAGACGAAAATCCCTAGGGTTCGTAGGAATGCAGCTACCACTGCAATGCATTTCGTGAATACTCTTGGTGCGGAAGCCAGACCTAAGGGAAGAACCCTGTATTGGAAGTGTTTTCCCTTGAAAAGGAATCGTAAGAATTTCCTGTGATCTGGATGGATCAGAATGTGAGTATATGCATCCTTAGGTCTAGAGAGCAAAGCCAATCCTGACTTTGAAGATATGGCAGAAGAGTTCCTAGAGAAATCATTTTGAACTTCTCTCGGAACAGGTATTTGTTCAATTCTCTGAGGTCTAGAATGGGTCTGTGTACCCCTGTTTTCTTTGGAATAAGAAAATAGGGGGAGTAGAACCCTGTACCCTGCTGGAGAATGGGTACTTCCTCTATTGCCCCTTGGGCAAGAAGTGTTGAGACCTTGTGATCCAACAGATTGTCTGCAGATGTCTGAGAATTGAACTGCCTTAAGATTGTAGGAAGGGGCATGCTGTGAAAATGAAGCCTGTACCCCTCTCCTACAATGGACAGAGTCCAATTTTCTGCTGTTATTTGGTGCCATCTGTTGGCAAAATGACACAGCCTGCCTGGAATATTTAGGGTTCTGGACCCCTCAGAGGCAGGAAGGCTAAGCTCTCTAGGAAGGAGTCAAAGCCCTTGAGTGGGCTGAACCTGCGGAGCTGGTTGAGCTCTCAGGCCTTTTGGCTTCTTCTGCTGTTTGAATTGCTGTCATTGTCCCTTTTGGGCAACTTGACTGAGCTTGGCCTTGCTGGGTATAGGATGGATAAAACTTCCTCTTTTTGCTGAAAGAGGGTTTCTTAAAGGGCTTCTTTTTGGCTGGAGTAGCTGTAGATTTTGACTATCTAAGGTGATATTGTCAGCATCTATCTCATTAGCCTTTTCCTGCCAATTCTTGCCAAAGAGATTTTCTTCTGTGCAAGGGATGTTGCCTAATTTATCCCGTACCCAAATCTCCAAGTCTGATGGCTGAAGCCGGGCAATCCGTCGTGCACCACTGGCAATAGCAGAGGTTCTGCTGATGCATTCAAAGCAGTCAAAGGCTGCACGATTGACAAACTTGGAGACATCTTGAGCATGCCTGACAAGCGTAAGGAAGTCTTGTCGTCTGTCTTCTGGGAGAAGTGGGCTCATAAGCTCCAAATCTCCTGTGACCTCCTTGAGGAACATACCCATATATAAGATATATGAGCTGATCCTAGCTGAAAGCATGGAAGCTTGAAAAGTTCGACACCCAAAAGCATCAAGAGTCCTGCATTCACGACCTGGAGGATTGGATGCATGCCTCTTTGCACTTTTCATCCTATGCATGGCTGACTCCACTACCATTGAATGGTGTGGCAGCTGAGTCATTTGAAATCCAGGACATGGTGGAACTCGATACATGGTATCAAGCCTCCTAGAATGAGGAGATGTGGTCAAAGCTGTCTCCCACATTCTGAGCATCAAATCATGAAGAATTTCATGAATGGGCAGAGTGGCTGCCTCCTTTGGAGTTTTAGGATATTGGAGAATTTCCATTTCCTTTGCTCTAGGTTCCTTTTCAGGAACTACTGTGATTGAAAGGCCTTTGGCAACATCACAAATAAAATCCTGAAAGGACATGTCCTCTGGAGGCGACATTCTGCGTTGGGGAGAAGAAGAGTCTTCCGGGAGAAAAACTCTGGTACCAGCAGAATTATCAGAGTCATTGGAATCGGAGGATTGGAAGTATCTCTGATCACGATGTTCATGTAAGGCACGGCCCCGGTATCGATCCAAGTCGGTACCGAGTTGATCCGATACCAATCTCTCGATGCCAGGCAGAGACGGCATGGGAAGAATTCCCACCGGGGCTGGTACCGTCGGGTGCTGTACCGGCATCGGTACCGGTGCCCGTTGAACCATTGGTGTCAACGGTACCGTAGCTGTAAGGAGAGCTGCAATACTGCGCTCGATAGCAAGGAATCTCTGGTCTATCAACGCTGCCGATGCCTGGGTGTCAGTACCGGTGAAAGCGGCCGGGACCCCTGAGCATGGCAAGCGTAGTTACTCACCTGTAACAGGTGTTCTCCAGGAGCAGCAGGAATCAGTCCTCACATATGGGTGACGTCGGCGCCGACGGAGCCCTCGCGGAGCAATTTTCCCCAGCTTTCAAAGAAAGCCTTTGGGAATTGCAGCGCGCATGCGCGGTCCCCTTCCCGCCCAAGGGTGCCATCTTAGCCAGTCTGATGACATAGCTAAAAGACAGCATAAAAATTTGCAAAAAACTTAAGCAGATGATTGCAACTCCACGGGGAGGAGGGAGGGTTGTGAGGACTGATTCCTGCTGCTCCTGGAGAACACCTGTTACAGGTGAGTAACTACGCTTTCTCCAGGACCAAGCAGGAAGTCAGTCCTCACATATGGGACTCCCAAGCTTAAGGCTACCGGAGACCCTAAGCACAAAAAATGAGCTCCCTCTAGCTCAGCGGCACAGAAGGAAGGAATCTTCACTGAATTATCACCCACCGGTAGCCCCCATCCGGGATGGAGGGTAGGAGTTGCTCAAACCTCGAAGAGATTTCGGAGGACTGCCTGTCCGAAAGCACTGTCCCTGCGGGACTCCCTCTCGAGACAGTAATGGACCGCAAAAGTCTGGCTCGAAGACCAAGTAGCGGCCCGGCAGATGTCTGCCAGCGGAACAGAGCGGAGGTAAGCCACTGACGTAGCCTTCGCCCGAACACAATGAGCCGTGACTCGACTTTCTAAGGAGAGTCCGGCTGCCCCATAAGCCCAAGCGATACAGTCAGCAACCCAGATGGACAGAGTACGCTTGGAGACCGGGAGCCCCAATTTATTGGGGTCAAAAGACACAAAAAGCTGAGCAGCTTTACGGTGCTCCCGCGTACGGTCAAGGTAGAAGTTCAATGCCCTTCTACAGTCCAGGGTATGCAGGACCCTTTCAGCTCGGCTGGAGTGAGGCCTGGGAAAGAAGGTTGGAAGTACCACCTCCTGATTGATGTGAAAAGGGGAGACAACTTTTGGAAGAAATTTTGGGTGAGTCCGTAGGACTACCCTATTTTTGTAGAACCGAGTGAAAGGGGGATCAGACACGAGGGCCTGCAATTCACTTACGCGTCTAGCGGAAGTGAGGGCTATCAGGAATAAGGTTTTCCACGAAAGAAAACGCAGAGAACAGGTAGCCATCGGTTCAAAAGGCAGACAGGTGATCCGCTGTAAAACCACATTCAGATCCCAGTCAGGTGCTGGCGGGCGCAGAGGTGGTTTAAGTAGAAGGAGACCTCGGAGAAACCGTGCTACGAGAGGGTCGCTGGAAAGAGGTCTGCCGTCCACCGGCACATGGTGTGCTGAAAGAGCACTGAGGTGGACTTTGACGGAGTTGGACTTAAGTCCCAGATTAGAGAGGTAGAGCAGGTACTGCAAGACCACCGACACCGAGCAGGAGAAGGGATCCTGAGACTGCTGTACACACCAAACGGAAAAGCGACGCCAATTAAGGGCGTAGCATTTGCGGGTAGAAGGTCGCCGAGAAGCTAGGACGACCTCTTCCACCTCTGCCGGCAGGAGAAGGGGAGCAAGGACTACCCTTTCAGCCGTCAGGCCATTAGATTGAGAGATCTGAGGTTGGGGTGTAGCAGAGACCCCTGATCCTGTGTTAGGAGATCCGGTTGAAACCCCAGAGGGAACGGATCCTCTACCGCTAATTGCAACAGGAGTGGAAACCACGGCTGTCTGGGCCAGCGAGGAGCCACAAGGATCATGGAAGCTTTGTCCCGGAGAACCTTGAATAGAGTTCGAGAGACTAGCGGGATGGGAGGAAAAGCATAGAGAAGGCTTTCCGACCATGAGAGTAGAAAAGCATCTGCCGCTACCCGAAGGGGATGTGGCTGACGAGAGCAGAAGCGAGGAAGTTGCCGGTTGAGAGGACTGGCAAAGAGATCCATCGTGGGGAGACCCCACTTCAGAAAAAGTTTCTGAACTACCAAGGGATCCAGAGGCCACTCGTGCAGCTGGAGTATCCTGCTGAGTTTGTCCGCCAGGCAATTCTCTTGGCCTGGGAGATAAACTGCCTTGAGAAGAATGCCGTGACTGACGGCCCAAGAGCAGAGCTTCTGAGCTTCTCGGCAGAGAAGGAAGGAGCCCGTGCCCCCCTGCTTGTTCACGTAGAACATGGCAACTTGATTGTCCGTCTGGACAAGGACGGACCGGTGAGAAGTCAGGTGGGAGAAAGCCTTGAGCGCCAGACGGATTGCTCTGAGCTCCAGGAAGTTGATCTGTTGAGCAGACTCCCACGCTGTCCAGAGACCTTGAGTACATGCCCCCTGGCAATGTGCTCCCCAACCCAGGAGGGAAGCATCGGTCGTCAGCACTTGAGCCGGCTGAGGCGACTGAAACGGCATTCCGAGCAACAGGTTCGGCCGATGAAGCCACCACTGTAGGGAAGAGGCCAGCGGCCCAGAGATGCGCACTAAGTCGGCTAGTCCGCCGGTGGCTTGTTGCCACTGCTTGCGAAGGCACCATTGAGCAGGCCGCATATTCAGGCGAGCATTGGGGGTCACGTGGACGGTGGAAGCCATATGGCCGAGTAGTCTCAGGAAGCGCCTGGCAGAGACCAGGGACTGGCTGCGAAAACGGCCGGCTAGGTCCATGAGCCGTTGAGCCCTGTCGAGAGGCAGGAAAGCTCGTGCCTGAGGAGTGTGCAGTCTTGCGCCGATGAACTCGAGATCCTGTGAGGGGAGCAAAGTGGACTTTGCGAAGTTTATGACAAAGCCCAAGTACTGCAGAAGAGTCACCGTGCAGTGTGTGGCATTGGTGACTGCCGGAGAGGACGATGCTCTGATGAGCCAGTCGTCGAGGTACGGAAAGACATAGAGGCCGTGAAGCCGGAGATAGGCCGCCACCACCGCGAGACATTTTGTGAAGACTCGCGGTGCGGAGGATAGGCCAAAGGGCAGTACTCTGTACTGGTAATGATTTCCTGCCACCACAAACCTTAGGTATTGGCGGTGGCTTGGGTGGATGAGGATGTGCGTGTAGGCATCCTTTAGATCTAAGGAGCATAGCCAATCTCCCTGCTGGAGGTAGGGCAGAAGGATTCCAAGGGTAAGCATCTTGAACTTTTCCCGCACGAGGAACTTGTTGAGGTTGCGCAAGTCCAGGATGGGTCTGAGGCCTCCTGTCCTTTTTGGTATTAGGAAATACCTGGAATAAAAGCCTTGACCTCTCAGGTGGTGGGGCACCGGTTCCACAGCCTGTTCCTGAAGAAGACTTGCTAACTCCTGAAGGAGTAAGTCCCTGTGCAGAGGGAGTCGAGGAGGTTCTCCCGGAAAATAAGAGGGAGGGACCTGATGGAAGTGGAGAAGATATCCTTCTCTCACGACTTGAAGCACCCAGGCATCTGAAGTGATGTTGGACCACCTGTGGGCGAAGTGAACCAGGCGGCCTCCGGTGCTGGGAGGAGCCAGCTGAAGGGGAGAGGCTATGCTGAGGAAGTCAAAAACCCCCACCCTGCTGAGCAGGGGCTGGTGGTGCAGGCTTGGGGGCTTGCTGCCTACGGGACCCGTTACCCCGTCCCTTGGCCTGCTGGCCCTGTGGGGGAGCTGCGGAGGCCTGATATTGAGGGTAGTGTTTATAGGCAGCCGCCTTTCTCGGGTAAAAGGACTTCTTTCCCGAGCCCTTCTTTTTCTGGGAAGGGGCGGAGGTCTTCCTAGAAAGCCTAGTCCTGGTGAGAGTCTCCGTCTCGATTTGTGCAGCCTTTTCAGCCATGGGCTTGCCAAAGAGGTTCTCACCTCTGCAGGGGACATCGACCAACTTGTCCTGCACCCAGGGTTGAAGGTCAGACGACTGAAGCCAAGCCTGTCGGCGGGCACCGATGCCAGCTGCGGCTACTCGAGCCGATGCTTCAAAGCCATCATAGGCTGCTCGGGACATGAATTTGGAGCATTCCCGAATACCAGTTGTCAAGGTCAGGAACCTCCGCAAAGGTTCCTCGGACAATCCAGCGGAGAATCCGGCTATCTCTTTAGCCAGGTCTCGGAGATACATGCCCATGTATAGCTGGTAGGTCTGGACACGACAAGCCAGCATAGAGCCCTGGAAACACTTCTTACCAAGGCCATCCAGGTTACGGGCCTCCCTGCCCTGAGGCACCGAGGAGTGCATCTTTTGGCTCTTAAGCCTATGCATGGCCGATTCCACTACCATGGAATGGTGTGGCAGCTGTGCTTTTTGGAAGCCAGGACTCTTGCGGACTCGATAGATGGAATCGACCCGCTTGCTTAATACCGGCGACGAGGCCGGACTCTCCCACATGCGGAAGAGTAGTCGTTCCAGCATGGGAGGAACCGGTACAGTAAAGTGCTCCCGGGCGGGAGAGTCGTACTGAAGGGCGTCGAGCTCTTCGGCTCGAGGCTCCTCCTCGGGATCCGCAGGGAAGGCCAAAGCCTTGGCCATATCCCTGACGAAGTCCGAGAACCGGGCATCCTCCGGAGGGGACTGCTTCCGAGGTTCGGACTCAGGTGAGTCCGAGGGGACACACCGAGTCCGAAACGAATCAGGTGACTCTTCCTCTTCAGACTCCCAGGCCAACTCCGAGGAGGAATCGGTGGCGTCGGCTCGGGCAGGCGGAGGCGTCGGCTCGGGCAGGCGGAGGCGTCGGCTCGGGCAGGCGGAGGCGTCGGCCGCCCCGACGCCGAGGGAGTCGGCGGCGACGACCTCGGTCCCGAACGGGAGGCCGAGGGTGACCTCGACCGAGGATCGACTCGAGTTCGCATGGACTCGAGGATCGGCTCGGTCTCCGGGGTCGACTTAGACGTCGACGTCCCGGTGGTCGGGGCAGTGGCGCCAGCGAGGCTAGCGATCAGTGCCCGCTGCTGGTCCATGAAGGCAGATAGTCTGCTCTCCAAGGCCGTCAACCTGAGTCCGACCTCAGGTGACCCAGCAGCCCCCGACTCGGGCCCCGACGGCGTCGGGCCCGACGTCGGACATCTCGGAGGCGAGTCCAGAAGGACTACAGGACTTACCCGAGCAGGCAACTCCGACTCCAGGCGAGGTCGCTTCGGGAGGTGCTCCTTCTCCAAAGACCCGGGACGGCTATCGGGGCTATGCGACCTGGCCCTCGCGGAGCCAGGAGCGTCCACCAACGCCGCCCTCGCGGGTTTTGCCTTCCGTCGATGGTCCCCGGAGGGAGAACCCCTGTCGGAGGAGCTTCGGCGATGGTCAGAGCTGGAGCCTCTGGATGCCGAGGCCTCCGACGAGGTCCGGGTACGGCCGGGGTCAGCGAAGATTCTATCCCGCTGGTGCCGCCGACTCCTTAACGCTTTGGAGGACATTTTGCCACAGGCTCCACAGATCAGTTCTTCATGATCCGGGCCCAGGCAGCGGAGGCAATTATCGTGTGTGTCAGTGAGTGACATATTTCTGTCACACTGACCACACCGCTTGAAACCACTGGCAGCCATCGGGGGAAAAAGGGCCCCTGCAAGGTCAAAGGACCGGGCTGCCAGCGAAAAACCGAAAACGAAACTGACCAAAATCAGAAAAACCGAAAAATAAGAGAAGGACTCGCAACGGCGTTGCGAGTCCGGGCAGGAAAACGACCGGCATCGAACCGAAGTGAAAAAAGAGAAAAACTCACGAAAATCAACTTTTTCAGCGGGGACACGACGGGTACGTCTGTAGGGCTCCGCGGAAAAAAGAAGACTGGCTAAGATGGCACCCTTGGGCGGGAAGGCGACCGCGCATGCGCGCTGCAATTCCCAAAGGCTTTCTTTGAAAGCTGGGGAAAATTGCTCCGCGAGGGCTCCGTCGGCGCCGACGTCACCCATATGTGAGGACTGACTTCCTGCTTGGTCCTGGAGAACCAGTAGTTCTGTCGAGGCCGAGGCCTCGAGAACATCCTGGAACCCTGTTGATGCTTTGGAGTCCGAAGCCTCCCGCCGGGGCCGTTTTGCTGGTGCGGTTCCCTCAAGGGCAATGCCAATGGACTCTTGATGCTTTGCAGGAGAGCTACCCTTTGAGGACCGGTTTTTATGTTTAGTTACCCGAGATCCATGGGAGGAAGAGGTGGCTCTTGAAGACATCGATGCAATGGACCTGGCATCCGAAGAAAAGAGGGTACCGAGCTTTGCAGCCCGGTTCTGTCTTCCTCTTTTAGTCATTCCCATACAAGAGAGACACTAAGATGGAGAATGGTCAGGGCCTAAACATTTAAGACACCAGTCATGGGTGTCGGTGACGGAAATGGTACCGCCACACTTAGTGCATTTTTTTTAAACCACTAGCTGTTTTTCCATCTTTAAGGAAAAATGGGGCCTAGTGCCCAAAATGGCGCCTAGCGCCGAAAAAAAGTTTCTGAAGAGAAACAATTCAGATTTTTTTTTTTTTAAGAAAAGAACCGGCGGTACTGGTAGGCGTTGTGCGGATGCAAGCACGACCACAAGAAAACAAGATTAAAGACGACATTTTCTGCAGTGACAGGGTATGAGTCCTGTCGGCTCCATGGAAAACAAAGAACTGAAGAGGGACAGTTGAAAAGGTGGGAAGACAGCACGCATGTGCTGAGGGATGCTCCCAAAAGCGTTCCTACTGGATGCTGGGGAGCGTTCCCGCGCAGGCTCTGTCGGTACCGACGATACCCATATGTGAAGACTACATTCCTGCTTGTTCCTGGAGATTACTGCCTTCAACATCAAATCCTTCAGGGAAGCATACCCCAGGGACTCAAACGGAGGCTCCATCAGGGAAGAGCGCACCAAATTGACATGGGTAGGCTGTTCCAGGCGTGAGGTGCAGCAAGCTGAAAGGAGCGAAGTCGGGAGTTAGCAGTGTGAGTGAAAGGCCTAGATAGAAGTAATTTTTTTCGCTCCGCTAGCAAATTACTTCTATCTAGGCCTTTCACTCGCACCGCTAACTCCCGACTTCGCTCCTTTCACCTTGCTGCATCTCACGCCTGGAACAGCCTATCCATGTCTATACGCCAGGCACCTTCCCTGGCCCTCTTCAAATCCAGGTTGAAGACCCAACTATTCACTGTCGCCTTCAAATCCTGACCTCTATCCTTATCTAACCTAACCCCAATCAATTTTCATGACCGAACAGTAAAGACCATACTGGGCCTTGCACCGAATTGCCTAATGCTCTGTACTATTGCGACTAGATTGTAAGCTCAGATGAACATGACTCTGACGAGCAGGGGCTGTCTCTTGTATGTTTTGGCTGTACAGCACTGCATGCGTGGCGCTACATAAGTGCTGAATAGTAGAAAAGTAGTAGTAGATCCCAGGATGGGACCACAGGATGACAAGATTGACACAAGTGTTTGACACTAAGCAAGAAGCGAATAACATCAGCATGTAAAGCTATAGTCTGACCCTGCATCCGACCTCAGAAGAAGGCCAAGGCCATGGCCATGACCTGCACCTTCAAGGAACCCAAGGCTAGACCCAAGGCTAGACCTTTCTAGCTTGCAAGGCGGCCAAAATCTCTGGAAGAAAAGCCCCTAAAGGCCATAACTCCCTGCTCGCCAAACCAAACCTCAAAAAATGTGCCAGACTAGTGACGTGACCTGCCGCCAGGACCGCAGCAAGGTATCCACTAAAGGCGCAGAAAGTGTAGTTACTCACCGGTAACACATGTTCTCTGGGGACGTTGGCACCGACAGAGCCCACGCGGTAACCTCTCCCCAGTTTTCAAAGAAAGCCTTTGGGAGATGTACCACACATGCGTGGTCCCCTTCCCAACCAAGGTTGACATCTTGCCTCAGTATCATCATATTACAGCAAAAGACGTCAAAAAGAAAAGCAATTCCACAGGAAGGAGGGAGGGTGGGTTGTGAGGACCGATTCCTGCTGTCCTCGGACAACTCCCTTTACAGGTGAGTAACTACGCTTTCTCCGGGAATAAGCAGGAAGTCTGTCCTCAAAATATGGGACTCCCTAGCAACAGGCTATAAAAAACCTGCAAAAAGCTCGTGGGTGATCAGAAAAAGGTGGTACCGTGAGCAGCAGCAATGAGAGATAGATTCCCGAGCGGCCTGGGTGCCCAGCGAGGAGCCAATGCTCTAGTAGCCTGAACACACCAAAGGGTCAGAGGGTAGGAGTTGCCTATATCCCAAACAAATAACAGAGTACTGTCTGACTGAAGGCACTGTCCCAACGGGACTCTCTCTCCAGGCAGTAGTGAGCTGTGAAAGTGTGGACTGAGGATCAGGTGACGGTTCAGCAGATTTACGACAAGGGAACAGAGCACAAGTTCGCTACAAAGGCCACCATGGCCCAGACACTGTGTGCCATGACACAGCGCTCCAGCGAGAGACCAGCCTGCTCATAAGCGAAGGCGTTCCATCAGCGACCCAGTTGGACAGGGCTTGCTTAGAGACCACAGCTCCCAACCAACTCAGGTTGTAGGAAACAAAGAGCTGAGAAGCTCGGCAGTGCTCCTGGGTGCGCCTGAGATAAAAGGCGAGCACCCGCTTACAGTCCAGTGTGTGGAGAACTGCCTCCGTCCTGCTGGCGTGAGCCCGTGGGAAGGTGGTGGGGAGCACCACCTGCTGGTTGAGGTAGAATGGAGATACCACCTGGGTAGAAAATTGGGGTGTATGCAGAGTATGACCCTGTTCTTGTAGAACCTAGTATATGGTGGTTCTGACACCAACACCTGAAGCTTGCTGACCCTACAGGCAGAGATGAGCGCCACAAGGACCACTACCTTTCAGTAGAAATACTTGGTGGCAGAAACCGAGAGACTCAAAGGCTGGCACAGTGAGCTTGGAGAGCACGATGCTAAGTTCCCACTTCACCGCTGGCGGGTGGCTTCGACAGGAAGAGCCACCTCAGGACACAAGACACAAGGGGTTGAACAGAGAGAGGTTTGCCCTCAAATGAGATGGTGGTGTGCCGCGAGAGCTCTGAGGTGCACTCTTACAGAGTTAGAGTTCAGCCCTGCCTGGGACAGGTGAGTAAGTACTGCAGCACTAGCTGGACGGAGCAGAAGGGGTTGACCCGATGCTCTGCACACCAGAAAGGCAACCTCTGCCACTTGAAGGTGTACACCCGACAGGTGGAGGTTCTGCGGGAAGCAAGGAGGACCTCCTCCACTTCAATAGGGAGAATGAAAGGGGGCCAGGGCTACCCTTTCAGCAGCCAGGCCGTGAGTGTCAGAGACTCCAGGTTGGGGTGCAGGAGAAAGCCCTCCTACTGCGTCAGTAAGCCTGCGTTGCACCCCAGGGGAACTAGGGGTGATGTGGCCAGGCAGAGGAGCAGAGGAAACCATGACTGCCTGGCCCATCATGGGGACACTAGGATCATTGTGGCCCTGTAGAGCTGGACCTTGAACGGGGTCTTTGCGATCAATGGTGTGGGCAGGAAGGCATAAAAAAGGCTCCTCTGCCCAAAAGATCAGAAATGCATCCGCTGCTGCCACCCGGGAGAGGTGCGGCTGCAGTGAATGGAAGCTGTGCAGTTGTGTATTGGTCGGATTGGAAAAGAGATCCATCCTAGGGAGCCCCCAGCAGTGTAAGAGCTGGCCAGTCACCCTAGGATCCAGCCTCCACTTGTGCGGCTGGAGGACCCAGCTGAGCCAGTCTGCCAGGGTGCTGTCCTGGCCCAGGAGGTAAACTGCCCGCAGGAGAATTCCACTGCTGCTGGCATATGAATAGAGGCTCACCACTTCCTGGCAGAGCAGGGCCGAACCCATGCCCCCCTGTTTGTTTATGCAGAACTTCGCCACCTGGTTGTCGATCTGAATCGGCACCACCTGGTACTACAGGTGGTAGCAAAAAGCCCAAAGGGTTAAGGCTACGGCTCAGAGCTCCAGGAGGTTGATTGGCTGGAGACTCTTCATCCTTGAGTGCAGAGGTCATCGCAATGTGCTCCCCACCCCAGTTTGGAGGCATCTGTCCTAAGGATCCTTTGTGGTGCAGGGGGCTGGAAAGGCACCCAGGTCAGTAGACACTGGAGGTTTTGCCACCAGTCAAGAGAAGAAACAGGGGACGGGTGATGAAGATTCTGTGCCACAAGCATCCTGTGGCCTGGGACAACCGAGTGGAGGGTCCACTGGGCCGTTCACATCCTAAGGCAAGCATCTGGAGTGGCATGTACCAGCACGCGGAGCATGAGACAGGTCGATGCTGAACAGTGGCATTTTGTGCTTGCGGCAAGCGCTTGGAGGCGTAGGGCCCTGTCCTGAGGGAGAAAGGTCCTAGCTTGGACTGTGTCCAGCTGAGCCACTATGAACTTCAGGTCCTGGGTTAGCTGGAGACGGGACTTTGGGTAATTTATGACGAAGCCAAGGAACTCCAGCACGAGGATAGTGCGTGCCATCGCCTGATGGACCTCAAAGGCCGTGTTGCCATTTACGAGCCAGTCGCCCAGACAGGGGAAGACAAATATCCTCTGGAGCCTGAGATAGGCTGTGACCACTGCCAGGCACTTGGTGAATACCCCTGGAGCAGAAGCCAAGCCAAAGGGTAGCACTCTATACTGATAATATTCTCCCCCAATTACGAAGCGGTGGTACTGCCTGTGTAGAAGGTTGATGAGGATGTGTGTACATGCATCCTTTAGATTCAAGGATCATAACCAGTCTCCCTGCTGGAGGTATCGCAGCAATGTTCCAAGAGAGCTTTTTGAACTTTTCCCTCAGCAGAAATCTGTTGAAGTCCCATAGGTCGAAGATGGGAAGGAAGCCTCCACCCTTTTTAGTGCCAGGAAGCAGAACCCTGTGTCCCTGAGGTGGGCTGCAACAGGCTTCACCGGCTGGTCCTCCAGAAGGTCCGCGAGTTCCTACCAGAGCAGGTCCTGGTGGAGGAGAGTACAGGGGGGGAAGAGCTCTCGCGGGAAGCATGGTGGGGATGTCTGGCAGAGATGGAAACCCCCTCTTACCACCCAAAGGACCCAAGTGTCGGTGGTAATAAAGAGCCACCTGTGGGCAAAAAGCACCAGACGCCCCCCCCTGTGAGCTGCGGGGCTGTGCCTCCTGGGGGAAGAGAGGATATGCCCAATGAGTCAAAAGTCTCCTCCATGTTACACCAGAGGCACGGGCTGGGGTTTGGGTGTCTGTGGCTTATGCGGGCCATGCCCTTAGTCCCATGGCCTGCTGGTCCTATTGGGGAGCTGGGAAGGCCTGGTATTGAGGGTAGTTTCCGTAAACCATCCTCTTCTTCAGGTATGAGGGCTTTCTAACCAAAGTCTTCCTCTGAGAAGGGTCAGCAGTCTTCTTGGAGAGCCTGGTCAGGAACTCAGACTCCAGCTTGGCAGCCTTGTCTGTTATAGGTTTGCCAAAGAGCTTCTCTCCACGGCAAAGGACATCAACCAATTTTGTCCTGGACCCATTGCTCCAGGTCTGAGGACTCTAGCCAAGCCTGGCGCCAGGCACTAATGCCCACCGCAGATACTCTAGCTGCTGACTCGAAGCTATCATAGGTCGCTCGAGTGATAAACGTTGAGCACTCCCTAACTGCGGAGGCCAGGATCCAGAACCGCTAGACGGATTCCTCAGAGAGATCAGCCAAGAACCCAGCAAGCTCCTTCGCTAGGTCTCGAAGGTTCATGCCCATGTACAACTGGCAAGCCTGGATCTAGCCAACAAGCATCAAGCCCTGGAAGTACTTTCTGACCATGGTGTCCATGGCGAGGACCTCCCTGCCCGGGGGCACCGAGGACAGCGTCTTCTGGCTCTTAAGCCTCTGCATGGCTGACACCACTACCATGGAGTTACAAAGCAGTTGGGCTTTTTGGAAACCAGGGCTCCGGCGGACTCGTACATCGAGTCCAGCCGCCTGCTAACAATGGGCACTGATGTGGGGTTCTATAAGAACATAACATAAGATATGCCATACTGGGTCAGACCAAGGTCCATCAAGCCCAGTATCCTGTTTCCAACAGTGGCCAATCTAGGTCATACGTACCTAGCAGTTTCCCCAAAAGACACATGAAGAGGAGCAGCTGCTCCAGGATTTGGGGAGGGGGGGGGGACAGGCACCATAAGCACCTCTTTTGGTGGGGGGCAGCCTTGTACTAGAGGATCTCGAGGTCCTCCGTGCAAGAGTCCTCCTCCGAACAGTGATGAAGGCAAGAGCTTTGGCCATGTACCGCACAAAGACAAAGAAAGCCATGCCCTCAGGTGGGGACAGGCGCATCTACTGCGGAGGGGACGAGTGAGGGCACATCACGGTGACAGCGGATATCCAGGGACACGTTGTCCTCAGTCTCCCAATCCAAATCCAGCTCAGAGTCATTGTTGGGGGTTCTCTGGGACTCAGAGTGCTGGCCCAACCTCGGGGCCGCAGCGGTCCAGCGCTTGAAGCAGAGGGCACTGAGCAGTGAGGACCGTGGCCCCCGAGTACGAGGATCGGGACCAGGACCATAGCTGAGACATCTCTCAAGGCTGGTGGCGCTCGAGGATCAACTCATCCTCCGGTGAGTCCCTCGCAGTGGAGGGCCCAGTGATTGGGTGCGATAACCCAGAGGAACCGGACATCAGAGCCCGCTGCTGGGCCATGAAGGCAGACAAACTGCGCTCCAAGGCCACCATCCTGGCTTCCAGACGAGATGGCTCCGCAGCCTTCGGCACAGGCACAGAGGACTTTGGGTCCGGTGCTGGCTCCATTGAGTGAGCGTCCTCGACCAGGATGACCTCGGAGGTCCGAGATCAGTCCTGGGGCATAGACAGCTGCTTTTGCCGTCGCCCTCAGCCTTACGCTGAGGGCTGCGGGACCGGGGCCCATGGGATCTCCCCATTTTCTCCAACTCATCGTCCGATGGGGTCCTTGAGGTCTTTCGGCTCTTCTTGATGTGATCCTCAATGCGGGATCTCCAGCTGGAGGTTCTGTGGTCCGGGGCTCCGAGACTGCATGGTCTCCACGGGTGCTCTAGGTCCTGGAAGGAGAGGGGGCTCTCGCGGAGGACACTGGGGTTGAGTCGGTCTTCTAAAAAATAGACTCACACTGCTGCTGACGTTTCCTGAGGGCCTTAGGGGTCATCTGTTTGCAGAGACTGCAAGCCAAGGCGTTGTGGCCTGGCCCGAGGCATCAGAGGCAACGGCTGAGTGGATCTGTGGCACAACATATTATGAGCACAGTGGTTGCATGGCTTGAAGCCACTGGCCGAGGCTATGGCGGGGAAGACGGCCCCCGCGAGGTCAAATTCAGCAGGCCCGGCCAGGAAAAAGGCGCGAACACTCGCCAATTCAAAAAATAAGAAAAGTAAAAGAAAAAGTACCAGAGGACGCGATACCGAGGCAAGCGGACGGGGGTGGGAAAAGCCACCAGTACGCTACTGGAGAAAGCAAAAAAAAAAAAAAACCACACCAACTTTTTCCAAGGGAACAGACACAACCGATGGGTTCTGCAGAAAAAAGGAGACTAAGGTAAGTTGCACCACCATGCATGGTCCCCTTCCTGCCCAAGGGTGCCATCTCCCAAAGGATTTCTTTGAAAGTTAGGGAGAGATTACCACATGGGCTCCATCGGCACCGATATCACCCATATGTGAGGACTGAGTCCTGCTGTCCCCGGAGAACACCTGTTTCAGGTGAGCAACTACGCTTTAATGCTAAAAGCTGACCAGAATCAGTCTTTCAGGTAATGTTAGTGGTATCCATGTCAGGCTATTGCTATGCAAAGCTGTCACCAGTAAAACTCCATTGGCAATATGGCAGCTGCTGGGCAGATGAACTCGCCATTCGGCAAGTGAGGTCACACTACTCTGCATGGTTACCGCACGGGTTTCGTCGGCATCACCCATATGTGAGGACTGACTTCCTGCTTGTTCCCAAAGAATAGCCCTTTCACCTCAACCATGCCCACTCAAAACCAGACCATAAGAGAGTACAGACTCACATCCAGAATCCTCACCAGTCCCTGCGTCAACAGTCCATCCACCCCTAGAAGAGAAAAGGGGTCCACCACCAAAAATCACTGAGAACTGTGTATCATGGACGCCTGGGCCAGTCTGGGGCTACCAACACCACATGCCCCAGGTGACACTTAACACGATGGAATAGCTGACCAATGAGTGCTCATCGAGGAAACACATACATGGCCAGTCTCTTTGTCAGAGCTGAAACAGCCTTCTGCCTTGTGCTCTCTGCGCCAGCTGCAAAACAGACTCACCTTAGAGTTTGACAGGGTCACCATAGAGTCCATCACACAGCTCCACAATCAACTGAAACACGGACTCCAACCATGACCACTCTCCCAGGTCCAACAAATGCCAACTCCAATATTGTTCTATGTTAAAACTTGTCAAAAGCTTGTTAAAAATCTGTTAATATGTAAAATTTATTTTAGTTACCTGTAAATCACTTTGATTTTACTGAAAGGTGGTATATAAAACCCCTAAGTAAGTAAATACATAAATAAATAAAAAATCCGCTTGTACTTTCTCCTTCCCAACTACATGAGCCACCAACAATGCCAGTAGATGCACCTCCACCCATTGGAGAAGAGGGATCGCCTCCGCTGCTACCAGCGAGCTCCGCATGCCACACTGGCGATTGATATAAGCCACCATCATGGCATTATCTAACAGGATGCGCACCAGGGAGAGGTGGCTTCCAGGGCCAGACACAGCACCTGCGCCTCCAAACAACTGATGGACCACCGGCTCTTCTCCGGTGACCACCCGCCCTGAGTCACCTGCGAGAGACAGTGACTCCCCCCCCCCCCCCAGCCAAAGAGACTGGCATCTGCTGTCACTATTACCCAATCCGGGGTCTCCAGAGGCATGCCACCAAGCACCACATCATATCCCGCCACCAACAGACAGGGCAAGTCAAACTTCCATCATCTACGATTGTGAGGACCACCTCACCAGCAGAACCACCTGAAGAGGCTTCATATGAAACTGAGCCCAAGGCACCAGCTCCAATGCCGCCGCCATGGAACCGAGCACCTGCAAGTAGTCCCACATTCTCTGGCAAGGGAACGCTCCTCAGCACCCACACCTGCAACTGCAATTTGGCTATCCTGACGTCTTAGCAGACAGACCAACCTCTGCAGTGTGTTGAAGTGGGCTCTCAAATACTACAAGGACTGGATGGAATCAGACTGCTCTTTGCAAAGTTGACTCCTCAACCCAAGGCCTGGATATGTCTCAGTCAGATCCAATGAAGTTAGGAATTCTCCCTGACGAACTGTCACTATCATGTACCGCAGAGTCCCAATACGGAAACAGGGAACCCAGAGTGCCGTTTACTCCTTTCAAATCCAAGATGGGACACCGAGAGCCTTACTTCTTCAGGATCACAAAATAAACTGACCGGAACCCCATTCGTTCCAGGGCAACAGAGTCACTGCTTTGAGCCTTAGGACCAGAGCAAGAGTGATCTGTGCCACTTGTGCCTTGCCCATGGCTGGGCAGGAAGAGACCATAAAGACATCCAATGGGGGCCAAGCAAACTCGAGCTCGTAATCCTGCCAAATCACCTCCAACACCCAAGCATCTGTAGTGATTTGGGCTCAAGCGGAGGCAAACAGAAGAAGTCACCCTCCCACAGGTTGCACCTCCGCCTGGACCCCCAGACCTTCATTGGGAAGGCTTGGCTGCACTGCCACTGGTGGCCCCCATCTCTGCTGCCTTGATGGCCCCCCCCCCCCCCACACACAAAAGGAACCCCTGTGCAGAAAATGGGATTTTTGTGGATTTGTTTCCCTAGCTGGACGAAACTTCCGCAAATCTTGACCGCAACCTTAAGTGGAGGTCCCCCGGATAGACCCTTTGGGCTTATCTTCTGGAAGCCTAAGCACCTTAGTGTCCCCCAGGTCTTTCACCAACTTCGAGATCTTCTCCAAACAACCTTCCAGCAAAGGGAAGCTTTCTTCGAAACGTTTTGGAGGCCACATCCACCAACAGTTATGCAACCACAAGAAACGCCAGGCAGCTACCATTGTAGCCAATGACTTGGCCGAAGCCCAAAGTAGATCATAAAGCAAGTCAGCCAAGAAGACTATCCCCTAACTCCAGTCGAGCCGCCTCCTCCCGAGTCATCGTGTCTCCCGAAGATGCCTTCGGTACTCTCTGGGACCACCTCAAACATGCTCAAGCCACATAGCAGCCACAAATAGCCCCCTGCAGGGCCAGAGCAAATATCTCAAACACCTGCTTAAGCAAGGCCTCCATACATCGATCCTGCGGGTCCTTCAATGCTGCGCTCCCTTCAAATGGGATGGTAGTCTTCTTGGTGACCACTGCCACCAAGCTGTCCACCTGAGGAAAACAAATGCTCTCATGCATCCGGTGGAACATAGTAAAGCTTGATCATACTGCAGCCAACACGCAATTCCGCGTCTGGAACCTTCCACTCAGCACCAATGATATCCTTCAACGCTCTGTGGACCAGAAAGGACCTAGTTGGCTTACAAATTTCTCTAGCAATAGAGCTTCCTCTAGCTCCAGTATCAGAGCCTCCGCAATCCGCAAGGCCACCAGAGGCTACACTATGAAGGGAGAGAGCTCATCCCTGCCGAAATTAAACACAACAGACTGATCCTCACCTATAGGGAGCTCTCCCTCTTCCAGCTCCTCCTGGAATTGGTCCACCAAAAGGTATGATGGGCCCTCCAAAAGCCCCAAGGACTCTAAGGACACAGATTGCCTGTCATCCTCTCCCATCTCAAACGCTTGCCTCTGGGATAAGAGAGCCTGCCCCTCCGCCCCCATCAAAGGGGGAGAAGCCAGTAAGGAGGATCCTGCACTAAGATCATGTTTCAAATGAAAGGCCTGATGCAATAAAAGTACGAATTATGGAGAAAAGGGCACACCCCACCACACCTCCAAACAGTTCCACCAAGGTCTTAGCCGAATCCATGGAAATGGGCTGCAAAGATGGAGGCCCACACACCACTCTGGAGGAAATGAGCAAGCTGCTCTTGAAATGGTGGCCATTCTTGCCAAAACTGGGGAACCATCCGTGCTCACAGTTGCATGATTGTGCTCCCCCAAGCCTCCAAACTCCCTTTGATGCTCCAGGGGCAATAAGACTGCAATTCATGGCAGCTGTGCTCTCTCAGACAACCACAGCACAGCCCAGCCTAGCTTCTGAAAACTGAGCCTGGCAGCTGCCAAACATGTGCTCCACAATCTAGGGCTTCACTCACTCATGCCAATTGGCAGGTTCCCGAAGAGGCGCACAGGTTCCATAATGCTTGTACCAGGGAAAGCAGTGGATTTCCCGGGTCCTCTTTAATAATGGTTTATGAACCTTTCCTCCAGGAACTTGTCCAAACTTTTTTTTTAAACCCAGCTACACTAACAGCTCTTACTACGCCCTCCAGTAACCAATTCACAAGTTTGATTATGCATCAAGTAACAAAATATTTTCTCTTATTAGTCTTAAATGGGTTGCACTGTAGCTTCACTGCATGTCCTCTAGTCTTCCTACTTTTTGATGAAGTAAACAACCAATCTACGTTTACCCGTTCCACTCTTCATTAATTTATAAAAACTATCATACTCCCGCCCACCCCAGCCATCTCTTTTCCAAGTTGAAGAGCACAAACCTTTCAATCCTCTCCTCACAGGGGTATAGCACAGTTACTTACCTGTAACAGGTGATCTCTGGGAACAGCAGGAATAAGTCTTCACATATGGGTATCAACAGTACCGACGGAGCCTGCGTGGGAACGCTCCCCAGCGTCCAATCAGAAAGCTTTTGGGAGCATCCCACCATGCCTGCGTGCTGCCTTCCCGCCTTTCCCAACTGCCTCTCCTCAGTTGAGTTTTAAAGCTGAGACAAAGGGAGAGAGAGAGAGAAGGGAAAGATAGATAGAGAGAACTCCTCCTAGGGGAGATGGGTGGGTTGTGAAGACTTATTCCTGCTGTTCCCAGAGATCATCTGTTACAGGTAAGTAACTGTGCTATCTCCAGGAACAAGAAGGAATGAGTCTTCACATATGGGGACTCCCAAGCTAAGATGCCTGAAGGAGGCTCCAGCATGTTGCAATCTAAAGATGGGCCATGCTTATCCCTAAAACCCTCAGGCATCCGTGGGATGGAGGGTGGGAGTTGAACTAGAAAAGAAAAAGAGATGCTGTGAACAGCTTAAGTAAACAAGGTATCCAAGGGGGGCTCTTGTGTAAATGATATTAGAAAAAAAGTTGAGTCCTAATTATCTAATGTGGATCTCACTCAGAAATATTGCAAAATATTTGTTGAGGGTAATAAGGGTCTGTGGTTGAGAGCCAGATCATTATCCTCAGAGAAATTCCCCCAATGTGAAGTAGAGGGAAAAAAATAATTTTGCAATACAGGAAGAGATGAGAAGTCCTCATGGCTAGAACTAACCCTAGAAGAAATACTGGGGGAGCTCAATGAGGTTGGAATTTTGAGAATAGGTAAAGTTTCTGTAAAGTCCAAGAAATTGAACTTCTTGTCCTTGGAGCAGAATAAGGTCCTAGGAAGAGTGGAGATAATCTGACTGGTTTGGATGAAAAGGTAAAAATACCCTTTGCAGAAAAAAGGGGATAGGTCTTTAAGACTCCCTTTATTCCAATGAAAGAGAAGATATTTATACTAGGCGTCGAGCCTCCAATTTTTTGAAGATCATTAAAGTCCTTGTAAGTGATGTCACTTATGAAGAATTTACATGTAGAGCTTCAGGTATGACGTAACCTAAAAGGTAATGGTAAAGAAGGTATTTGGTAAAAAAACATAGAAATTGATTGTCTACTGAGTTTATGGTATGCTGGTGCAGCATTAATATGGACAGTAGACAAATCTTTTAAGTCAGATGATGCATAGAAATTGACGCTACAACAAGAAGGATTAAGACCTACTTGAGAATGTTGATGGAGAATCTGTCTGGTTAAATATGGAAGAACTATAGAAAAGTTTCATGGAAACTGGCAATATGTTCTTCACTTACAGGGATAGGATTAGACTTCTTGAAAAGATCTATCCCCTAAATAACCAGGTCTCGAGACGTAAGTGAATGAGTGCAGGGGAGCTCCTTTGTCTTAAGACAGCAAGTCTGGATCCTTCTACAATTTCAATTAGTAGCTGCAGAAAAAGATGCAATATAAGGGGATACCATGTTTGACCCTTTATGAGGGCAATATGAGTATCATGCGTTCTCCTGTGTAACATAAGCTACCATGAAGTATAGGAAATTAGAAGTAGAGTAGTAAATAAGGACCAACTGCAGTGAAAAAAATGCATCCCTGTTGAGGAAGTTCCAGTGAGATGTGGAACCACCAGGGAATTGTGCATTATTTTTTACACTTTCACGTGGTCTAAACCCTGGTTACCTTTCCTTAAAAGGAAATTTTAAGGAATATGGTAAAGTAGGCAAAAAAACAGTCATGTAGGAACCATGACTGGTAGAGACTACCAGCTGAAGGCCTTATTGAGTATCTGGCCAGCTACCTATAGGAGTAGCTCTGAAGCTCTCTGGCAAAGGCCCACAGTTGCAGAGCTTTGTTGTAGAATTGCAGAGAGCATGTTGTAGGTTGCTTAGATCTGGCTATTGAACTGCCAGTGTGCAACCGTATCTATTCTGTTGGAACCAAAAGAATTGAATGTGGCTAAGAATAGTCAACAGGCCTGATGCCTGCAACAATAAATAGTCCAAATGAGTTCTGGATCTCCTTTGGACTTATCTGTCATTAAGGCAGCATAAAAGTTAGGTCCCATGAGTTGGAGAGGACCGACAGACATAATTTGGAGTAGTAATACACAATTTCTGTGCGAACAGCTGCCTTAAAAAGATATGTGAGAAGGAGATGAACTGCAAAAAAGGGGGGAAAACTCTGTATGAAAACTAGTTACTGGAGTAGGTTCTGAAGAAAACCTATGGCTTAGAGGATAAGCCCTCCAGTTGATTAGTAGTACTCTTAGAGACTAAATGTCTGGACTAAGAGGGATAGAAATTAATACAGAGTTGAAAAGACCTACAATTTAGTAAGTCTTTGAAAGGATAGGGTGCCCTTGCAGTTAAAAGTATGAGATATCCTCGTACAGGACAAGGTGAAAGTTATAGTTCACCCTATTGTTAGTTCTCTTTTTTTGTTTTAAAAAGAGAAACCTGTTATCTCTGGGGTATGATAGTCCCTAATAGCTTTTAGCTAGAAGGATAGATTCTCTTGTAGCAAGAGATCTATACCCAGAGCCGAGGATTGAATCAGTGTATGACGGATATCTAGGCATGAATGAGATGACCTTTAGATGCTTCTGTTGAAAAGGAGGTTCAAGTTTTAAGCCTCACACAGAAAAAGTGAATAAAATAACAGAAACCCTGTGATTGCTGGGTTTGCTGAGCCTGTTGAGGTTTTGACTTTCTTAGTCTGGTGTGGTGTTGCCCATCTTTGGAAACATCTTTAGAATGGGTAGAAGACGGATAAAAATTTTTCCCCTTGGGGGAATAAAGCTTTTTATGAGATTTTTTATTAACTGGGATAGAGGAGAGTTTGGACAATCCTCTGAAAGAAAGAGCATCAGTGCTCAACTGATTAGCTTGAAATAAAGCTTCCTTGTTGAAGAGATTTTCACCAGTACAAGGAGGATTTCCCAGCCTTTCCTGAACCCATCTATCCAAGTCAGAAACTTGGAGCCAAGCTAAGCGTCGTGTTCCTATGGCTATAGCAGAAGTTCTGCTAATAGACTCAAAACACTCCAGGGAAGCACGATTAAGAAACTTAGAGATATTTTGAGCATGATGGACTAATAAGGAATAGTCTGCTCTTTTATGCTCTGGAAGAAAAGGGTTCAAAAACTAAGTTCTTTGTGACTTCTTCAAGAGATAATGCCATATAGAAAATATATGAGGTAATTTTTGCTGAAAGCATGGATGCCTGGAAGCATCGATGTCCAAAGGCATCTAAAGTCCTGGACTCACGACCTGGCGGATAAGAAGAGTGCTTCTTTGCACTCTTAATACGCCTCATTGCTGATTCTATAACAATAGAATGATGAGGAAGTTGAGTCTTCTGAAAACCTGGAGAAGGTGGCACCTTGTACATAGTGTCAAGTGTCTTGGAATGTGGGGATACCGTTAAAGGAGTTTCCCACATTTTTAACAGTAGATCTAGTAAGATCTGATGCACTGGAAGCATGATCACCTCATTTGGAATCCAGGGAAAATGCAGTGTCTCTGAATTCCCTGGTAAGGATTCTTTACCAGGTATAGAAATGGCAAGTAACTTTGCCATATCAAGCAGAAAAGCTTGAAAAGAAACCTCCCCCGAAGAGGACTCTTTGAAATGAGGGGTAAAGGCTAGACTTGTGGAAAAATCAGCCTTTTTACCGATGGATTCATCCCAGTCATCGGGATAGGAAGACTGAAAAGGATGAAGCATTGGATTTTCTTTAAAGCGATGTCTTTGGTACCACTCGAGGTCGGTATCGAGACGAGTCGCCAAATCTTCCATGCTAGAGATTGATTCCAGGCTCGGCATCGAGGGAAGCGATTCTGTCGAAGTAAGCATGGACAGTACCGACACCGATGCCGATGTCAATACCGGTACCGGTACCAAAAACGATACCGATACTCGAGGAACGGTCTGAAGCAACTCTAACGGTACTGAAGTAGCCGAGAGTGCTAGACTATGTTCATCGGTGAAGAGTGTTTCGTCCATCACCATAACTGATGCCGGGGTGTCGGTACCGCCTGAAGCGGCCACAACCACCGAGCATGGCCCGGGTGTGTTCATCAACTGGAGCCCCGTTGATGCTTTAGAGCCCGAAGACTCCCGCCGGGGCTTTGTTGCCAAGATGTCCTCGAGGGCAAGGCCGAAGCCATCTCGATACTGGAAAGGAGATCTACCACTCAAGGACTGGCTAGTCTTTACAGACTGTTGTTTGGTTACCTGATCCTGTGAAGAAGAAGATATTTCTGCTGGTAACATGAAAGGGGATGTGAACCGGGTAACGAGTTCTGCTCGATTCTGAGCTCCAGCAGGAGAGACAGTCCAGAGGACAATGGTCAGGACCTAAACATTTTAGACACCAAGTATGGGTGTCTGAAAAAATATCTGTACCGCCACACTTTGAGCATTTCTTAAGGATAGTGGCTGGCTTTTCCATAACGGAAGGGTAGAGGCCTAGTGGCCTAGAAACCGTCAGGCACTAAACAGGAAAAAAAATTCTAAGGAAAGAAGAAATTCTTCAGGAAAAAGAAGAATAGTACCGGCGGTACCGGTAGCGTCGAGGGAAGGCAGACGCAACCACAAAAAAGTAAACAAATAAAAAGAAGAATTTTCTGCGGTGACAGGAATACATCCTGCCAGCTCCGCGGAAAACGGAAAACTGAGGAGAGGCAGTTGGGAAAGGCGGGAAGGCAGCACGCAGGCGTGATGGGATGCTCCCAAAAGCGTTCTGATTGGACGCTGGGGAGCGTTCCCGCACAGGCTCCGTCGGTACCGACGATACCCATATGTGAAGACTCATTCCTGCTTGTTCCTGGAGATCCTTCCATTCCCTTTACTATTTTTTTCGCTCTTCCTTTGTACCTTTTCTAATTCAGCTATATCCTTTTTAAGATATTGCAATTGCACATAATATTTAAGGTCCGGTCACACCATGGAGCGATACAGAGGCATTATATCATCCTTGGTTTTATTCTCCATTCCTTTCCTTATGATTCCCAGTACTCGATTTGCTTTCTTGGCTGCTGCTGCACACTGGGCAGAGGGTTTCAACATATTATCTATGATGCTGCCTAAATCTTTTTCCTGTGTGGTTTCTAAGGTGGTACCCTGCATCGTGTAACCATAATTTGGGTTGTTCTTTCCTAAGTGCCTAAATTAGCGCTTCTCCACATTAAATTTCATCTGCTATTTGGAAGCCCAATCTTCCAATTTTTCAAGGTCCTCGTGCAATTTTTCGCAATCCTCTTGCGTTTCAACAACTTTGAATAATTTTGTCTCATCTGCAAATGTGATCACCTCACTCGTTATTCCTATTTGCAGGTCATTTATTAATATGTTAAAAAGCAGCGAGGCCAGCACAGATCCCTGGGATACTCCACTTTCTCCATTGAAAAAATTGGCCATTTAGCCCTCTCTGCTTTCTATCTTTTAACCAGTTCCTGATCCAAATACTATACTACCTCCAATCCCATGACTTTTTAATTTCTCCAAGGGTCACTCATGAGGGACCTTGTCAAAGGCTTTCTGAAAATCCAGATACACTAGATCAACTGACTCACCTTTGTCTACCTGTTTATTCACACCTTCAAAAAAACATAACAGATTAGTAAGACAAGATCTTCCTTGGCTAAATCTATGTTGGCTTTCTCCCATTAAACCATGGCTATCTACATGTAAAGTAATTTTATTCTTTATAATGGTTTCTACCATTTTGTCCGGTACTGACATCAGGTCTGTAGTTTCCCAGTTCACCCCTGGAACCCTTTTAAAAATTGGAGTTACATTGGCCACTCTCCAAACCTCAGGCACTACAGATGATTTTAATGATAGTTCACAGATTACTTACAGTAGGTCTGCAATCTCATATTTCAGTTCTTTCAACACCCTTGGAAGTATACCATTAACAAATCACTTGAACTGACTCTTCAGTTTTATCAAACAGTTGTAATACATCCTTCACAGTTTATCGATATTTCTCTCAATTCTTTGGATGATTCACCTTTAAATACCATTTCTGGCACCGGTAACTTTCCTACATCTTTTCAGTAAAGACCGAAGCAAAGAATTTATTCAGTCTCCGCTATGGCCTTGTCCTCCCTTAGTATCCCTTTTTACCCCTCTATCATCCAATGGTTTTGGGCTATTTTTGCGCTATGGATGTACTTAAAGTTTTTATTATGCGCTTTTGCTTCCACAGAAAGCTTCTTTTCAAATTCTCTCTTTGCCTGCTTTATCAATGCCTTGCATATAACTTGCCAATGCTTATATTGTTTCCAATGTTCGTCATTAGACTCCTTTTTCCATTTCCTGAAGGCTGCTTTTTTGGTAACAGCCTCTCTGATCTCACTGGCAGTTTTTTGGCCTTCCTACATTTCTCAAAGCATGGAATACATCTGGTCTGGGCTTCCAAGATAGTACTTTTAAACAGCGCCCATGCTTGATCTAAACCTTTAACCTTTGCAGCTGCTCTTTTAGGGTGTTTTTTTGTTTTTTAAATTTTTTTCCTCATTTTATCATAGTCTCACTTTTGAAAGTTAAAGGTAGTGCTGTGGCTTTCCTTACCATCTGTCTTCCATTTTTTAAATCAAATGCAAACGTGCTAC